>CM043727.1:4332532-4686115 GCA_023969325.1 Oryzias curvinotus
ACATAAAAACCACAATTCATGCATGACCAGTTTTCATCTATGCACAAATTGTAGGCTGTGGGACACGGGCTTCAAGCTTTAGTCACATGCACGTGTACGGGGTTAACCCACACAGGTGCAGCGGATCCATAGAAGGTCGTAGAGCGCAGGTGTGTTTCTTTGAGGCTCCTACAACCTCTTAATCCCTGTCGTAAAAATGGAACATACCACTAGTTATTGGTAAGGTGCGAGTACAGCTCCTTACTGACCATGTGCAAATCCTGCATGATAAGACGCCCATAGGACGTCCACACAAACTAACCCTTACGTGTTATATAAGTGTTCACTAAAACCTGCTGCCGCCGCATTACCATTGAAAAGTGTGCAGGAACATTTTCGTTCCACAGATTTACTGAGCGGTCTATGATTCTAATATTTCCTGCAGGCCACCTGTGTGTCCTGTACAGGTTTGCTCATTTGTCCCCCGCAGAAAGCCATATCTACCTGTGAGGCAGTGACGTGCCGTCAGGTGAGGCACCGGTCATCGTGATAAAATAGAAAAAAGTACATTAAGTAAATATTATTATTGACTCAACACGTTTTGCACAGTTTCTGAATTTGAGTGTTGCATGATTACATACGGAGTGTAAACTCTGAGTGAGGCTCTGGAGCGCTTTGCCTCATGTCTGACTGCAGAACTCAGTTTTAACAGTGATGTGTGGTCACAACGCTGACCCTAAAGGCCCTTTCAAACCGGGACGAATATTCGCCAGGCGTTATTCGCCAGCGTTTTTCGCCACGTCTTTTGTGTTCACACCCAGGCGATTTTCGCTGACGATGAGCCGAGCCAACATGCAATTTCATTCCATGACATTAGATGGCGCTTAATGTAAAACAGAAATACTCCTGTACACAAGGTGGCAGCTTTTCACTCAGAAGAAGAGAGCCAGTATTTACACGCTTGTCAGAATCAAACAAAGAAAACATGAATATTTCAAGCACCAGTAGCTCCAGCTCCAGTTCCAATGATGAAGAAATTATTGTTCTGTTGATGATGAAAGACGCCGGAAAAGACGCCGATTTTGGGTACATCCCATAGTTCCGAGAAGAGAAGAACATGGTGAGTTTTATCGACTGGTACAAGAGCTGAAAATGCATCATGAGCGTTTTCGGGGATATTTTAGAATGTCCGTCATTATTTCTTTGCGGTAGTGTAGCCGCTACTTGGCGTCTATCTTCTTTGCTGGTATGTGTGCTCAGAAAGGCAGTTTTGTGTTTGAGTGCCCCCAAGTTGTGTTTTACTGTAACTTCAGAAGCTCCAGCCACGTGTGCAAAAGCGCCATTCTCATTGGTTGTATAGTTTTTGACGCGGCGCGTCAAACCAAAAAAACGAACCCGAGGCGTTTTTTAAAAAGTGACGCTTTGACGCGTGCCGTTTTTTTCGCGTCGGTGTGCACACTCACATTGGTGCCCTTTGTTTAGTCAGGAGGCGTTAAACGTCGGCGAATATCGCGCGCGAAATTCGTCCCGGTGTGTACGGGCCTTAAGGGTGGAGAAAAAAACTATTGATGAGGCCAGACTCACCAACAGGGGGCAGAAGTGAGCTTAACGCTGTTTTGTAGCTATGCTGGTGCGTTGTCAGAAGCCGTTCAAGCTGCTGGAAGCTAATCAAGATGCTTTGAGAGGCAACAAAGTCACTCCAGCTGGCTCTCACCCTACATCAGCATCAGTGGAGAGGTCATTCTCTGCATTTAAAAGACCAAAAGTATACTGTAAAAAAAAACAGAACAGACCAAGGATGGCTTTCTACATTGGCCATAACGTCCATTGAGAGGGAGAGACTCGTTAAACCAAAGGAAAATGAGGAAGACTTTTCCAACAGCTGATAGAGGTTTTTAAAAATAACAGAGGAGGATGTTGAAAAGAATGTAAGTATTTGAAAACAAAAGAATTATTTTTAATTTTATCATTTTCACAGACAACATTTGATCAAACTGATTAAAGCTCCAGAATTTGAAGTTAGAAAAATACCAGAAATAGTTACTGAAGGTCCAAATGAATGCTGAACACATCTGCATACCGATTTGTTTACAGTATATATGAATAATTTATACACAAGAAGAGTGTTCTATCCATGTCTGTAAAAGAAATATTCTCTGTTGGATGAACACTGAAATATTCAGTTCTTGCAGTTGTAAATCTGACTCCAGAGGAGTCGGTGCCTCACCAGCCATCAACCTCACCGCACATCACTGCCGTAGGAACACTTATGACGGGGGCTTTAAACACAGACATGACTCTCACAAGAGCTTTATTTTGAAAACAAAACAAAAAACCTATGTGTTGAATTAACGCCTCATTTCCCTAAAAAGGTTTCTTGCAGAGACGTTTCTGCATAGAAAAGAAGAGAAGTCCTACTTTTTAGAAACACAAGAGGAAAATTACCCAAAGCAAACTGCATCCTGCTGAAAGTACAAAGATGCTTTCTTTAAATGGTGGAATAATGTGGACATTTAGCCAGCGGTAAGACTGTCAGGTTTTTAAGGGGTTCCCTGTGAGGCTCAGGTACAGACACGTGTTAAAAATCAATTACCCAGCAGTCTTAGAGCGAGAGCAGAGGCTGTTTTAGTTTTCTGTTTTAATCAGTCAAACGGCTGCAGCGCCTCTCAGGGTGACTTCTGTGATGGAATGTGAAGAGCTCTGAAAAAACCAGCTGGGCTTTTCATTACAACCACATTTACACACCATCAAGTAACTTTAAAGTTGGAGCAAAAGGTGGAAAGAAAGGAATTTTTACTGAGATGAGATGTTGGATCTGACAGCAGATCCACGGCTCCTGAAATATGATTTTTATGATTGACAATTTTATTTTTTAAAAGTTGTCATGCGGGACTTTAATAACCAGCATAAACCAAATCATGTTTTTGAGTGGTGGAGGAATTCAGAGTTTTTAGCACAGGGGTGTCCAATTCCAGGCCTCAAGGGCCAGTTTCCTATATGTTTTCCAATCAACCTGTCTTTAAAGCTCCTAATTGGCTAAACACACCTGATCCAGGTAATCAACAGCAGATGAGGCTGCGTTTCTGGAAAACCAGCAGGTTGCCGGCCCTTGAGGCCTGGATTTGAACACCCCTGTTTTAGCACCTTTACCTGTCAGCCTGTATGCAGTGATAATTTATTCTTACAGATGCTCACTCTGATTTTTGTTTTCTCAGCCTAAATTTTTTTTCCTCTTTTGCGTTGTGTCATTCTTCCTTCCCTTTGCTTGTCAGCGTGTTTGCTCTCACCTCGTTTGATGTCACTTAATCTATCTGCCTTGTTACACTAGTTATGGCCTTCTCACACACACACACACACACACACGAACACACACACACGCATAAAGCCAGGCGTCTTCGCCATGGCGATGTCAGCAGAAGTGGGTAAATGCTCTGCCCTCCGTTCCCATCTCCATGGAAGCGCTTCTCCAGCTCCTGAAGGGTCTTTTGTCTGAGAGGGTCTGATCCGTTCTCTCCTCTGGAGCTGCGGGTCACCCGATCCAAAGATTTGATGGAAAGTGAAAAGGAACAAGAATGAAGTGTGTGTCAGGTGTCACAGTCAGGTGTTCAAGAGGGGTTAAGAGGAGGAGATGAAGATCTCATCTTTCACTGCTTTCTCCTGTAATTCCAGTAATTTTTTTACACCATTTCTATCAAACCAAGGCAGAGAAATTGAAAAAAAATCCTCTTTCCCCTTCAGTTAACTTGAATTCTTTATCGTTACTTCATTCTACGTTTTTGAATAAGAACCTTCTTTTGCTCCAAACCCTAAAGTAAAAGTTTTTAACCCACAAAATCTTTGTAAAAATTATTTTTACACAGAATCAAAAGGTTTTTAAAAATAATAATTTAAAATAATTTGAATAATTGAATCATTGACACAATGTGTTCACACTGAAAAAGCAGGGAGGGGCTTCTATTTCTTTTTCTACTGTCTTCTAGCACATGTCTGGCACCTTCGGAGTCTTGGTGCGAATTGTGGAAGCAGTGCTAATCTCGTGATTTAGGCCCAAAACGGAAACGGTTTGGTTTATTCCTTTTTTCCTTACCATGGATATGGATGCCCATCATGTCAGGAGTGTGGCCTTGGTTTATCTTTAATTGGAGAAACAAACACAGACGTCGTCATGCTTGTTGCCATGTCTGGGTTCACCAGATAACCCAAATCCATTCGTCTCTTCCAAGCCCAAGTGGCTGAATGGCTAAGTTGGCTGAGTGTAGGACTGTCTGGGCAAGACCCCCCCCCCCGTGCCTTGAAAATACAGGTAGGGCATCAGCGCTCAAAATTCTTTCCCTAACCACCTGTGGCGATCCCTAACGGATAGCCAGAAGGGGAACAACAAGTCCCTGATTGGTCAAAGTTCCAGCTGGCTTAAGTGGCATGGTCTGGAGCCTGAAGACAGAGAGCACATAAGAAGCCAGAAACACAGGTTTGCATGGATTTTCATTGGAAGATACCGCTTGCACGCGTGTTGCCACTGTGTGAACATTACCTAAAAGTCTGGTTTTATTCATGGGTTTGGACAGTAAATCTACCCGGCAACCGCATGTCCTGGGGCGCGACTTCTGAGCAGATGGATGCCCAACGAACGGGGCAGTCCCATTTGAAAGCTGGACCGCGTCTGAGTTCATGCTCTAAAAATCCTCTCAAACACAAACAGCTGTTTTGGCTGACTGCTTTTTCCACCTTACTTCCCTGGATGACACATGCAGATGTGCACCCCCGCCTGCCATGACAGACGCTTTAAAACATGTCAAGTCACCCGCTGGAACCCCCCAGCACAATGTCATTCTCCTGAAACCCAGACACAAAGCGGCTCCTGGTTGGGAGCTTTTACCTGCTCCGCGGCGACACGAGCGGCGTGGCAGCAGCGAGGGGTTCTTTAGACTCTCACTCTTCTGCAACAACATCAACAGCTTTTTACATCAGAAGCAGAAATGAACAAATAAATCCTTCCAGCTGTTTTGAGATCGCTCTCACAAACGCAGCACCAACCAATCCCATTGGCTTGGGGCTCCGCCCAATCATTTCCAGTTTCTGTCCACTGCTTTTGATTCATTTACCGACATCCAAGAAACAGGAGATGCACGGAAAACAGATCAGACAAGGTTCTGTCAGATAAGTCAGAAATCCCTTCAGGTTCCTCCAGACTGAAGGCTCAGGAGCTGATCCAGAAGTTTCTGTGATGATCCACCTGAGAGCTCCGTCCCGGTTCAAGAGGCCGGCTCTCAGCCTCAAAGAACATCATTACTACCTCCACGAAAGGGCCTGAAGTCAGGAGATGTCAGCCGCAGCACGTCACGCAGCAGAGTGCCGCCGGCAGCCGGGAGTTCTGGGATGAACCGAGGACCCACAGCTGTGGCCCGTCTGTGGAGGACCAGCTGGAACCTGACAGGCTACACCCAGAGGACACGGTCGGCACTTCCAGATGAGCCGCTGCCGTTGGGTCCCCTCACTCTGAGGGATTTCTGTGGAGGAAATGGCGATAATAGCGCCACCAAATGATCAACTACTGGAATTGCAGGAATTTTCTTTCCTTTTTTGTGAAAGCAAGCCAAACCAAAGTGGATTTCATTTAAATTGCTGCCACTATTTCCCACGAAAGCCCACACAGACGGGATGCATCCCCTCTGCTTCACCTGTGCAGCTTAAACCAAAAATACTCATTTCAAATCATTTCAGCCTCTTCATCTCCTTTTTTTTGTTAGCAGAAAGGTTCCAAACTTGCTTTATTAACAAACAACTATAGTTCTAAATATTCCTTTAACCTTTGCAGGTTTATGGACGCGATTATTCTTAACAAAAGCCAGCAGAAACCGCAGAAACGACTGCAGAGGAGAAGAAAAAAACTCCACTTCGTTCCTTTGACGATTAGGTGGAAACATTATCAATGCCTCTCTTTCTTGTTGTCCGTCCTGCATCCCATAAACCAATCTGATTTGTGCAGAAATCTCAAACTGCTCCTGTCAGGAGGAAAACAGCCCTGAACAGAAAACTGCAGAAACTTTTCAATTACAGATGGATGTCAGGAGGCAAACTTGAGTGAATAAACATATTTCACAAAGGAAGCAGAAATTGTGGCGTAGATGGAGTTTTGCTTTCAATCTTACATTTGTTCTTCTCCAGAAATTAATGACAAACTGAATGAAATGATATTCTTGGCCAGATGACGGCCATTTTTCAATTCTAGCCCAAAACAGTCCCTCCTCCTCTAATGTGTTTGTCCGCTCTCCTTCATCTCTCTCCTCTCCCTGCACACCCTCCTCTTCCCTCATCCCCCTTTTTTTTTTTTTTTTTTGTAAAAATTAATCACCTGCCTCTGGTGTGTGTGTGCGTGTGTGTGTGCGTGTGTGTATGTGTGTGCGTGTGAATGTGTGCGCATGGCCGGCAGCAGCAAGCCCACAGAGGATTTTAGCAGCTGATTTATTGCAAACTTAATTCATAATGGCGTCCAATGATGATGAGAAGCTGCAGGAAAGAGTGTTTGTCACTGTTGTTGTTCAGGGGTGAGAGAGAGGATAAACAGAGCAGCACTTTGATATAAAGTAATAGAGTGGAAAGTCATGGAGGAAATGCAATGGAGAGAAGCTACAGCAGGAACAAGTCTGACCGTCGGAGCTTCATCTTCTGCTTTTAAATCCACTTAGTCTGTTTTCTGAGGTGCTACTCACAGCGGGAAATCCATGCCGATCTGTGCCAGATCACAACCGTTCTCCTGGTTTGACCTCCGACTGTTTTCACTCACATTGTCTTGAACAGGGGCGGGCAAACTATGGCCCGTTTGTGGCCAGAAAGTTATTCAGCATTCATGTGGAAGATTTGTTGTATTTCTTGTGCGTGTTTTCAGAGTCAGACAGTCATTTTTCCAATCATTCCAATCCCACGAGTTTGCGTTTTTCCCCCCTGAGGGACATCAACCCTTTGGTGCAACTGGCACTGAAATGAAAAAGAAAGCCAAAGTTTTGCAGAAAAAAAAATAAAATAAAAAAAGTTCTGTTTTACTGCACGGTGGCGCAGTGGTTAGCGCTCTTGCCTCACAGCAAGAAGGCCTCCGGTTCAAGTCCCCACTGGGGGACATGAAAAACAACATCGATTGGAGGCCTTTCTGTGTGGAGTTTGCATGTTCTCCCCGTGCATGCGTGGGTTTTCTCCGTGGTCTCCGGCTTCCTCCCACCATCCAGAAACATGCTTCATAGGTTAATTGGCAATTCTAAATTGTCCATAGGTGTGAGTGTGAGAGTGAATGGCTGTGTGATTGTGGACATTCTACCCTGCGACAGACTAGCGACCTGTCCAGATTGTCCCCTGCCTTTGCCCACTAGTGGCCGGGATAGGCTCCAGCAGCCCCGTGACCACGAAAGGGAAAAAACGGTTAAGAAAATTGATGAAGTTCTGTTTTAAAATGTGGGTTTTTTGTGTTTTTAAAAAATTCAGAAACACATCCCTAAAACAGGCTCATGGTCTCTGTAGTCCTACATGAGGATAAAAGACATGTTGAACTGTTTTGACCTCTTTCTTCGTCCTTAATGCGAGTATGACATAGTTGTCTAAAACTGGTTGGAAGTTTATAGGACATTCAGAAAAAAAAAAACCACTTAATTGTGATTTCAAATGTTGCTATTTTGCAACATTTTTGTCTCTCCAAATAGTCACAAAAAGTGACAAAATGCCGTTACCATAGCAACCAGTTGGCTATAAAGCTGGGGAATCTGCTGCTAAATTTCTTTTTTGTTTGATAAAGTAAAAATGTGAGAAATCAATCAAAACCTCAGCATTGATTTGGTTGGTTGTTGGATTTTCATAGACCTCATGGTCTTTGACACGTTCAGGACTCCAGACAGCAAAGTTTGGACATCAATGCCTTGGTTGAAGCGTCCTGAATGAACTTTTGCTTTGACGAAATTTACTTCAGTGTTTTTGTGCATCGTGAACTCTTGACTCCACTCAGAAAACCTCCAAGCTGCTTTATAAATTTGACTGAAGTGTGCGTTAGTTTATTGATTGTGCATCGATCTCAGCGTTAAAAGGGTTGAGATCAAAGAGGGTATAACAGTGTTCCATGCAATTTTTCCAAAGTTTGTAGTAATTATTATAGTTTCAAGTCCTCTCGCTACAAACCTGGGATTATTTTCTGATATTTTTGATGCACCTCTAGTTGACTTTTCCCTCATCCCTTTCAAATGTCTTACCTATTTTCATGTTTGTTCCAAACCCTCAGGCTCCAGGCTCTGAGGAAGGAGAAGTCCCGGGATGCAGCGAGGTCACGGCGGGGAAAAGAGAACTTTGAATTTTATGAGTTAGCCAAGATGCTGCCGCTGCCGGGTGCCATCACGAGCCAGCTGGACAAGGCCTCCATCATCCGGCTCACCATCAGCTACCTGAAGATGAGGGACTTCGCCAACCAAGGAGACCCGCCCTGGAACCTGCGCATCGAGGGCCCGCCGCCCAACACCTCAGTCAAAGGTAGGACCGTGTGGAAGCTGGAGGGCTGAGGAAGAAAAAAACATTTAGGTGTGACTCAAACAGCTTGAACATCCAGCAAAGTCGCCACAAAAGATGAAACTTCATCTCCAAATAGCCATGTCCTCAGCATCAAACATCCGTTTAACGCTACGGACACGCCGGGCAGGGGATGCTTCATGATGGCGTGCTCTCCAGTCTGGATCTTTTTTGCTGTTCTTCAGGCTGCTCCTCATGAGAAAGTCTCTGCATGTTCTAACAACGAAATGGCATTTAAAGTCACTAAAAACCATCATTGTGACATAACTGACTGCATATTTTTCTGTTAACAAGCCTTGAAAATGTTCTAATAGAAAAGTTACTGAAAATGAACAGAGTGACCAAATCCGTAAATGGATCTGGCAATCTGAGTCTGAGTTTTTATAAAACTTCATTACTGAGGCAGCATGGGACATCTGCCTCTTTCTGCCCTCCAGGGGGCGCTCCACTTTGATTGTTGACATAAAACCAACAGAGGACAGAGCAAGGAGCATTTTAAGTGTGCAAAACCCTGAAGATGGTCTCCCCCCCTGAACTAAAACTGAGGTAGCTTTTGTTGCAGCAGCTTCTTCCTCTCCCTTTTTCTAACCACAAGGTTTGACTCTTCCGTTTCCATGGCAGGTTGCAAAGATGCAACCGCTGCCCTCCTCCTGCGTCTGCTGTCTGCTCCCTCAAACAAAACGGAATGCAGGAAGCTTCTGCACTAAGTGAATTTCCCGCTAAAGGAACATTAAGCTTTGAATTTCTGCTTGGAGTAGCAGAGCATGCACGGCACTCGTGAATCTGAGCAGCATTTGCCTTTGAAATTGGCCTTTTGTGAGACTCTCTTAGAGGGAAAAGGAGCATTTGCTTGAAGAGGCTGTTTGAGCTGCGAGGAATGACCCAAAGATGAAAGCAGAGTGCCTTCAATTTCCGGTGATGAACCACGCGCGTTAATGAAAGCCATTTTTTTATATTTGTCAAGGTGCACGAGTATGTGCACGTTTGTCTGGGAGTTGTGGAGGTATTTCCACTGGTTGATGTCTCAAACATGCCCCCACACCCCACACCCCCCAGCAGCAGATGGTATCATTGTCATCGGGGCTTTGAAGAGGCGCATGCATTTTAATGAACAGAACGCCACACATCAAATGTGTGTGTCTGTGTGTGTGTGCGTCTGGTTGTACGTGTTGGTGTGTGTGACTGAACATGTATGCACAGGTGTTCATTTGTTTGTCTGTGCTTGTGTTTGCACGTGTGCATGAAAATGTATGTGTGTGTGTATTTTTGTGAGTTTCGTGTGCGTGTGTCAGTCTGAACGTGTGCCTTTGTTTGTTGTGTATGTATGTGAATGAGTGTTTTGTGAGTTTGTGTTTTTGCTTGTGTTCATGTTGCTGTTATTGTATTGTTGTATGTGTGTTTGTATGTGTTGTGTATGTGTTTGTGTGAGTACATTTGCATGTGTGAGTTTCCATGTGTGTTTATACCTGTGTGCATATGTGTGTTTGAGTGCATTAGTGCATGTGTTTGTTTGTTTGTGTGTGTGTCTATGCATGCATGCATGTGTGTTTGTGTGCAGTAGTGCATAGCTGTGTTTGTGTGTGTTTGTGTGTCTAAGTTTGTATGTGTCTATGCATGGATGTGTTTGCGTGTCTTTGTGTCTGTGTGTTTTTACGCGTGTGTCTATACATGTGTGTTCGAGTGCATTAATTCACAGGTGAGTTGGTGTGTGTGTGTTTGTATCCATGTGTGTGTTTTTGTTTGTGTTTGTGTGTTTTAGTACTTGGCTGTGTTGATGTGTGTTTGCTTGTGTGTTCATGCCTATGAGTTTGGGTGGGTGTCTATGCATGCATGTGTTTGTGTGTGTGTGTGTCTATGCATGTGTGTATTTGGGTGCATTGGTGCATGGATGTTTGTTTACGTGCCTATGCATGTGTGTGTGTGTGTGTGTTTGTTTGTGTGCATCATGGCAGTTGGGTGTGTCTTATCTAGAAAAGCTTGTCATGATTCATAAAAAAGAACCATTTTCAGATTGTTCTTTTAAAGGATTGGCGCGGTATGTTAACATATTTTATATATGTTTACATGTTTGAATTGACAGTAGCGTTCATTTTTACGAACTTTTTTTCTATCGGACTATAAATCGTGGGGGTTATTCCAGAAAGCAGGTTATGCTAGCTCCCACAGTAAGTTTGAGGCTAAGGAAGTTGATAACCTCAGCTTTCGGTTCCAGAAATGGAGGTATGTTTCAGGGTAGGTCAAGTTGCCATAGCAACTCATGCTCTAAACATAACCTGGTCTGGAGCAGGTTTAGTTGAAGGTTAGTTTGTTTACAGAGAGGTGCAGCAGCATGGCGTGTCCATTTGAAGATGATTTAGTGGATGAAGAAGCTCAGATAATACTTTTTCCACCGTCAGAGGGTGATAAGACCACATATGGATGTTGGAAAATTAAACTTTTTTACTTTGATCTAACTTAATTATTTGCTTCAGTTAATAAATCATTTTTTTGTTAAGTCAGCTTAAAAATAACACTTAGTTTTAAGACAGTTATTTTACTTTCATTCAAATGAATTCAATTAAGTAGGTGTAACTTTGGTGCTGCTGTTAGATCGGCACTTCAAGGGATTGTGGGATATCATTCCCTTTGCCTGTCTGGACGGATTTGGGGTTAGGTGTGAGTTTTTGACCAAATGTGTTTAGTTGTTTAGCTGTTTTACTGTGTTTTGCAGAGTTATTTTGTCCTGTTAGGTTTAATTCTTTCTGCACCAGGAGTGAGAGGGAGGGAGAGGAGGATAAGATTTCTTTCTTTTGATGATGCAGCCGTGTTACTCTTTTGATGGTCTTATAAACTTCATACGCCGTCATTAAAATCTCAGACTCCATCTCACTGAAGTGTACCGCTCTCTTTTTTTCACCACGCGTTTCCATGGTGACTCCGGAAATCAGCGATCCATTGAGAATGTCTTTATGTACTTGCCGTGCACGTGCATTAACCCAGGGTTACCAAGTCGAGCGCCGACTCATATCCCGTCTTCTGGAACCGACATACCCAGAGTAAGCAAGTTCAGGTGGATTTCAGCCAGAGTTCAGTGTTAAAGTCAGGGTAGTTTAAACATGCTTTCTGGAATACCCCCCTGATGATAGTAAAACTGGCTTTGGGGTCAGTTGTTATCCAAACTAACTCTGAAGGTGCGAAAACTTGACATAAACTCTCATAAATACTAATGTGTTGAAGGCAGCATGCAAAGTGAAGTGTGTGAAACACCGATCTGCCCGGTGGTTTTGCTTTTGGTGCAGCAGCTTCTGAAAAACCCGAATTGAACCTTTTGACAGAGTTTCCTAACTGCCCTGGTGTGCCTACAGAAACAGAAACATGACAACTGTGTGTGCGTTTTCAGGTCATCCATGACCCTTATTGACAGGCACTAATGAATAAATATCCTCCCCCCATATGACTGTGTGTGTGTGTGTGTGTGTGCGTGCATGTGTGTGGACATGTATGTTCAGTGAGGCAGACCTAAGGGTTTCGCCTCTTTGTAGCTGCTCTGCATCGCTTTAGCTAATGAAGACAATTGTGTGTACTCTGGTGTGTGCGCACATTTTCCTCAGTGTCCACCTGTATGTGTTGGCATATATGTTTGTGTAAATATTTATTTGTGTATGAAGGTGTATTAGCATATGCGTGTACATGTATATGTGCATAAGTATGTATGTCTGTTGATATGTGTGAGTTTACATGTATGTATAGGTGTGTTTGGTCTGAATGTTTGCTGACGACTCCATTGTCTTCCTCTCTGCTGTTTCGGTTCTTTCCTTGTAGACAAATCTGTTTTTTTTATGACTTTTACGTTTGGACAGTTCAGTTCTAAGAACAGAGGGGAATACTTTAAAACATAATTTACAATTTATGAACTCAAATCACATTTAAAATTGAACAAATTTTGTTCCAAGCACAGACTTCTTCTGCCATAATGCTGAGTGAAGCAAAGCAAAATACGATGATTACATTTCCAATGCAATTGACATTCAATTTAACCTGTTTTAAGTATATAGATTGTATATTAGAACTTTTAGTATGGATTGATTTCTGCAGACTAAAACATGCAGAATGTAAACGGCCTGGTTTGACTAACCAGCTGGTAAACGTTTGAAACAAATGTAGACAGAAAAGTGAGAAACTGAAGGCAAAAAATTCATCTTAACCCCTCTTTCCCTATTTTAGTTCTTTGTCATGAGGTGAGAAGGAAATCAACCTGTTTTGCTTCACCTTCAACCTAAGGTCACATCAACACTTTACTCTTTTCTTGCTGTTTTACTTCAACGTCAAATGTTTTCATTTTCTGTCTTTTCTTTTCCTATTTTGTATCATAGTTTCTCGTTTTTAAGCTCTTTTTCTTCTCATCCTCCTTCATTTTTACTCATCTTTACCTTCTTTCCATCTGGTCTTCTGCTCCTCCCGCTGTTTTTATTTGCTTTTGTTCATTGTCTTGGTTTTTCTGCCCTCCCCGCATTTGTCTTTCTTCTTGCCATCTTTCTTTCACTCCTAGCTTTTCTTCTTCAAGTCTTTTTCATGTTCTGTCATTCACTTTTCTGTCTCCAGATCTGATATCAATCTGCTCCTGAACTTTCTCCTCCTCGTTTTCTCTTTGTCTCATATCTGTGTCCTTCTCTGTCCTCCACTTCACTGTATCCTCCTTGAGCTCTTCCTCCTCTCCTCCTCTTCCTCCTCTCAGTTTTGACCTTTGCAGTAATTGACCCATCAGTTGCTCTTCTGCAGTTTAGTGTTGCAGCTTTTGACATCCTGTCAGAGAGTCTGCACATCTGCTGCAGGATCCACACAAACAACCCTGACCTTTTAAGCATCCTGACACCCAGCCCAGGCGTGTGCACGTAGCTGTGCATGCGTGAGCACGTGTTGATTCTACTGACCATTTAAGCCTGCGACTGTATGTCTGTCAGTGTGTTTGCTGGAGTGTACATGTGCACCAGTGTCTGGTTTGTTTGTGTGTGCGTGTGTGCATGGACATATGCACGCACTTGTGTGAGCATTGCATCAGATTGTGCCCCCCCCCCTTTCCTCCCCCGACACCTGGACATTTATTATGCATGCAGAGGAACAGACAGTAAAATGCCACAATTCATGAGCCAGTTTACACACACACACACACACACGCACACACACAAACTCAGACACACAACAGCACAACTATGCTTTGCAGATCCATATGCACAAACACAGCCAAAACAGGAACTTACAAAAGTAAAGACACGCGCACAGATTTACACACTTTCGGTTTGTGTTTGCTGCTTTACTTTCTGATAGGCGCAAAGCCAATGAAAATGATGTCTTTGCTGTTTTTTACATGTTCTTGTACCATTTTCCTCATGATGGAGGACATATATGAAGACAATTAAGCTTAAATCTGCATTTCTGAGTATTTCTTGATTTAAATCGGGAATGAGGAGCAGACAAAGAAAGGCAGTTTGACAAAGCTTGTAGGTGTGACGCAGAACCCACCAGCTTCCTGCTGCTGAGTTATGTTTTTACAGGAAAAGTGCTATAATATAAATGATATAGATTTATTTGATTTGACAAATAAATTCATTAATGTCCCCATCCCCTTAATGTCTGATAAAACGTCACTCAGCAATGAAATTCCTAACTGACTGATTCGAGTCAAAAATGCATAGAAACATTTAGCATTTTACCCCAAAGTATTAATCAGTCTAAAGACTAGAAATGTTTTTGTTTCAGAACCCTTACTTTCAGAGACAGCCTACACCGCAAAAAAGAAGACTGATCTAAAGGAAGTCAAAATTATTATGTAGTTGGCAGATTTTATTCTTTACATAAGCAAAACAATTGGATATGGGATAGAAAAATTACCAAGATTAATTATTTTTTAGAAAAAAAATCTGCAAAGGGAAAAAAAAAGTCTTGTTACTAAGACATGTTTTCTCAAACTAAGATTATTTTCTTTTGTTGTTGGGAAACATTCTTGATCAGAGTTTTTTTCCTGAAAGACAGAAAATAAGACAGTTATTCTTAAACAAGGGTCATTTTACTTTCTTAACCCTTAAATTGTGGTCAGGGCAAAACTGTCCAGAAATTTCAAGAGTGAACGTGGGTCAGTTTTGACCCGAACACAATATGAGGGTTACGTTTCAGTTTTTATAGTGCTGGAGGTTAAAAGGCATTTAATAGAGTTAATTGAATGTTTTTATGGTTCCTCTTCTGTAGTGATGTTAGGCTGATGACACTAGGCTTTCTTTTCCAATGCAAACATTTCCCAGAATTCTCAGTCTCACCATGAGGAACATCCCTTCTAATCAATGAGTGGCTTTCATTATCCAAAACGTGAATCACCTTAGCAACAAACATCAGCATTTTCTTATCCATCAGCTGCTACTTCAGCTTCATCACTGGACTCTACCAGCAGTTCTAAATGATTCAAATGACTAAGCTCTTTCCTCATCAACAAGCAAAGGTCAGGTCGACCTTCTGTGCTTCTCGCTGACTCATTACCAGCAATTAGCACGCCATCCATCATGACTTCCTTTAAAATGCGTCAAGAATCAGAAAATCTTTTCTTCGAGTTCCTCCTGAGCCTTTTAAGATTAGTGGCTTCACCAGCAATGAACTCCATGGAAGAAGAATGTGGTCGAGGCGATTGTCTTTAGCCTTTTGGCAAATGTGTTAAAAAATGGTGTGAAGTCCATTGAGATGAATGTTGTTGTGATTTTGGGCAATATGAATAAAATTGAATTGAATTCATTTGAATAAAAAAAACAGTTAAGAGTTTTCATTTCGATTTAAAAAAAATATATAAATTCACACCTAAAACATCAATAGGTTGCTGCAGCAGCGAGATTTTGGAACGTTTAAAAACATCAATTCACACCTAAAGTGTCAGCCAACACATACACTGTAATGCAATATATTTCCAACAATTTTTCAAGCATAATTCGGCCTGAGCAATCTTTCCTTTTGGGTCATTTTTCCAAATGTTGAATTCTTTTGTCCTCATATTTTAGGAGATGTTTGCATATGACCCATACAAGATGGGAAGAGGACGGTACCCCATAGCCTTATTCCCACTGAGCAGAGCGGTACATCTTAGCTTCAAGTGGAAACGCTAATTACTATTCAAAAGTGGACCAGACCAGATGGAACCAGACCGCTAGACTCAGTGAAATCTAGGCACATTAGACCAGCTGCCAGTCTTTAAAATAAGGGAGCTTTAGTCTTTTCATTTTGATCTTTTATCTAAAGCTAAACTTCTTGATTTATTCCCAATAAATGTTCATATTTTGTAAAATCTGGTCCTGTTCTGATCCAACTCTGGAGACCTCTGGTCCTCCTCAGAACGAGTCGCTGTTCAATTGCAGGTGAACTTTGGTGCGGTTCACTTTAGTGGGAATGCAGACGGATTTTCACAGACCAAAGAGAGGAGGAGAACAAGGAGGAGGTGCTGAACTCCATGTGTTAATAGGAGACATGAAAAACAACCACAGAGAGAATCTGAAGACGTTTAGACATGTCTGCAGGGTAAAGGTGGAGCAGCAAGGAGCAGCAGGAGCATCTTCATAGTAATGATGGGCGATACCACACTTTTACGATTCAATATGACACTAATGACTTTTTGCAAACAATCTTGTACATACGATATTACAATATTTGCACCGCAGCAAATTCCTAGCCTGTGAAACTGCTTTGTTCACTGACAATGGCAATAAAACTCCTTGAATCCTTCAATATTAAATACCAATTACTGGTAATTTTCTTTTAGTGAATCTTTTTCCTCATGCATGTTATTTGTTATCCTGCAAACAAATACCATGAAAAACTGACCAGATAACAACTTTAAGGTTAAAAATACAGAACAGTTTTTTTTCTAAATTAACCGACTTGTGCCATGATGTGTTGTTGTTGAGGGTAACACGCCCAACTTATGACCCCTCTGGTCACATTCATGTGTAGAAAGTGTGTAGTGGGGAGTTTGTGTAATCCCACTTTCACTTATCCCGTGTTATGTATTAAAAATAAATAACAGGGAGGCACCACTTTCCTCAATACTAAAATTAGGGACGCATGGATGTCCATATTTTGATTCCTTGGTATCGATACTCCCATCACTGCTTCATAAGTGATAGTCGGAGGACGAGCAGGACTTCCTGCTTTTCTTCTTTCTGTTTTTTCCCATCCTGGTTTGTTTTGGGGAATATTGTGAGGTTTTTTTCCTGGACGTTTGGTTCACTTCAGCCTCTGGTTCTGTCGTGTGTGAAACGTGTCAGTGTTTCCCACTCATTCCAGTCGAGTTCGTGGGACTGTCCCATAGAGAGAGAGACATTTTTACTTGAGTTTGTCACTGCGGCAGTCCCCACCCTCTGTTAAACTCTTGTAAAATGACCGTGTTGTGGCTGCTTTAAGCTGTAGAGAAACCTTGAAGACTGAATGTAGGTAATTCCCTCTGAAAGGCTGAGAGTGAGGCCTGCGTGATCACAGTAGCAGGTCTGAAGCCGCTGCTGTGGCTTTCATGGTCGGCCACTTTTCTTCAACTTCACTGAACGTCCAGAGACCAAAGATTGAAATCAAGTTTTGGAGTATTTTTGTTGAGAACAACAAAAGCTTGAAGCACTTTATATGTTTCAAAGTGTGTTCGTGTGTGTGTGTGTGTGTGTGTGTGAGACGTCCTCTTCCTTCCTCACTGATGCTTTATTCAAAATCAACCTCCTGCTTAGTGAGGCTGTCAGAGCAGGCAGACGGAGGAGAAGGAGAGGCATTGAGAAAGAGGCTGAGGAGAGAAATGAGAGGGATAAAGACGAGGCAGGGGAGAAGGAGAGAAAAATAAACGAGACAGTCAATTAGAGAGACAGAGGCTATCAGTGAGGCTGAGAGATGGAGAGGAAGAGCAGCGGGAGTCTCGCCTCGCTATGATCCATCTCGTCTCTTTGTACCAGCTGACGTTTTTATGATGCGGACTGCTGGCTGGGCTAATGGCTTCCATTATACTGAGGGAACACAGTGACCCCGACACCCGGATAAACACCACACTCACTTCAGACCCCCCCATCTCCTCAAGCACACCTGCAGCCGGCAATCCAGCAGTGACTCAAAGTGACTGTGAGCAAACTGAGTGGAGGATGGAGACTCTGCCAGCACTGAAGGAGCTCAGGAACACGTCTTCCGTACAGCCTCAGCAATGTTTACACCTGGCGGAAAAGCTCTCCCCCACACCCCCCTGGGAAAGAAAACATGTAAAGACACCAACAGTTTTTACGTTTTTGATCAGCACGGGTCAGCAGAACCAGCAACACTCTGCAGAATAAACACGCTGGCTGGTAGCAGCTGGGCTGTTCGGTGGTAAGGGCCCCAAATCCAGGAAACCCACAAGAGTCATACGGGATCATTTTATCCTGAGGCTTTTATGTTATCTCTGATGTCAAGTATTAATACAGGTTGATGAACTGACCTCAGAAGAGCGTCTGCTAAAGGGCTAAAGGCTTTTGACCGCGGTTGCAGTAAGTTTTGATTTCTAATCAAGACATTTTGACAAGACTGACTTTGCCATGATTTTGCTGCAACTTTGGCCAACTGCTCTTATTCTGGAAAAAGTCTGACCGCTTAAACGGTCCCTACCGATCATTCTTCGAGGCTTGATCGTACGTCATCAATCTGACCAATCAGACGAGGTTAACGTCCTCACCTCCTTGAGCTGACATAGCTCATAAACTCTCTCAAAAATAACAGCTTGTGCTTAGTGATAGCTTCCTGCAGGATCCGCTGTCAGTCCGAGTAAAAAGTCCATAAAATAAAAAAACCTTAAGTGAGTCTGTCTGGCTTCAGCGCCACCTAATTTGCACTACATCTCCTATGATTCCTAGGGTTAATGTGACAGCATCTGTGCTAGTGTTAACTGTCATGACACACAAAAAACACAAATATCCCAATGTTCTTCTTAAAGAAAGCAGGTCAACAGTGTTGGAGCATAAAGGAATCATTAATTCCAGTGTTTGATTCGACTCCTTTTTCTAATCGAAACACTGGGTTTTCTAATGTCTGTTTCAAGGACAAATTTTATTTCAGACTTTGATCCCTTAAAAAATTGGACGTTTAAATACAAGTCGTAAAATACACATTTTACTAGAAATAAATTGAAATAATATTTTTTCTGAAAAATTAATAAAAAGTTTTTGTCAAAGTTAATTTAATTTAGATTAAAAAAAAATAAAATAAAACAAAAATTGCAATCCTTAAAATCCTTAAAGAGCTGGTACATCATAAATACAGAATACAGAGTTTCATGTTTTAGAATTTTCAGTTACTGGTTTGCCTCGCAATATTTGTCAATGAAAAAGTGGATGTTGGATAAAAAAAGTAAAATAAAGAACAACTGGTTTAGTCCACATAGCCCATCAGCCAAGTCAGCTTGACCTTACACATCCCAGCAGCTTCAAGTTCTGAACTTAGGTCCTAAAGTTCTAGTAACTGAACCCAAACCAGAAAAAGGATCAAACCTAAACGCAGAAGAGTGAAAATAACTGAACAAACAGCGTCTAATCATAAATCCTCACGCTGATTTCACAAACTGTCCAAGCTAAAACAGTAAAGCCGCACAGAGTTCCCTCAAGAGTGGATTGGTCTGTGTCCCACCTCCCTGCAGCTGTTTTACCGGCCAGATCCTCCTAAGACTTGTGGAAGTAAACCCAAGAACCTTTGATTCTGAAGCAGAAGAAGCTGCTCCAGCTGGGATGTCTTTAGGTCTTAAATCCACAGACTCTTAAAGCTACTCTCCATAAAACACCTGTCACACCCCCCACCGTGGTTGAGCTGAGTCTGGCACAAACAGCCGGACCCCTGGTCTCCCCCGGCTAAAACTGTCGCATCACAAACTCGCACTTAATCCAGGCAGAATAATTTGTCCAGCTGCAGTTGTGAGATGCTGAGATTCCGCGGTTGTAGTGTAAAGAAAATGTAATGACGGGGAGGAGGGGGGCTGCAGTAATTATAAAACTAATTACCAAATGCTGATGATGCCCGCAGGCTTTGCATAACTAAATTTAGACAAGCAAATTGCTTTCGGCTTGGATGTGGCTGCTGGCTGTTTGGTTGGTCTTTTTTCATAACTCTCCCCCCTGCCTGTCCTGCATGCTGTCACACCCCTGCACACCAACAAAGACAAAACAATCACCATGGAAACAATTACTCAAAAACCCTCACCTTTTTTTTTTTTTTCTGTTCGCCGCAGAGGCGGCTGCATGAAAAGTTGAGTTTCCGTTTGAGGCCCAGAAGACGCCGTCGTTAAAAACTGAAGTCACTATGAGAAGGTTTCACTGCAGGGTTTGTGTGAGGATCTCCTCCTGTGATCACAGAGAAGACCCCAACCCTCTCATATCATGAACTGTGTCATATTGTCAGGTTTTGTTTGGTGTAGGTTAGATGTGTGTCCTGCATACACCTGAATGAGGGGACGAGAATGGGGGGTTGCTTTCCTTGTGCCTCTTGGTGCCACATTTCTGCCCCCTGTGCTCTTCCCTGCCCTTTCACAGGAAAGTTGCCACTAGACATCACCAAATGAAAACACCAGACCATGGGAGGAGTCTCAGGGTGTATTCGGTCTTGTAAGGGTTGTTGGTCCGGACAGAGTCTGCATAATTTGGTCCGGATCTAGTCCTGAACCTTGGGTTTGGTCTGTATTCAGACTGCCATCTACCAGCCTTTCCTGTTTTGAACCAAAGCTTGTAACAAAACCACGTGACTTAAATTATCTTCAGTCATTGGCCAGGAAGTATGGAGGTGGGGCAAAGCGACGAGAGAAAGAATTATGGAAGTCCTGCACTCTGCTATCCTGGACAGGACATTTCATTCTAACTTTATATTTTGCTGATCATTTTAAACGTCTGTATCAACGTCAGGTACAACACACTTTGGTTCGGCAGAGGGATGCTGCAAGGCGGTTACTGAGGAGATGACGGCTAAGAAGGTACGGCGATGAGAGTTTATGACCTATAGATTTTCGGCTAAACAGTGTGACAAGAAAGGTGTATCACATTAAAGGTTCTTTCAATGCACACAATGCTTTCATCTGACCACACTTCAATGAGTTGCTGTGTCTCATCGTTGCTTTGTTGCTCTGTTTAAGCCTAATGTACGGCTACAGTGGCCATTTTGGGTCAGTTGTTTCACCCTGAGCTTGGAGGCTCTTTTGACTGAGGAAACTCAGTACGAGCCTTCTAAATGGAAACAAACGGAGACCACCTTTAAGGTTGGGTCTGGGCGAGGTTCTTGATCCTGGACCAGGGTCCGCTTGGGTCTATTCAGATTGAAAACTTGTTCCAGATTATCCGGGGAAACGAACTCTGTGTCCTGTCTGAATGCACCCTCAGAGAAGCAAACAAGTGGTGGTGGAGTTTTTCATTACAGATGAAGACTAGAGAAGAGGATCGTGATTGTAGGTCAGGGGGACCGGACTTCTCTCAATGAATGGGGTTCTTCGAGGGTTTGCTGGTACCATGGCAGGAGATCCCCTTTGAGGCCAAAGTCAGCAGGTTCTTATGGAATATGCTGACAGAGACCATTGCATGTCTTCCCTGCAGTTGTGTTCTCTGCTTGCTCCGCCCTAGACATGCATCCCCCCACCCCCACCTCTCCATCTTCACTGTTGACCCCCGGAGGCTTTCTTTGCACCTGCAGTTTGTTGGTATTCGTCCCTTGATTGGTGATGTCTAGTAGCTGTCCCTTGGGGGGGTTGGTTTGTGAGGGGCAGATCTCTAGCAGATTCCAACACAGGAGAACACAAAAGGCTGCTAGAAAATAACAGAACAAAAATACAACAAAACCATCCAACAACCAAGGAAAAGTCACATCTAAATACAGGAATGAAATGAACCATGTCTGCGTTTGTCATTGGGAAGAAGGGGGGGTCTCCTGGAACACATCAACAAAACGCCACGAAGGCAGAGCATCTGCAACATCAGGGTGGGACGGCTTTTCTCAGATGAAAGGACGGGGAAATGTCTGTTCAGTGCAGGGAGCGGGAAACACGGGAACCAGCGGCATCTTTCAAAGGCACAGCTTCATTTCACTGCCTGTGGGGGGGGCTGTGCCTGTGTGAGCTCTGCTCCTGACAGTGTGTTTATCAGTGAACACTGGTGACCCCTGTGCTGTCATTTAAAGTCGGATTTTCCTCCCCGACTCTTTCTGCTGTATCTCTGATCTGACCCCAGAGTCACTCATTACTACAAACCGCACAATTTCCACAGACAACAATCTGAGCTCTGACGCTATCTGTGGGGGACATCCTTAGACCCCCATTCTTGTTTAAGTATACTGTAAATCCTCACTTTGGGGAATTCTAGGACCTTTAGGTCATTTGATGACAAATGAAACTTCCAATAAACATCTGCAGCACATTTGATTGCATTAGTATTTCTTATGCTGCACTAAACACCTCTGTGGTTCAGGTTCCTGTTACATCCAGCCATGTAATTTACCCTTCTTGGTTTTGTGTTAATGGGCAAGTTTTATAACCAAAGTAAATGTATTTATTTCTTTATTTAATAGTCATTTGGACAGGGACGGTGCACGGTCATCAACATTTCTGTAAATGTATCAGTATTGGCTAACATGCTCTTATTTTCAACTGTAAATCCTAGGGAAGTTGTAGGTTTGCCAAAAACAAACATCCAAAACACATAAAATCTACAATAAGTTCAATTCTGTAAACCGTAAATCCTTGTCAAGGTTTAGCTTCTAGTTCTAAATCTTTCTTAGTCTCTGTCATGTCATGTGCATGAAAGTTCAGAGAAGTTCTTTTGGTTTTTGTCTTTTAGTTTAAAAAAAAGGAAACCTTTGAGTGGTATAGTATTGCATAGTAACAACTGTCTGCACGTAAGGGTAGGTGAAGTAAGTGAGACAGCGTTCGTACAAGTTTTCTATTTTTTAAACCTCTTCCAAATCCCACGGACTACCCATAACTCCTGTTCTCCTAAAACGTGTGTGCCCCATACATCCAGATTTGCCCATTTTTCACCCACAGACAGTGCACATCTAGCCGTAAGGTTAGTTGTGACTAAGGCTTCACTAACAACCAGAGTGTGGTGTAAGGGCACCACACAGCGGCATCACCCATACACCATAAGTGTGTGTAACTTACATTATCATTACAAGTACTTCATCACCAGAACCAGCAGCTATTAACAAAAAACCAGAACTGACATTTATTTCTATCATCTCTCACCTCACAGCACAATGATTCAAATCCTGGGTGGGACCTTTCTGTGTGAAGTTTCCATGATTCCCCAGGCAGTGTCCTCCCAAAGCCCAACAGCATGTTTTGATGGCTAATTGCTTACTCTAAAAGTGATTGTAGCCCTGTGACAGGCTGGCCACCTGTCCAGTGTACCTTGTTTTTGCCCAACAGTAACCAGGACAGGCTCCAGCAACCCTGTGACTTCACAAGGGGAATGGTAGAGAAAGAAAACGTTTGAGGTTTCTTTCTTTCATGGGACTAAATGTCTCAAAGATTTTGGTGAGCTTATAGGAAGACTGAAATACTTCAGTCTTTTATTTTGTTAAAACTTTCTTTGTCCAACAAGTGAGGACAATTTCTCAGAAGCGAAGCATCCATCACTATCACTTGCTATTAATCAAAGAGCGACTTTAGTGTAGGCCGTTTGTCCCTCGGAGCTGATGTCCTCACTAACCTGGTTATGCATCTAATGTGCTTCTGTAATTTGTTTATCCCACTTTCCCTCCATACCTGACAAATGGGGCATTATTAACTTCTGCACTGCACACTGGACAGCCCTCAGCAGTCAATCATGGGCTCTAATAATCAGAAAGAGAAGCTTTGACAATGAATTAAAACCAACATGAAAGTGCGTGTTAAACAAAGTAAAGTATTTCCAATCAGGTGTAATTGGCTTGTCGGAGCCAGCGGTGATATATGTAGGTAATTAGTTAAGCGGCCCGAGTTTGTCTCAGAGGATTTTTTTTCCCTCCTCCTCCCACCACTGATCGTGAATCAAAATGTCAGAGTAAAGCGGGCAGTAAGGCGCTTTCTGAGGAGCTTTAGCACACGCCGAACATGTGAGCAGACCAGGCGGGACTTTTGGGAGGGGACGGGGGGATATGAGGTTTTACCTGTCAGATACCCCGGCTGCTGACTATGCCCAGCAGTGGAAGGTGAGATGCGGTTGCCATGGAAACAGCGTGCAGGTCAATAGAGTATGTGATGCGCAGTAAAGCCAATAATGACAAGAAGAATGCCCTCAAAGATAAAATCGACTGTTCTGACACGATGGAGGAAAGTAACAGTTATGTTTAAATTCGAGTAAAAATAAACTTGGATTCCTCAGTTTTTATTTTGCTCTTGATACTTTTAGCCCTTGAAGGGTAAAAATATGTTCAACTTTAATATCAAAGCTTTCATGTGAAAAAAGCGTTTATGAGGCTGTAGTTTAATCCACACGAGTGATATCCATATAAATTCATCCAAATCGGTCATCATAGTGTTTTTAATCCTCCATATGTGAATTCACATGCTGTAATGAATCCCAAAGTTCCATCCCAGAGCAGCGGTTTTGAAAGAAAGCTCACGATTGAAGCCTTTTAGTTTTGAAATATCTGATGTCATTTTCTGTAATAGAAACTTAAAGCTGCTTTGATGAAACATCAAAAGACAAAGGTCTTGAACATTCAGAATCGTCTTATTATGTGTGTGTTTATGGTAGACGGTTGCATCAATCACAGCTTTTGATAGCAGTGAATCATGTGCAGGAGCTCCGTTCAGCCCCGTTATTACCTTGTTTACAGCCTTCCAGTTTCAGACACGCATGCACACTCATGCAGTAAAGATAAAGACGCACTCAGAGATAAGACACACACACAGACACACATACACAGACCCCTGACTCACACACACGCGCACACAGACCGCTGCATTCTCTAATTGAAAGCAATAGATTTAATGGATTTTTACAATTTAAAATGTTCCAGAGGAGACTTAGAGGACGCTGAAGAGTAAGATGAATGAACCAGACACACAGAGAGAGAATTCGATAACTGTAGGGAAACGGGGAGGGTACGGTCAAGCTCGTGTTTGCCGGGCCATGAAGCATTCAGCTGCACCGCCATCTGAACGCTCCGTTAGCAGTTCAGCCATTTCTTAATAACACTCTTAACTGCTCTCTGAAACACTCCATCCCTCTTCGCTTCTTGCCTCCAGCTATCTCTAGTCCATCTGTGTGGTTTTGTTTTCCCATCTCCCCAGTCACATGATGCTCTTTCTTCATGTTGCACGATCGCAGTGGAGTGCTTTGTTGCATTGGCTCCTCTCCTCTGTTGCGATCGGCTGATCCGTTCCTCTTTCACGACTCCAAGGATTAGGAGAGGGAGGTTCTCTGTGCGTATGAGATGTTGGGACTGAAAGGCAGGATTCATATTTTGGTCTTTATAGCTGGAAGATCTCTGCTTTGGTGAGAGACTTCTGGTTTAAGAGAAGAAACTTTCCTTTGGTGTGAAATGGACCAAAGTTAAAGACCCTCTCCGATGAAAACGTTGTTTTGGTGTCTTTGACATGTCTTTAACATCAACACAGGGATGATGGGAAATGAAGGCTGGTGTGCTCCGCGCCAGCGGTCCCCGTCACAGCTCATAGGAGAATTTCTAATGAACTCCTGCCGCTCTGCAGAAACCATGTCCTAGAAAATGACACCAGTTTTTTTTAATTTAGACTAAAAACAGCATAATCATAATTTAAAGACCACTTGGAACACTTTGAAAATAGATCAAAACATGATCGGAGTGGGACTTTAAAACCAGACCTTTGTTGTGAATATAATGATGTGATAGCCGGTTGTGGGGACGAGGAGCATAAGATGAAAGGGATGCAATGGTCGATCTACTTTTCAAAAACAGGTCCCAAAAAGTGCACAAATTTCAGGTCTGGCTGAGAGAAAGCATTGTTTGCTGGACAGGTTTAAGGATCACAGATTGATAAATCTATGAATGAGGAATAGAGTTGGGGCGAGGGAAGCCAAGACCACACTAGCAGCAAAAAGCCATGATGTGAAGGGTTGGGACGGCAGGAGCTTCAGGGGATTGGGGGAAGATGTCTCCAAATCTTGCAGGCAACCCCATTCCTGGTGGGGAGTCTGGGATATACAGTTGAGCAGTCAGCCTGTTATTGGTCACTCAGGTTCAGATCATCTTCCTGCATACAATCCAATATCCTTCATTCAGAAATTGCAATTCTTTTATCCAAAAACAGGAAACAGGTCTTACTGGAGGACAGCCGGGGCAGAACAAAGGAGGGTTTAAAGCAGAACCACGCAGAAGCAGACTATGGTCTCAAGGCCTGGAGAGTGTTAGTAAGCTGAAGACTTCCTGACAGACGATCACCTGATAGGGTGCAGGATGCCGAGGCAGAACTGAGACAGGAACCCTCATCTATCATGGGGAACATTTGAGGCGATGAGTGTGGAACATAAACCCGACATGCTTGCAGCTGCTGCACATCCGTTCTCTGTGGAACCTGACCAACTGCTTTATATTTACTATTAATCAAATATCTGAAAAATCCAGGTTCTCTTTTCTTTTTTGGGGTTTTCTCCAAAATCTTATTGGTCATCTTTTTTAATCAGCTGTTTTTACAACACACACATGACACATCAACATATTATAGATTTAGTGTTGTAATAAAACATTTGCCTCCTTTCTCCTCTTCCATTACAAATTTCTATGTCTAAATAATATTTAAAAAAAATTATTATGCGAAACAACTCTATTAAATAAAAAACATGCTATAGTTTGGTCTAAAGATCTCCGTATGGTTACTGGTTCTGCATGGCGTGGTGGTTTGGAGGACATGAGCGTATGAGAGCAAAGGTAAGGTAACATGTAACAAACTGAAATGTAACCCCCCTTCAGAAAGCAGATGGCCCCACAGAATTTGGTTGAATGACCTTGTTTAACCTTTTAAAACTAGAGATGGTATGGGTGACACTTTTTGACATAACTCTTTGACCGTTAACGTGATCACCATGAACCAGCTGATTGGGTAAACGCTTCACCAAAGCACAAAGCTGCTTTGCTCCACCTCTGAAACCACTGGAACTAATCGCGTAAACGGTTGAAGAGTTACAGGTAGTCGAAAGAAAGTCAACACTGGATTGGAGCTAAAGCTCCTGTGATAATGGCTCAACGGGAGGAAGAGGACCCCCTCCAAACAGGCATAGGGGATGATCCCAGCAACCCCCTCCTAACATACAAGCAGACAGACAGGTTTTGGGCAGGGGGACGACCTTCTGGTGGCTCAGAAGAGGCTGATGGGATAAAAGTGTTCATGGAGTTCCAGGAGGAAATGGGTGTCTCCAGGTCCTAACAGCTTAACACATCAACAAAATAACCCAAAAAAACAAGTTCTTCTCAGCAGCATCAGCAAACCTCAGTATGTGAGGTCAGTTTGTGTTTTTCAGCGTCGTTGACCTCTCACCGTCCTGCATGCTTCTTTCTGTTCCCTCTTCATTTGCAGCACACTCGTCTCCGCTTTAGTTTCTCCATCATAACGTCCTCCGTCCCCCGCCTGTTTGTCTGCCTCCCACCTCTCCTTAAGCTCCATCCCGGCTCCTCTTTTCTCTGTTCAAAGACAATCTGCTGCTCAGCTTGAAGCATCTGTTGTTTGGTAACCCCTGATTGTCTGTTGTACATGAACTCGGAGAAGATGCTTTGAGGCGATAAACGAAGAAACTTCATTGAAAGCTGTTGCTCCCTCAAGACACTGATTAATTTGTCGCCGTCTGCCTGCCACTCAATCTGTTTGATCATCACACTTCCTGCTTGATTTCTCTGTTGTTTAACACACAAGCCGACCGACTTTGAAGAGAAGCCCAGCAGAAGACTCTTGTTTTTGAAGTGACTGGATGTTTGGTCTCCGCTGAATCAAAGCATCTTCATCATCATTTTTCCGTTGGGGGAGGTAGAGGTCGATCGTTCATTTCACTCTCTTTTCATCATAACATTCTAGGAAGTTTTCTGTGCAGAACATTAGTTAGAACTTTGCATCTTAACTACCAACATCAACTCTGAAAAATACATTTTAGAGACACACCAGTGTGTGTTTTTATACAACAGACTAAGATTTGTCAAGTTCATGTTCCTTTCGTTTCAATGAGAAGGGATTTTGAGAAATATGACTGAAAGATTTAATAGTAAAACAAGAATTAGTGCATGATATATGCCATAGTCTTTGGCAGTTGAGCTCTGACCCAGAGACATTTTGCATGCTTGGGATGACCTCAGATCATGAGGAGACACCCCAGAGCCCAGACCGGGGGTGGGCAAACTTTTCGACTTGTTCTCAAATTTGACAGAAGGGCCGAAGCAGGAGCAGATTCAAGAAGTGTTTTGGTAATCCACCTTGTCAGAGAGAAAAGATAGCATGGAAACTGGACGAAATTAGGCTTTGATTAGCGTTGAAAAAATTAATGTATATTTAAGATTATTTTAGGGTTTCAATTTTATAACTGTGACTTTTGTTTTCATTTTAGTACCAATTGCACCAACTGGTAGATGCCCCTCAGGGGCAAGACGTGAATGTAGAGAAATGCTGCATTCATGGAGTTTTGGAACCATCACAAAAATTGCTGTCCGACTCAGAAAAAATACACGCCTGTCAGAAAAGAAAAAAAAATCTTCCAACACCACATGAACGCAGAATAACTTTCTGCACCCACACAAGGAGTCATTTATTTGTAACGTGCCATCTGTGCGTTCAAACCAGAATTACAAGGAAAGTAAAGCAATAATAAGGATTATTATAGGTCTTTTGAGTCATAATTCAAATTGATATGCAATTCTCAATTGACAATTCAATTTTCAATTTGATCATGCAATTTGAAAGTGCATGTTTCAAGAAACAATTCTATAGGAAATTAGGCTTGGTATATTATAATGCATTTTGCAATTTTGAATTCAGTATTAAAATTTATGATTCAATATTAATTAAAAAATTAAATTAAAAAAATTAAAAATTGAATAAAAGCTTGTGACAGTTTTCAGTTCAATTTGAATTTTGACACACAAAGCACAATGCTGTGCAAATAGAAATGTATGGTAAATGGCGTATACATATATAGCGCTTTCTACCTTCTTACGAAAGCCCAAAGCGCTTTACAGTCACAGGCCCATTCACCCATGCACACACACATTCACACACACATTCACACACTGGCGGCGGCCTTGCTAATGAACACTGGCGCCAACCTCCCACCAGAGGCAATGTGGGGTTCAGTGTCTTGCCCAAGGACACTTCGACACATGGGCGTGCAAGGCGGGAATCGAACCTGCAATCTTACGATCATGAGTCGACCGCCCTACAGCTGCACCACGGCCGTGGTAAATTTTTATACAAAAACAGCATGGTATTTTACGATGCAATAGATCTTAAGTTACTTTAAAATGAATTTAAACCAAACCATGTATTTAAATGTCGTGTTTTAAGATTGAATTGTAAATTGCAAAATGCATTGTACTGAGAGTTTTGTCATCAAAAACTCCTGACAATTTAAAATGCTGTTTAAGAATGAATTCATGGGAGAGAAAGAAAGGACAACATGTTTTAAAAAGACGCTAGGTTCCACATGAAATGCGCTATATTACCAAAAGTATCCGTTCTTTAGGAGAGTTCATCAGGACTCCGTGCAGGCCAGTCCAGTTCATCCACACCAGACTCTGTCCTCTGTCTTTATGTTCCTGGGTTTGTGCTCTGGTCCACAGTCATGTTGGAAGAGGAAGGAGTCGCTCCAAACTGTTCCCACAAGCTTTGGAGCATGGAATTGTCCAAAATGTTTTGGCATCCTGAAGCATTCACAGTTCCAATCACTGGAACTAAGGGGCCAAGCCCAAGTCCTGAAAAACAAGTCCACACCATAATTCCTCCTCCACCAAATATCACACTCGGCACAATGTGATCCCAAATGTACCGTTCTCCTGGCAACCTCCAAACCCAGATTCGTCCATTAGATTTCCAGATGGAAAAGCTTGATTCATCTCTGCAGAGAAGGCGTCTCCACTGCTGTAGAGTCCAGTGGTGGTGTGCTTTATACCACTGCATCCAACGCTTTGCGTTAGACTTGATGATGTTTGGCTTGGATGCAGCTGCTCAGCTATGGAAACCCTTTCCATGAAGCTCTCTGCGTAGTGGACTTGGGCTAATCTGAAGGTCACATGAAGTTTGGAGCTCTGTAGCAATTGAATGTCGGTGACCTCTTTGCACTCAAGCATCCGCTGACCCCTCTTGGCCACCTTATGTGGCCTACCAAGTGATTAGGACCCATGATTCTGATCATTTGGAAGGGTGAGCCAATACTTTTGGTAATATAGTGTATTTGTTTGATGGAACAGAGGTCCACGTTCTCTCTACGGTTTCTGCTTTGACTGAGTTTGACTAAAGGGGTCTCAACACAAAACACTGCGCATCCTTGTGTTTATATGTGTCAGGAATGATCACAGGGCTGGACTCAGATGCAGAGATTTAGTGGTTTTAATTTCTTGTACAGGCTTTAACTATAGCTTTGGAAATAACCAAACAACCTGGCACAGGACAAAGGGAGACTGAGACTATTTAAGACATGAGGAAGGGAACACAGATGGAACCAATCAGAGGAAATTACACAGTCACCTGTGGGGAACAGACAAGAGCAGGAAGGAACAAGGCCTGAAACGAGAGGAGTGTTAGTGTTTCAGAATAAAACAGGAAGTGCAACACCAGACAACACAGATGACAGACATAGACCAGAAGTGCACAACTCAGGACAAATGATAACGACAAGACATGACAATATGTATGTTGATGTGTGTAAGCATGCAAACATACACACAAACATACAAATATACACACTCATGCACACACAGACATGAAAAAGCGTGCACACACAAGCTTTTATGTTCACACACACAGAATCACTTACACGAGCTCATGTAGACACACAAACACAAAGATGCATTTACACACTCATGCAAAGTCCTACACACAAACACACACACTCACATGAAAAGGCATGCAGGCACAAACTTTTATATTTGCGCTCACTCAAGCACTCACATATAGAAACACAAAAACACACTCAGAGTTACACTTATACACACATAATAATGTTAACACCATTAAGCATCTGCATCTGTTGTCAACCCAAAGTCATTTGTGTTCCTTTGTGATCAGTAAGAGGACGAGAACCAAACATGATGGCTCTGCTGTACCAAAGATCTGGGGCCTGTTTCAGAAAGGAGGTTCAACCAACTCTGAGGTTGAACTTGAACTCTGAGTTGGTCAATCGAGAGATTAACAACTCGGAGTTTTCTGTTTCAGAGAAGCTGATCGGAGTAAGGTCAATCAACTCTGAGTGGACTGAATCGGAGTTGAGCGTGCGCACCGCGACCATAAGAAGCCATTATCAATGGAGCGCAGATATCACGAGTCACCATGGCAACCGTGGAAACAAAGAGGTCTGCATATTTTTCTCCAGCTGAACTTGACGTGCTGCTGCAGAGTTACAGTGAATATGAGCACATATTCCAGAAGAAAAGCAACACCGCTGCATCTGCAAAACAGAGACAGTTAGCGTGGGAAAACATAGCTGCTCAAGTTAATGCGCAAGTTTGTATTTAAATCATTGTTATAAAATATTGGCTGTAATAAATAACTTTTTAAGTAGCGTAAGGTGTGCAATTAAAAAATGGCGATATTTCGGTGTACTTTTGAAGTGTTATTCCTGGTGTAAATGCATGAAATGCTGCATAGTGTACAGAACCAATCTGGGGGAAAAATGCATTTAACGTCGGTAATGTTTAGAGGACTTTTTTGTTAACCTTCCCCTCTTGCAAACGTTGGTCAGTTTAATATTAATACATTCAATTGTGTTTTTAAAAGTGAACTTGTGTCTACTGTTGAACCTTTCGCTGCGCGAAGACTTCTCCTTTCTTTTCTCTCGTCTTTCCGACCGTGGTCAGAAGCGCAGGGGAGATTTCCTTCAGGGCCGAAGAGAATTCTCCTTCGGGGTTCACTTCCCTGTTCGAAACCCTCAACCTCCAGAGCGGATTAAGAATGACTCCAAAACAGTTATTCTGGGAATGACACCTTCTCTTTATTTAACTAAGTGCTCCGTCCTCCGAACACACACTATATACCACGCACACGCCTCCGCTCCGTGCTCACCCCCCCCCCCCCATCTGCACCTGCACTCGCCCCTCCCCTTGTGTCTCTCGTGGATCGCACCCCGCTCAGCACACACACGCTGCAACACTACCCTTGTATTGATCATGTGGTATAGGTTTATATGGGATTAAGAAAGTAAGCAGTGCTAGCAAATTGTGTTTCCAAAAAGTAATTGTTACATTAATCTAATTCAATGTCCCTGATTTCATTTTCATGTAGATGCAATCCTGCAGGAAGTAAAAGAACATGGCAGCAGCTAAAAATGAAGTATAAAAACATAATTCAATCAGGTCAAATTTGAGCATGTCATGATGTAGGCTTTGTTGACAATATTTGACATATGAAACATCTACATAGCAATATCTAATGTTGTTTTCATTGTATATATGTAATTGACTGCAACGAAAAACGGTAACGCTCAAACAAAAACGTGTGGGGAAATGACAAACATCGAGTCCTCTCAAAATCCTCGTACGAGGTAAATATAATTCTCTATGAATTAATGCAGTCTCCTCGTCTATTGGGTCCTCCAAAAAAGAACAAGTCATTCTTGTCACTTAGACCGTCTCTGTGTGACTGGAATGTGGGCAATGAAGGTTAAAGCGAAAAATACCGCTTTGTCTTTAAAAAGGGGAGGGGACCGGCAGAAACTTTGAGTTTGGAGAATAAAACCTGCTCCCGACCAGGTTAGGTTCACAGCATAAGTAACCATGGACACAGACTCCGAGTATAAGTTACCTCTCTTTCAGAAACGGGTTTGACTTACTCTGCTTTCTCTGGTTTAACAAACCTCCCATTCTGAAACGGAAAACCCAGAGTTTCCCTGATTTCAGGGTTAACTCACTCAGAGTTTACACTTAACCTCCTTTCTGAAACAGGCCCCTGGACTCACACTCACACCCAGACACACACACAGAAACAGATACAGAGAACTGACTGAAACAGTGGTTTCGGAAAATACACAGAACATTTTCCGGTGTTGGAGGTCAGAGTCAGCCTTTACCCCCGTCCAACTTTTTTAGACAGAAAAGTCCATTTTATTTGAAAAAAAGTGTGATGGACGTATTTTAAAATGAAGTGATGGACCTCAGAAACTGATGAAAGGCAGTAGAAGACAGCGGATACGGAGCTGAAAAATGACAAAACTGTGCTTATCAAAATGTACACTCCTCTATCAATTCTTTTAATGCTTTCTAATGTTTTTCTTTCTCCATTGCCATGATTTCATGGCAGCTGCAGAGGGTGAGCACGCATGTGGGTGCACGCGTGCGACTGTGTGTGCGCTCTCCGTCTGTGGAGCAGCGATGACAATCGATTATTGCCAACGTGTCTGAACCAGCATCACATTAGTCAAAGTCACACTCCGCTATCTGCACAAAAGCGCATGTGGCCATGCGCGCGGGTCTGCAGGTGATTGCAGAGCCACAAACACCAGAGTCACGGAGCGGGAATGAAGGAGGCGCACGTGAAACCGTGACAGGAAACACACATCAGGAAAACGGGGACGAAGCAGTGAGAGACCTGCGTGGAAGGAAAACAGAGAAGCCGGATAATGAAGACAACGGCTTCCAGTTTTCATTTGTCACTTTATTCCAAGCTTTCTTTAATGAGGTACTTAATTTAAGTGATTGTTTTTCCCCTCATAATTATATTCATTAACATCACAATTATGGCTGCAGTGACAGCAGCATGTGTGTCACTGCGCTTCTGCAGCCTCATAACTCCACCGGTAGACAGAGGAATGTCAGGACGGCTGCAGCAGAAGACTTTTTTCAAGATGAAAAGGAGACACACACCTTTATTGCACTTTATTTCTAAACATTTTTGTTCATTTATCTTGAAAGCTTCAGTCATATTAGTCCATTGGATGTAATTTGGCATCAGTCAACCCCTTGCAGCTTTAAGCATGTGGACTCTTCTGGAAGTCTGTCTGCAGATCCAGGAGCGTTCATGGAGTCCTTCCGTGTTTTTCCGTCTGGGAGCTCAGACTCTGATGTCTCACAAGGAGAACTGGATCTCTGTCTTATCCCAAAGCTCTTCTGTCAGGCTGAGGTCAGGACTTCAGTCCGGTTTTTCCTCACAAACGTGTTCATCCGTGTCTTTATGGACCGTCCTTAAGCTCGGATCTTCCGCCATGTTGGATCTGGTTCCCACAAAGCTGGATCAGAATCTGTTGGATATGTTGGATCTGAAAGCAACTCTTAAAATACACCGTAATCCTCCACCAAACGCCACACCTGACACAACGCGGTCCAACAGCTACAGTTCCCATGACAACCTGCAAATCCAAACTGGCCTCTCAGATTCTCAGGAGGAGAAAGTTGGTCTCCTCTTTCCTAGAGTCCAGAGGTGGCAGGCTTCATCCCACTGCATCCCCGCTTTGCAGCACTTGGATGGCTGGATGCAGCTGGTTGTCATGGAAACCCTTTCCCTGAAGACGTCTGTGTTCCTGAGCTGATGTGAAGGTCTCCTGAAGGTTGGAGGTCTGCAGTGATGATCTCTGTGATGGTGGAGCCTCAGCCTGCTCTGACCTGCTCTGTCAGCACTTCATGGCTGAGCTGCTGTCCTTCAAGATCTAGATCACAGACGCACACTGGAACTCACTGAGCTCCTGGCCTTTCAGATTTTCTAAATATTTTCAATATTTAGAAAACTATATGGTGGATAAATTTGCATCTGTTTATTACAATTAGCAATTCATTTTGTTTATGTTTGAGATTTCTTTGAATTAGAACGGTCTGATCTTCTCTATAGTAACATGTTGGGCTTTATGGGTTTTTCCTCAAGGGAGGAAAAATGGTACCAATGAAGACCGGGACAACAATAATAAACAACTTTAGGTTGAAGGAGGAAATCAGAACCTAAAAGCAGAAAGAAGCAAAAAAAATGCTATTATATTCACATAGAGAAGTAAAACACAAGTTTAAATTATGAAAGTTTAAGATTTGTTTATCATCAGAGACAGAAGTAAAGGAGACACGCACACCTGGAAGAAACAGTGAGGGAAAGTGAGAAAAGAAAACAAAAGCTGGAGTGTAAAGACACACAGCTTCAGGTCTTATCACGAACATTTATTTCAAGCTTTCTTTAACCCTTGTGCTATACTAGATACGTTCAAATTGGGAATTGGATCATCTAGACCAGTGTTTTTTGGGTTTTTTGAGCCACGGCACACTTTAACCTTAAAAAAAATCCCGCGGCACACCAGCATCCAAAAACAAAATGTAAAAAAAAGGAGAAACTCATAGTCTGTATTGATCTACAGCCCCACTGCAATCTCACGTGCATTTTTGAGATAATTGTGGCAGAAAAAGCTGGAAGCTGCAGCTGTTTTTTCTAAAAGATGTAATAAAGTTAAGTTAGAAGATTTAAAAACAGTTTGAAGTGTGTTCGTTGGTTTCAAGACGTTTAACAGCAGATCTCCTTGTGCGGTGTCACTTTAACCCAATGCATCATGGGAGATGTAGTGATGCAGACAGACTCTCTTCTCTGAGCTTCATTGTTTTGTTCACTTGTTCCACGGTCGGACACCGGATTCTGTGGAAAGCTACACCGCTAAAGACGAGCTTTAGCTGGTATTTTTGTTAGAACTAAGTGACTTTACGAGCTAAATCGGGACAAGCAAGTGAAGACTTTAACCACTTCTGATTGGTCAGACTGATGACATGTGATTAAGCCCCCCAAGAATGATTGGTGGAGACAGTTAAAGGGGCAGGACTTTTCCAAAATACAGCCGAAGCTGCAGCTAAATCGCAGTACCGTTATTCTTATCAAAATGTCTTTAATAAAATAAAATAAATGCAAAGAAAAAAGTATTTAACGATATTTCATACTCCTAACTACTCAGTGTTTTATCTGTGCCTGTTTGGATGAACACAGAGCTGATATCCTGAAGATGGAAAATGTTTTTAGATCAGTTAATGAGGGCAATTTCCCACAGCACACTAGTGTGCCGCGGCACACTGGTTGAAAAACACTGCTCTAGACCCACTAGACAGTGCGCTGAATTTTTTTCTTCAATGATCTGTGATCTTCACTGATTTCCATGGATTGCATGAAATCCTCTCCACCTTTATCCACCTTTGTCATGGTAGGGAGAGCACATCAATGGTCATCTTGACCCCATAAGATAGCACAAGGGTTAAGGAGGTTCTTTATTCGGTTAGTTGTTTAATACATTTATATAAAAACTACGAAGTAATATGGAATTAAGCCGTTATGAATAGGATCTGAGCTGTACGGTAGTGAAGCAGTTAGCACTCTCACCTCACCGTAAGGAGACCATGGCTTTAACTGTGCCAATGATCTTTCTGTGTGGAGTTGGCATGTTCTCCTTGTGCATTTGTGGGTTTTCTTCGGAAACACCGGTGTCCTACTAAATGGTAAATGGCGTATACTTATATAGCGCTTCCTCAAAGGCCCAAAGCGCTATCCAGTCACACTAAAATCCAAAAACATGCTTCACAGGCTTGTTGGAGTTTCTAAATTGTCTCTAGTTGAGCATGTGAGAATGAGAGTGCATGTGTGGACCTGTGATGGACCGGCGACCTGTTCAGGGTGTACCCTGCCCTCACCCAACGGTAGCCCCATGGACCCAAAAGGGATTCTGCACGTTTAGAAGATGGATGGATGGATGGATGGATGGATGGATGGATGGATGGATGGATGGAAGGAAGGAAAGATTGAAGGATGGATGGATGGATGGATGGATGGATGGATGGATGGATGGATGGAAGGATGGATGGATGGATGGATGGATGGATGGATGGATGGATGGATGGAAAGATTGAAGGATGGATGGATGGATGGAAAGATCAATGGATGGATGGACGGACGGACAAATAGATGGATGGATAGATGGATGTAGAGAACTACAGGATCAACAGAACACTAGAAAGTCAGGTCTTATCTTTTATCTGCCTCAGTTCCTGGTTTTATCAGATGTTCTTCATTTGGATCTCACAAAGATCAGACTTTCTCTGAATCAGAAGAACCTGTAAAACTTTGCTGAGATCCCAGAATTCTTTGTGCAGAGACACTTCTGTGTCCAAGTCTTCCCATAGTCCTTGCCAAAGTGAGCTCACCGGTCTATAATCAGGGGTATTACCTCCAAATGGTCCTCTTGACTCAATCTGTCATCATATGTCACTCTGCCATCCTTGTTCCACCACTTGTGTGTCCTTGATGCAGTAATAATGTGCATGTTGTTACAGTGGAGTTGTTAACCATCCTCTCAATGCTGCGCTAAAGAGCGTTTGTCTGAAGAGATGGAAACGCTCTCCTCACACGCTCATGATCAAAGAACCAACCGGAAAGTGCTGCTCCTGATGTCCACAGTGCTTCAGAACCAAGTCCAAAGCTGACGCTAACCCTCAATTTTTCTGATGTTTTTCTTTACTTTCATTTCCTAAGACCTGACATCCACATGTGTGCACATCACATTCTGGGTTATATTACTACATTAGTTAATTATGCTTAACTAGAGCCCTGTGACTACCTGTTCAGACGGTTAGCTCAAATATTAGCTTGGGTCTTAAGACGTTAAAAGCACCTCAATGACCCTTGTTCCCTTTCTCCACTATCCCACTGTCCCCTTTGTCTTCAGTCTGATCTAAAAAGAAATGTATGAAAAGAAAGTTTAGCCTCAAAGGGGTTTATACAAATATACACGCCATGTGTCCCAAAGTTCATAACCCCCTGTTATCAAAGTTACATCTGTCCAACACAAGAGGCCTTCTGTTTTTACCCGTCTGCTCAGACGTTGGACAGGACAAGTTAAAAACAAACAAATAGATAAAAGAAATGCCTTCACAGACGCCATCAGCTAAAACTGCAGATTACAGAAATAAATACCATTAACCCCTTGTGCTATCCTATGACCCCACCCTTACATTGACATGTTATCCCTACCATGACAAAGGTGGATAAAGGTGGAAAGGATTTCATGTAATCCATGGACACCAGTGAAGATCACAAATCATTGAAGATAAAAGGTTCAGCACACTGTCTAGTGGGTCTAGATGACCCCACTCCCAATCTTAAAGTAATAAAAAGAATAACAGGAGTAATTAAAGGATAGCACAAGGGTTAAGGAAGGAGTAGATCAAAATAGGATTAATGTAAAGTAAAAGCAACAAAAGCAGAGTCTCCTGCTTGGATGTTTGGAAGTGAAGCATCATGGGTGTTCAGAGCAGACCACAGAGGAGGAGCACAACTTTAAGATTCAAGAGATGAACCTGCAGGCCGAAGTTGTTTTTCCCTGCAGTGCAGCTGATTCACAATAGCACAGTTTAAAACTCAGGTGAGCAAAAATGTCCAATGTTTAAGGGTTTATTTTCTAAAAGCAAGTCGGTTTTCCTCAGTAAAATGTTGCATCAAGGGTATTCAGGTAATGGTGCAAGTAGTTCTAATATGTGATGTTGTTGCAGATCACCTTTAGGAGACTTTGACTGTTGTTGGAAAAGGTTTCAGTACAAATCTTTTTTCATTTAACAATATCGGTTTTTGTGGTGGACATTGGATATGCTAAGAACTTTCATTTATCTGGAAGATTACTCATTCAAATCCAACACTTACCCAATGTGAAGACTAATCTCATTGAATTTCCTTGCTTCTAAACGTCAACATAAAACATCCGGAAAGTCCACATTTTCTCCTTTTGCTGCTTTGCAGCCACAGAGGAGCTGTCCATTCACACCGGTGCTGAAACGGTTCCTCTTGTTTGGTGGGGTTGGATGCGGAGCAGAGAGAAGCTTTTTTTTTACTCTCAACATTTGAGGCCTGCGACCCAGAGTGACATACATTTAAAGCTAAAAGGATTTGAAGGACGGGTTTCACATCTGAGTCTCCAGAATTCCCCAGAATTTTTAGATAAAGAGAACAGGAGTGGCTGGAGTGGTTCAACAATCATGCAGGAAACATGTCATATATATGCTGGGAAAACCACTGACAAAAGCAAACAAATAGTTGGAGGTGGATCAGTGGGAACCAAAGCAGGAAAATGTTCTCAGCTCTTTTAACAGCCGCTTTAGATTTTTTTGTTTTCCTACTGTCACTGTTTCTTTAAAACGTCGTCCTGATGGTGGTTTTCAGTCAGAAAAAAAGTGGGTTTTGTTTTCCAACAACGATGAGATCTGAGCTTCATTATTTTCCATCTTCACCTCAGAAACTCTCCTCCATTCTGGTCCCTCTAGTGTAGTCAGGCCTTCTCTCTCTCATGTCAGAGGTGGTGCTGACTGCTGGTCAGAGGTCATCGTTTGGGCTGGGATGATGGTATCCTCTGCAGACCGTAGGTGAGCACGTTCGAATCAGTTGCCATGGTTACTAGGCTGCAGTCAGACGAAAGGTTAGCCTCGATCTGGTCCGCTCCCTGAAAGCTGCAGTTTAAGTGGAGTTGTTCACAAATATTGGATGCTGTTTCAAAAAGAATGAAGTCCGCTGGTTTCTTGTGCTGTTTTGTCTATAAAGTTGCTGATAAAGGCACCACATGTTGTTTAAATAATCTAAATGTGTAAGTCTGAGAGAGGAAAGTTGAAAAATGAAAAGCAAAAAATGTTACATTTTTCTATTTTGAAATAAAGTATTTTTAAAGAAAAGGAAGATGAAATATGGAGCTTCAGTCACAATGTATTTATTGACTTTATGTTGGTTTTCTATTTAAAAAAGTCATTATAAATAATTCAGTGTATATGAAGGATGGTGTTAGGTTTAATCTTTCAAAGGATTTTAAAACCATTCTGGTATTGTCTGAATCTTCAGCATAATCTTTAATATCATCATTTCCAGTTTAGTTTCTCTATTGCTTCATCTCCATTTGGGTTTTCCTGCATTCTCCTGCCCTGACTGAAGATCTGGTGACGGTCACAGGCACGGTGCTTCACACGGGTGATTCACCTGGCAACAAGTTGCACAGGTAGACATTTTTAATCTTTGTTTTCTAATATGTCCTCCTTTGTGAGAAAAATGCTACAAGAACATGTCAAAAACACCATTTGCACCTGAGTGGATCTTTACAAGGTTCACCAAAGCTGAACAAAAGGATCCCTCTCTGCTCTCACTGCAAAGTTCAGAGACTTCTGATTTAAACTGGGTTCTGAAGCCAAACCAGCCTCTGAGATCCTTCAACAAACATAAATCTCCATCTAACAAATCACCTCTTTCTCCTGTTGATTCAGTCTGATCCATCAGACTATTCAGCATCTCTCTAAGATCTTGAGCAGTGAGTTCATCCTCCACCCAGACTGTTAATCCATACTGACAAGTCTCAACCAATGCAGAGTCGTGATGAGGGGAAATCCTCATCCTCTGAGCTCTCACCGGCAGTCAGCAGTGTTAGGTGTTGGTCGGAGTAAAACATTTGCTTAATCTGTCAGGAAAGGATTCAAACAGCAGACAGACATCAGAGCAGCTCTCATTACTCGCCTGCAGAGACATCTGAACACCACAAACGCCACTTTAACACTTCCAGATGGAAACGATGAAGGTCAGGAGGCAAACTGAATGGATGATTGTGTTCTTGAAACTCGGCAGACCAGAGTTGAGGTAGAGGGTGTGTGTGTGTGGGGGGGGGCACTGATGTGTCTGTGCTTCCTCTGTTTGATGTGCTGTAAACCAGCAATAGGCCTGAATCAAACATGAATCCTGGATCCTCGCGGGGACCACAGTGGTCCTCACATCATTGGGTGAGCCCCCACTACAGGACTAAATGTGGTCAATTCTGAGATTCTCTTGTATTATTCTGGAGCTCAGACCAGCAGTGGGAGGTCCTGACCAACAGGTAACGCTGGAAACCTCAGACAGGACTGATCCGTGCTGAACTTGGCAGTGTGTGAATGTGTCTGAAAGACGACGCTGCTCCGACGAATCCCTGACGAGCAGAAACCCGTCTGTTGGTGTCCCGATGATGCCCCTGCATGCAGTATTACAGTTAGACCAAAGACCCATCAAGGTTCCCGGCCCGTTCCCTCTCTGCTTCTGTGGAGGTCAGTGCTGTGTGAACTGAATAGACTCTGGAAAGTCCCGAACCAGTCTGGTGTGAATCGGGTGGAGCAACACGACGCAATGGAGGCAACAAAGAAAGATGTGCCTGAGCAGAGGGCGCTCAGCTGTGACAGGTGAATTCCTGTTCATCCTAACTGCTGCCGGTCCAGGAACACCCCCACTGCGGCTGTCCAGCTCCCCCCACACGGCAGGCTGCAACTTAATTACTGTACCCCAGTGTGTGTGTGTGTGCACGCATGTGTGTGTGTGCAGAGCATTATGATCCTCAGGCATTCTGTGTGTGGGTTTTCGTGGGTTTGTACTCTGCACCACCGAGACTTTGGGACCTGTGCTGAATTACATTGATTGTGTGTGTGTAGGTGTGTGTGTGTGTGTGTGTCTGTACAGTAGGCTGCTTCCTAATTACTGTCTGCTCCCTGTATTCCCTGGGTGTCAACACCTCCTCGCCTCACTGAATGTCAGCCTGTTTCAGGCAGAGGGAGTCCTGAAAGGCAGACCTCACCTTTGGGATCTCCTCCTTTTTTTTCATTTCCTTCTGGCCCATCAGGAACATTTACACCTCATTTTATCATTTAGAGATCATTTGTTTTTGCACAAATGTCTTTATATAATGTTCTTCCCACTGTAAAGTCTGGGATTACAACCCTCAACCACAGACAGCTCTTCAACCAACTGGAGCACGTCTTTGCACTTTTGAAAAGGCTCGCAAAAAGGCGAACTTTGAAAAAGTTGGTGATTCAAAAACAAGATTTTTTTGGAGATTGCATACGGTGGTGACACAAATCTAATGAAAGCACACACACACACACACACACACACGCATGCACACAAACTGCTGCTACCATCCTGAGCTTCTGAAGTGCAGCTTCCTAACTTCCTCCTCTTCTGTTCGGTTTGGTTCTTCGTTTCCTCCCTACAAAGTGAAATGATTCCAAACTCAACCTTTCGTCAGGAATTGTTTTTGTTCAATCAATTTTCTCACTGTCTAGATTTTTATATTTTAAAGAGAAGTCCAGGGATTCAGCCAAAACCCTCTTATGGAGACACTGAAAAACAAAGGAGACTGACATGAAGCAGGCATTGTTTCATCAATTAGTTGATGCTGCGGTGGTGACTCTACCCCTCCCCCTCAGGCTTATTTAAAGATTTCTGAATGGTTCCATTCTTAGTGTCACTGTTTTGTTGTTGTTCTTCGGTCGTTTTTAAGTGCTCTCTGTCTTTGCTGTGAGTGTCCAGCTAGAGATCGTGCTCCTCCCTTTTTTCCTGATCCTTCATGTCATCATTTCTCTTCCTCTCTGGTTTCACTCTGCGTCACTCTGCTGTCCTTGACTCAAAGTCTTCTGGCTGGCACTCAGCTGAGTGGAGAGGCAGCAGAGGTGGAGCACCGAGCTATGAAAGTCTCCTCATCTTCAAGCAGCAGCAGAGGAGTTTGTGGCTGTTTCCATGATGGGAACACTGAATTATCCCCCTATGCAAACGGCTCTGTGGGTCCATGATTTACCAAAGAAAACCCCTCCCTCCGCCTGCTTTCCACTCTGACACAGCTCTGGGTTCAGCAGCTCTGAGGAGGACAAACGCTTCAGGGATCGGAACCAGATTAAGGGGAACTTTGCACTTGTTCCTTTTTGGGTCCACTTTGAGCTAAGGGTTTTAATTCTGGATCAGATTTAGCCGATGGAGTGTGTTTACTGCTGTTCTTTAAAGTCATGGGGGTGGAGCCTATTTTAGATGTCACCTTCATCCTCAGACTGCTCTTCCTTATTTTCACACTGTGAGAGCATTTCAGAAATAAGAAACGCAACATTTTTTTTATTAAATTCAAACAATAACAATAGTAAAACAGTTAGATATACATATTTTTGATTATTTCATTTGTAATGGCCTTTCACTCTGGTTTTTTGCCCCCCTTCCAAAGTCTTCTGCCCCCCTTCATAAAATGTTCTAGCTCCACCCGCGAGTGGATGAGCTGATTTTGTCGTCAACATAACGCAAACAAGAAAATGAATCCTAAAACAACTTTTTTAACATTGAGAGAATAAAGTTCAATAGACTTTTACAACGATTCCTTTGTTTTAGTCACACACAGAAGTGCACACACACAAAAACACACAGATACTTCTTCAGTATGCCTCGCATATTTTCTCATCCTTTTCTCTTTTTTTGCTCCGTTTTGTCAGTTTAACATAAAAACGGAATTTTCTTTCAGGAAAAAAAACAAAAAACTTTTTCTGTCTGAGGTTCGGAGCTTCCTGCTCCACCTTCTCGGCCCTCCTGAACATTTTCCTGAAATGAGGAAGACTGCACTGAACCTTCATCTGCTGTGTTTAAATTGGCTTTAACGATGTCTGTGGGGATGCCGGGGGGGGGTTCATAAGGAAACATTTCCTGAGGGCAGAAAAAAAGCGTCTCTCATAGTTGTCTTTAATGCTGGACTGTCTGCCCGTCTTCCTCTGCACGTGCACGTTGCAGTGCACGTGCAGAATAATGGCGGGGCATCTTCTGGCTGTCGTATGGTTGAAGTGACTCACCTGATAAGACTCGGCCTTTCTGGTTCTGACTTCCTCTTTGTCCTCGAACAGGAAGGACAGTTTAACCTGGGGGCAGGTATCCCCCCCTCCCCCCACAGACTTTTCTACTCTTCTTCTGGCTACTGTTCTCTGTTTTTCCCTGCAATGAAAGTTTTGCCCTGAGGGTGAAATTTTAAAGAGCCCTAAAGCAGCTCCTTCTCTCCTTCTCTGCCTCTTTGTCTGTCATCTTTCCATCTTTGATCTCCATCCCTCCCCAATGATGAAGCAGTGATGAAGGATGAGAATTTAGACGGGATAGGAAAAGACGAGGGCGGAGAGCGCATCCTTTCCATCACTGATGAGCGGTTTCATCTCCAACTGCTGTGAGACGATCGTGAGGCGTGGAAGCAGAAAGCATCAGGCGTGCGTCCCTGAGGCTGCATCGCAACAGCTGACGGAAAAGCCAGCAGACCTGCAGGATTCATGTACAGCTTGCATGGACCTGATGACCTGCCATGGGCTGGAGCTGATGGTGGAAGTCCCATCAGCAGGAGAGTCAGAGGCAGCAGACCGAATCAACTAAACCTGAACAAAAACCCAAACAAATCAACCAGAGCGCCTCAATTCAGGATCATAAAAATGCAAAGAAATGTTTTTACATTTACAAGAAGAGAGCAGCCATGTTGGTGAAGGGGGGGGACTGGATGCCAAATCGGGTTGATGCATGTTGCTGTGCTTAAACAAAACATTATGTGTAATTATTTGTACTAATAGTGCAGGTGAAAACTCGACTCTGATTGGCTGCTGGGTATGCATTTAAAAAGGGATGATGCAGCTAAAAAAGAAGTTCTGGTCACATAGCTTAAATATATAATTGTGCTCGCTTCTTTAAAACAAACGTTAGCTTCATCATCTGGACAAAAAGAAGTGGTAAGACGACTAAGCAGCATCTTGTTACCATATTACCACTGCACCATGTAACAAATAGTCCACTTTTTGTGAAAAAAGAGATCTAAACCGAAAAAATAACAAGAATAAAGTACTAAAAAACGGATTGACTGTTTGTTTCTATTTTAAGTGACCGCGGTATCAGCGGGAAAATGTTGCATTATCCCTTACTTATGTAAGCAGGCTTCCTATAAGGATGCACTCCAATGAAAATTGTGTTTTTAACATGTTCCTGTAGCATTTTTCTCATGATGGAAGACATTTATATTAACAAGATTAAGCTTAAAATTGCATTTCTAAGTACTTCTTCATTCAAATCACTGTGAATCAGGAAGCAAACGAAAAAATGCCTTTGGAAAAAAAGCTTTTAGCTGTGATGCAGGTACCACAACCGGTTGATCAGCTCCGCTCCATTCTGATGCATCCACTCTCAGACATATAGATCCATGAACGTCTTTGTTTTCCTGTCTGAGCTGGAATCTGGATCCAAACTGTACCGCTGATTGCTCCAAATTTGCTCGCCATTTCTGTTGCTACACTAATGTTAGCTTGGGGTCAATAGGAAAGGTGGGGTTTGCTCTGTGCCAACAGTCCCACCCACAACGAACAAACTCCTGCTGCTCTGCAGAAAACATGTCCTGAAAAACGACACTGGTTTTTTTCTTTTATTGAGGCTAATACCACAAAGAAAAACAATTAGTGAAATAGAAATAAAAGTTGATTTTGGACTTTATGGACTTATTTTTCCGATTATTTCCTATTATTGTTTCTATAGAGACCTGAGGGTAGCCAGAACAAAGGTAGGAGCTTGGACCTCTACCCGCTCGTTTTGTGTTTCAAACGTTGGTTTTCTTGCTTTTGAATTCATTTTAAACAGGGTTCCCCGGCTTATTCGTGTTAAGTATTCACAGTTTCACAAAAAAAAGAAAAAGTGTCTATTTTTCACCAAAGACAACTTCTAGTGTTAATTTGCACATAATTATTACGTGCAGTCAGCCCTAAACCTTTTTCATGGCCACATAGACCCAGAGGACGGTTATGGTTTGGACTATGGTTGCGTTTAGGGTTATATTTCACACACTTGGAAGCGTGGCAGCTAGTGTGACTTTAACTTTGAATTTAATTTTAGATACATGCAGTCAAAAACAAAATAAAACCTTCGATGCTCTTAAAATCCATGCGGGTGATGCAGTAAAGTGCATCTTGGCTGCGCGTTTTGTGTGGCTACCTTGAATTTCCATCACTCTTTTGTGCTGGTGGCACAAAAACACGTGCAAATAACACCAATGTTCTTTAACAAATGTTTAACAAAACATCAGAAATGTTTCAGAAGGGTTTTTGATGAGAGGATTGGTGACAGCCATTCTTCGGCTGCGGGGGTGGGGGATGGGGGGGCTCTGGACCCTGACCCCCGTGAATACAGCAGAAAAACGTCAAGAGCAAATAAATGAGACAAGTTGATTCTCTTTCTGATAAAAATCAATTTTATTTTTACTTTTTGAAATATTTGATAAACAGACATGGGCTGACATTTGAATTTTTATCGTAAAAGAATGAGCGTTTCTCTGCCGAATTTTGTTCTCAATATTGTAGACGATATGTTTCTTAATATTATAGTAAAAAAAACTCATCAATTTCTTTTAGTTTTTAAAAAAGAGAATTTTTCCTCTCCTTCACCTTTTCCTTTCTCTCTCCTCCTCTTTGTGTCTCTTGCTCTTGAACGCCACACCGTGCAGCTTTGGCGTGACGCTTATTCTCTGCTTTACAAAGCTTTACCTCTCAGTTCTTATTGCATAAGAAAACAATGATAAACAGGTTTTTTTTTATTGAATCGATTCCTAGAATCTTAAGTTTGGAAAAAATGAAAAAAATGTATACATGCATACAAACAGACATTGAGGGTTTGAGCTGCTTTCATGAGAAGAAAAGCCTGAACAAACTTCTGGAACTGCTCAGCAGAGCCTGACCCAGGAACATGTCGAACTGTTGTTGTTCAGGACCTGAGACAAACTCAGACAATGTTTGTGGTAAAAGGTTTTGAGGGGAGCGTTCCCCTGCAGGCCGTAGAACATGCTGGAGGAGAGCGGTCTGTGGGGGCTTTTGTCTCAAATGCTGACCTAACCTGATGAAAAAAACCTCACCAGAATTAACTCTCAGGTTGAACTAAGTACAGTGAGAGCAGCTAACCGTGCTAACCTGTTGCACTAATGCTCACCTCACCGGCTCCTCTTGTCCTGTGCCATGTGTGTTTGTCACGCCAGGCTGTATAATCGTGTGTGTGTGCATCTGTGTTTGTGTGTGTGTGCAGCTTTGCTCGTATCAATGTGTCCGAGTCTCACCGGTCTTCTCCTGTCCTGTCCTGTGCTTTCTCTCTTCTCCTGTGTGCACGTTTGTGTTCAGCTATCGGTTCTCAGAGGAGGAGGAGTCCCAGCGCCGTTGCCTCAGAGATCTTCGAACCTCACCTGGGTAGCCACATTCTGCAGGTAGGAATGTTTCCAAGTGTCTATAAATGTCCGTCCTGCGTGTTTGATGATGGATCAGAGTGGAAGCGTGTGTGCTTGAAGAAGGGTTTCCAAAGACCGGGATGTAGAGGAAGCATTTGGCTTTACAGTCACTGCTGCTGAAAGCAGGAAGGCAGCTGCTTCTGCGCTCAGCTCAGGTTCATCCACAGACGGACTCAGAAAGCTCCATGTTTCCACGGCTCAGACTGCCGAACATCATCAGGAATAAAGTGTCAGCTAAACTCTACCAAGAATTCTGTTGTGTTGGGTCACTGCGATGGTCAACAACAAACACACGTGCTCAAAACAGGCATTTTGAGACATTTATCACCCTAAAGGATTTAGATCTTGCTTCCAGTTTGGTGTCATATAGTATAAAGTCATAGTCACTGGGATGCTTTCAAGTCATTCCCAAAACAGTTGATTTCTTCTTGAGCTTTTATCAGAAACATTCTTTTCCACACTTAGGGAAGCCTTAATTAAAAAAAATAAATATAAAAACCCAGTGCCTCTCCTGATCTAGAGCGATTCTATTCTGCTGCAGTCAAGGTTAGGTGTTGTAAATATGGTGACGTATAGATAGAGGTGTCAGACTGTGTTTTTTAATGGGTTAGAAATAAGGTTGGGTGTTAGTGTAGTGATAGTGACATTTGTTTTAGGAGTTTCAATCAGTTTTCTTTATGAGTTGCCAACAAGGTTGAGAGTTGCTGGTTTTGTGAATATGCTAATGCTTCTAGCAATGCCAATGTGTTGTATGTCACAAACAAGTTGTAGAATTACTGTTAACCCAGTGAATAAAGTCTGACTGACTGAGGGACTTATCTCTGACTCTTTTGTGGGCTTATGTGCCTTAAGCTACGTACACACCGGCATTTGAGGCCATTCGAGGAGGCAGTAAACGTGGGTTCCTGAATGGCATCTTAGCATTTGGCGCTCACGCTGGACAGTCGCTACCAATAGGCAACTTCATGTCACCCCTCTGCTTCTATCGCTACATTGGCTCTCTGGCACCCCCGACCATTGACCTTTCGTTTGTTCTGTTCATAAACTACAGTTAAAAATAGACAAAAGCAATGATCATTAATTTAAATCCATTTTCTCATTTCCTCTTAAGTGTCTCTTTATCTTTCGGATTTGACTCCCCTGCTGTGATCGCTTTCGTTTTCCAGAAAAAGGTCCAATAAGCTCTGACATGCAAGCAGACTGTAGCAGCTTATGCTAAAGTTCAGGAGACAGATGGGGGGGTTTGAGCCCCAGCTGCAGGCCTCTGCAGCACAGCTTGCTTTCAGACATGAGGAAAGTCGCTAAAGTCCTAAGAGAGTCTCTATGTAAGTGACTCGGAGTGACTCTAAATTTCGTTGTGCTTTTGATGATCTCATAGATTTCTTTCATAGTTTGTGGAATTTGCTGGTTCAGAATGGTTTGTGGGGGAAATCTGTATAGAATTTTTAAAGCTTTGGATGATCACCTCCAAACTAGATCTGTTGGAGTGATTCCCTCGCATTAGGGCGCTCCTCACCACTCTGTGTGCAACACTCTGGTGTCATCGGCTCATGTCAGTTGTTCTTTAGTGCTTGGTGGAATCAGGACCTCATGTCTCTGGTCAGAGGACAGAGACATGCCGACATGCTCTTCACATCCAGATGAATGTTTTTATCCCAGGAAGTGGAGGATTGACTGTAGGTTGTCTGATTCGGCATCCTTGTTGCTGTCCCCAGCTTTGACTTGTTAGCATGCAACCGAGTTCCGAGTCATTCCTTCAGATCATCAGTAAAGCTTTTAGCTCAACCCACACTGATGCTTATTCCTATTTTTTCATAGTGTGTGGATGTCCTCCACCTGTGAACTGCCTTCTAAACATCTGCACTTTTCATCTGTTTGGTTTTTATGGAAATAACTGTGACGGTTAGTTGTTGTGATTCATTCCATCATCTCCATCCTTTCTCCCTGTTTTCCTGCCTTGTTAAACCAGAATGTGAAGATGCAAATGTACTCCACTTTAATCTTTTCTTTTCATGGACGTGTTTGACTTTCACTCAGCTCTAATTAATTTTCTCTTTCAGTTTCATGTTTCTAAATCTCCTAAATGTTATATAGCACATCCCAAACTCTGTCAAAGGCCTTTTTTTCCCCCAGAATGAGGATTTTACAGCAATTTGTTTGAATTATTTCGTAGTTTTTGCCTTTGAGCTTTTCCGAAGCTAAATTACTCTACATAATGTACTTTCATATTATTAGCTGAGTGATTCCTCTTAATTCACTCCCCGATTTTTCACCAAAGACGACTTCAATTATTCCTAAACATCCAGTTGCTGCTAAGACTCAGCTGAATTATTAAACGGAATTATGAAAGTATGATAATGTCTGGGTTATCGCTGCTGCCTCCCTCGGGTTTCAGTGTGTGTGTGTGGGTGGGGTGTGTAAATGTGTGTCTTGCAGTTTTAATCCTTGACATGCTCCACTCCTTATCTGTTTAACATACAGCCCAAAGGCTGAGCTTTTAACATCACAACCAGGCAGATGTGATGCCACAGCTGATAAAGTCTGGTAATCTGCTGGTGCGTGTTTGTTAGTATTCCCTCTTTGCAAGTGTGTTTACATTTCTTGTGCATGTTTAAATGTGTGCATCAAGGTTGTGTGTCAGTGTGTGTGTGTTTGCACCTCCTATAATCGAGCATCAGTGGGTGTAAGCTCAGGAAAAATCCCTTTTTTATCCTTTTATCACATTCAAGAATACTGACAGAAAAGTTTTACTGATAAGAAAAAGTAATTACAACTAAAGCATAGCTATAAATGTAATTTCATCAAATCAGCAGTGTTTCCGCCTGCAGACGGCCTCAGTGGCTTCTGAGACCGGCACAGAAGTTGAGGTCTGGACAGAGAAGACTCTGACCTCTGACCAAGTGTAAGAAAAGATGACGTTAGGTGACTTCTGAGCACCAGAAGGTCCAAGGCCTTCAGCAGATTGAGGTTCCTCTGAACCAGGTTCAGATTCCAGCAGAGAAAGGAGTGTGCAACAGTTGGGAGGAAGATTTGGACCAATGGCTTCCCTCTCAGAAATGTGAACATTTCTTAGAGCAAATTTTAAATTCCTTTTAGTTTAGAAATGTTGCACTTTTGAAGTGTGGACTTGTCAGTGCAGCATTGGAGGCCATTATTCAGTAGATCTGCAGAGGTGGCATGACGCACAGGGTGCCTCAGCCCCTCATCTTCAGGTGAGGTAGGTTTGCTGTGATGACGCAGTATGGTCCTGAAATAGTGGATCAAAACCAGAATATTGCATGAATCCTTTCCAGCAGCTTGGACTCGGAACCTCTCCTCCCAAAGGAAAACAACATTTACAATCTTGGAAGAAGAGCAGTGGTCCAGATCCTTCTTTGGAGTTTGCTCTGAGAGTAAAGCTTTATGTCCAGAATCCATCTGATTGTGGGGGTCCCTTAGCATCCTCTCTAAATTCCTAAATATTCTTAATGTTAGGGTCCTTTCAGGCTGCACTTATCTCTGTTGACGTTTATCTTTTTAACCGCATTCCCTTCATTGGACTCTCCTTAGACATGCTGGGGTACATCCCTCTGCTTCAGTGGAAACCTTTTTAGGTCTCCCCTCTTGTTGTCCCTCTTTGAACAGCTGTTGGATCAGTGGTCTTCTTCTGCAGTTACAGAACATCTAAAAAAAGCAGAGCTTTTATTCTGACATCCATTTTTTCAACAGAATTCTCTCAAGTTTTTGTGATAATCATCAAACAGGAATTTAATGTACTTTCGTTCATAGTTTGGTCTTTATCAAACCAGTGAAACCAAGAGAAATTGAAGATGTTTTCTTATTGATCTTTGCCTGGATGTGGATGTGTCTTTCTGAAGTCTGACTTTAGTGTGCTGGATGAATTTTCAAGGTCAAAATCCTCCCAGAGCATCAGACCATCACTAACCGCTAGATGGTCCACGTCCAGCCCGACCCCTGGGAGGGGTGTGTGGAAAGATAAAAGCTGCTCACCCGAGTGGGATGTTTACAAACTGCAGTCACTCTGGGCTTCACAAGGTCCTGCCACAGATGTATCTGTTCTTCATTTCTTCAACTCTCCTGCTTTAAACCACAGACTGTCGCTGTCGCCTTGACGACCAGCTTCCCTCTTCCGCCTCCCTGCACATCATGTTGTCATGCATGAGTGTTAACATCGGACTGGAACAAGATGAGCTGCTGTGCGTTCACCCACACCGCGCTGAGCAGAGTGTGTGTTAACATGGTGTCTCCATCCTGCAGCTCCAGAGACGACACGTCCCCTAACATCTTGTTATAATCCCCGGAGAATCGCTATGACAACGATACCAGGCTGATCCAACGGCAGATTAAATCTCATGTTCAGAAGCAGAGTGGCATAAACGATGAGAGGTTGCTCTCACCTGGAAGAAGGACATAAACCACCCCTCCAGGAGGCATGTGGGGGAGGTGGGGGTCCATGAAAGCTCTGCTCTAAATTGCATCCTATATTTTAAATGGACCTGCTTCTGAGCACTCTTTGATTTAAAGATGATTGGAAAAAAATCCCAAAAACCTAAAAAAAAATCAAAATAAAAAATCACAAAACCCAAAACACTGAATTCTCTCCTGCCTCCAACCCCGCACGCCAAGGACCACATTTGACCTTTTCCTTCTTCCTCTAGAGACACAGTGTTGAACACGAATGCAAAACTATCCCCAAATCACTCAAAAGTGATTACAGAATAGACAGTGGCTTTGATTCTTTAACGGTGTCACCATAGTTACCGCACAACACGTGGATCAATACAACCCTACTCACAAACACGTAGGAGTGGTGTCAGATCAGAAAGCACTAATGTTCTGTAGAGCAGGTTGAAATAGTCTGAAAAAGTCTCCAAAGTCTTCAGGGGTATAAAAGATGAAAAAACCCTCCAAACGGGGGGGAGGGGGTTCAAACTCAAATGGAATTTCAGTTTTGAGTTTGTGCTCTCCTCTAGAATCTGCAGTTGATGAACCTCCCATCAAACTTGCTCATTTCCACAGACCTGTTGTTCTGTCTCCATCAGCACAGCTGCTCTCCTCACTGTTGACTGTGATGAGAAAATGTCAGCAGCACTCACACCAAAAGCATTTAAAGTCCCACTACAATACAAGTGGTGTTTTAAACCTGTTCTTGTAGCATTTTTCTCTTGATGTAGGACATAGAAAAGAGAATGTAATATTAAAACTGCATTTCTAATCATTTCTTTATTCAGCTTGTGATGCATCAGAAGCAGATAAAAACCCGCCATTTGAAAAAAACTCTCATTTGTGACGCAGTAACTGAAATAGGCAGGCCAAGCTCGCCCTGCTCCGCTCCGTTCTGATGCATCCACTAGCAGACTAATACATCCTTGTACGTCTTTGTGTTCCTCGTCTTACTCGCCATTTTTGTTGCACCGCTAATGTTAGGTTGGGGTTGTGATCGCTGTAAGCTAGCAGGAGAGGGTGTTAACATACGGATAATGGGATATCAACAGACAGTTACTTCTGCACCAACCCTCAACTCTGAGGCTAATTTCTAATAAATTGCTGATAATCTGCAGAAACTATGTCCTAGACAACAGCATAGGTTTTTGTTTTTATTTTGGCTAAAAAGTGCATAATCATAATTAAGAGTCTAGTGGGAACAATTTTTTACAATAGATCAAAATTTGAAATTGGGGTTGGACTTAAAACTCTGGCTTGATAACAACCTTCTGCTTATGAAAGCCCAAAGGATCATTCAATTACAAGGGAAGCCTCAGTCACAACTGCCCTTATGGGTGAATACAGGATGAAATTCTGATCCAGATCAAATTGAAGGATAACTTTATTTTAGGTATAAAAAGTTGACCTAACATTAAACAGATGTTTTTGCAAAGAATTAAAGTTTTTGCAGTGTTTAAACTCACTTACTTACTTACTTCACAATACAATTGACAATAAAAAAAATGAAATTTTCTTTCGAATTAGGATGTTGTTTTTACCCTTCGATGAAATTCACACAAAAAATGTGTGAGATATAGAAAGCATTAATGATAATCCGTTGGAGGACTTTGGTTTTTGCTCACAACTAGAGGTGTGCCGATGGACGATACCATCGTCCATCGTGATGGGTGACTGACATCACGATGGAGGAGACACCATCGTGATGCCACGCCCCCGCCATGCTGCAAGTAGACACCATTAGCCGCCATTGTGCAAAATATCTTGATGGGATCAATGGTCGGATTAGAATTCAGCCGTGTACATGAGCCCAGAAAAACTTTCTGATTATAAAAAATTATAAAAAACGTTCACATGGGTCACACTTTCGGTCAGAATAAATCATTTGCACATGCGCACTAGTGTTTGAAATACCGGAAGAGGAAGTGAGTTCTGCCGAGCGGCTACATACATAGATATGTCAGCTCGGTAATATACGAGATGATCTTCTAAATGTGCTTTTATTAATGTTAATGTTATTATGAAGCGCCTGTTCGCTCATCGTTTTAATTTTAATCTGTGTGGTCTGTGGTCTGTGGTCTGTGGGTTAGGAGAGGCTAACACGCGCTAGCAACATTAAGCCTTTGATGAACTTAATGCTGCAATCTGCATCTTGGCTGCACGTAAATATGTGGGAATAACAGCAGCCTTTATTTTGTCGGGACACAACTGGAAACACAAATCCACGTGATTGTAATAAAGTAAAACAATGAATAATAATTGTATAATAATGAAAAATTACCCCCCCCTCCCCGATGATATCATCGTCCATCCCGATGTTTTACTGTAAACATCGTCGACTGCCAATTTAAGGGACATTGTCCAACCCTACGCACAACAATGTTAGTTTTAGATACATAAATATTAACTTGAGTGTTCAGGAAAAAGGCACCTTTTTTACCCACCGTTTCAAATTTGATTCACATATTTTTAACATGGTCTAATTGTATCATAAAGAATTCATTACCAACAAATTTAACATTATTTCAATAAAACAAGTAGAATTTAAAACATTAAATTACATGAGTTATTCTCAACATAAAGTTTAGAAAACTGGCAAAACTTTTCCTGTCAAAAGTGTTTTTTAAGTTTCACGGAAGCAGTCATTTTGAAATGAGCAGGAAGAGCTCTTCTACTGCCCCTAGTGGAATGATGATGAACTAGAGGGCAGAAAACATGGACAAAGTTTTATACAGTGGATTTTTAAAGAAAGTTTGGATCCTGCTAATGCGGGATGTCTCTGAAATGCATGTAGCAAACATAATATAAATGTTTTTGTTAAAGTCCCACTCCAGTCAATGTTGATCTATTGCAAAATCGTTTCACCTCTGGTCACATGCTCTCCTGCTAGCTTACAGCTGTTCACATTCCCAGCCTAACGATATTGGAGCCAGATCCCAGCTTAGGCGAGGAAAAAAAAGATGTACGTTGATCTTTTTTTCTGCAAGTGAAGGCATCAGAATGGAGCACACCAGGAAGCTTGTGGCCCGCCAAATGTAGTATGTTAGTAGTATTTAGTAAAAACTCTGAGCTTTTTCCAACTGCGTTTTCTGTCTGCTCCTGATAAAAAATACTCAAAAAAAATGTTAAGATTAATTTCCATCATATATGTCCTCCATCATCAGAAAAATGCCACAAGAACATGTAGGAGTAGGTCTTTAATCAAGAAATTCAGACATCAGTCTCCACCACTCAGCATAGAAACCTCTGCATCTGTTTGTGCTGAAACTCCAAACATTAACCTTACATCTCAGTTTTTGAAAATGTTTAGTTTTTCGATTCTGCAAAATGCAAAAACAGTTTTAAACAAATTCAGTCCAGCCTGTGTGTGTTGTGTGCAGTTGTGTATCTGCAGCTGTGAGTCAGCGCATGCTGGTTTGTGCGTGCTTTGCCTTTTCCGCCACACAAGGACGGCAAACGTGTTGGAGGCAAATTGGCCTCATTAATCTCCAGCTTAATTGATTGTGAGAAGTTTGAGGATGACATTTTAAGAAAGCCTGGCGGACAAAACGCGGCCCTGATTGATTTAGCTAAAACGCAGCGCTAATGAATGCCAGCTAGTCACTTAGGTGGTGGAGACCAGACACTAATATCAGAGAGATTAGGCCAGAGAGGTTGATAAGGCTTAATGAAGAGGGAGAAGGAGCAGTCATTAAACAGGATGTAAAGCTCCACGGTCTCCTGTCAGGTCGGAGATGCTGTGTGCATCCATCTGAGGGAATACACAGCGGAAGATTGTATTTCTGTCTTCGTGTCTTTATTACTCATAAAGCTCAGCCTCTAAAGAGTGGAAGGTGATAGAATATTTGGATTTTATCGAGCAACCGGTTGTCTTAGGGGGTAAGATCCTCATATTTAGTTCCAAGTCGATTACCTCTTCCCTCGTTCAAACGCCTGATCTGATCATCGGGCCAGGACCAGGTCTCTGGGAGGCTCCTGCCGGCCTGGCTGGACTGAAGGAGAAAGTTAAGTCCTCCTTTCTCAAGTTCAGATAGTCCACAATCTTCTGCGCACGCTAAAGGCCGTGTCAAACCGCCACGATGTACATTTAGGTCATACATGGAAAAAGTGAGAAAAGTTGTGCTTTTTCACGTGAAATGTTCACAGATTGATCACCAATAAACCACATTAAAACCACAGAAGAAGTACGAATAAACCACACAAAGAACACGTGAATCAATGTAGAACATGAACCGGGAGTGAGTACTGCGCTGTTTATATACAATTTATTAGTGACTTGTGTGTCAATTATGTCATTTTATCGCGATGTGCGCCGTATATGTGATGTTAAAGTTATACATCGGTGGTACATGCGTGAAAAGTCCGTTAGACATACATGGAACGGTCGTGGAACGCCACAAATTTGCATAAGCATCTTGCAAAAAACACACACCATTACAAAAGATTTATGTAAAAACTGTGTGTGAACTTTGTAAAGCTGTGTACTTCTCTCAACTGACCAAAAATGCTCAAAGCTCAAAACCGAATTCATGTAAAAACCCATCGCCTGAAACCCCTCGAAGGACACCTGAGCACATCGACGAATGACGAATGCGAGAAACACCTATGAATCCCGTACATCGTATCACAAAAGACAAAATTCATATGTGGAAATGTGCAAAATGTAGGTAGTAGCTGTGTGACACCAATATTACAAAAAACACTCGGTTAAGAGTTTGTCATCACCATCATCACTGGACATGTGTGATATGGCCTCAAAAGAAAAGGAAGTTTCCAAGCATCAACAGAGGTGGATTGCAGTGAGACAGAAACATCTGATTTGAAGAAATAAAACATCGTGCTTCAGATTTCACAGAAAATCAACTCTGTCACAAACCCACAGATGCTGCAGTTAAGCCACATTTACTCCACTGCAGCACAATGTGTCTCTTTCAAAACCGTGAAACCAGCTAAACTGCCACAAACTAGAAAAGCTGCGACTTTGTGTCCGACCAAGACCTTCAGGAATGTCTGTGGACGCTCAGATCTCACGGCGCTGTCAGACCTGCGTCTCCCTGTGGGAGCAGATGGGAGTTGTCTGTGCCGTCACTTCTCCACGCCGATGATCAAAGATGACAGCAGCACACGGATGTGACACCATTTCCTGTCTGCCTGTCAATCAAGCTGTCAGCCAATGAGTGCCACCAAAGCTAGAACCTGAAGACGGAGAAAAGTCCAAATGACAGACCTGAGCTGGATTAAGCAGTTATTTTAAAATGTTTTTCTTAATAGAAAAAAGCAATCGCAATACAAGAATGAACTCAACAGACAACGTGGCATGAAGACAGATTTTATTTATTTGATTTGAATGGTTTATTTCAAGCAATCAAACAAGAATAATACAAAAAAAAACAATACAATCATCAGTTATACAAGAGACACCAGTGAACCTATGAAACATGTTTGTGGACGGTAGGAGGAAGCCGGAGAAAACCTGCGCATGTGCAAGGAGAACATGCAAACTCCACACAGCTTGAGCCTTTTGAGGCAGAGGGCCAGCCACTACACCACTGCATACCCCTCTTAGAGACACAATAACATTGAATTATAATAACAAATAATAACATCAGCAGCAAACCGTGGAAAAACAAAAGAAGAATGAGGAAAAACAGTGTTAATGTGAACAAAAGTCGAAATAAAAGAAGATCAAATTTGAACATTGACAGAATTGTGTACAGTGGTCCTCCTGTGCTGAGCCTCTGCGAGCAGTTTAATGTGTTTGGGTTTCTGACTCCTACAGCTGTTTAATCAAATAAGCTTTCAGGCATCTGTTACCTATGACAGCTTGATGAACAAACTGCATCAACAAGGTTTATCAGGGAAGAAAAGACAGATTTGAGTTAAAGCAAGTAAAACCACATCCATCTGGCAGTGATTCAGATTTTACAGAAACACATCAAACACTTTCAGGAGCCTTTTAAAAAATGAGCAGAGACAAACCACCCTGTGAATAAAACACGTTTTATTTAGAACATTTCTTTTTTAATTTAAGATAAAATGACCTAAAGGAGATTTCACAAGCTTTCATTTGAATAATCTAGGGCACATGTGCCAAACTCAAGGCCCGGGGGCCAAATGTGGCCCTTCATGTCATTTCATGTGGCCCGTGAGAGCATGAACGTTTTTAATTTCTTAGAATAAAAAATATAAATTGGTGTGTATTTATTCATATATTGGGGGAATCAGACTTAAAATATGGGATTGGGCAACTATACATTATGACTTAAACACTGTCCATATAACCTAACCTGACAGAATCAGATTTAAAAGGATTTATGATGGAGTAACAAGGAAATATATGTTTTCTATGCAACTGGAATTGTCACTTTAAAAAGTTATAGTAAATAAATAATGAGTTATTTAACATTAAGGAGTGGTTACATTTATTTTTCATTACATTTAGTTACATGTATAAGTTACATCTGGCCCTTTGAGGACGAACACTATGCTGATGTGGCCCTCAGTGAAAATGAGTTTGACCCCCCTGATCTAGGGGAACTAAAAGTAAAGTTTGAAAAACTTTGGGGTGTTTTTTTGTACTTCTGGTTGTTTTTAACCACTGAAATATCTAGAACATCACTGTTGCTGCATCTGTCCGCAGACATAGAAAGTATGCTGAAAAGTAAACTGTAGTTATTTTGCTAAAACAGAGAAAGATCTGGGATGGAATCTGCTGGATCACATATTCATGATGGTTCAGAGCATTTGGATGTTTGACAAGCCTTAGGAGATTTGTTTTTCTCCTTATCTCTGTCAGGTTGTAGAACTTCAAAGCTTTGGATATTTTATTTAGATCTGCATATTCAAACATGCATAAGAGCTAGGCCTGGGCGATAAATCGATCAAATGAATTAATTCGAATTTTTTGTTACGGACGATTTCAAAAATAACTAAATCGAGTTTTTATGTGGCGCATTTTTGGCTCCCCAGAGCTTCCGTAACTTTATTATCACACGGCGACACGCGACAATCGACACACGAAGCAGCTAGCGACAGCATGGCTACCGGTGACAGTGGGCAGTTTGTTCCCAAGAAAGGACTAAAATCATCTGTTGTTTGGAACTGTTATGGGTTTGCTGGCACAGACGTGGAGGAAGAGAGAGACCCCACGCTGCCTAAAGCCCATCGAAGTCAAAGGCTCTCACGCGCGCTTGCGTGGCACGCGCCCAGTCCTCTTACACATGCACGCGCCCTGACACACACACATATACTCATTCTACAACGCCTGTATTGTTAGTTCATTAGTTAGTTAGTTAGTTGTTACTGTTATTTGTTAATAAAGAATACTGCGTTGTAATTATTACCTGTGTATTCATTTGCGACGCGGCTGCCGTAGGATTTTGTTTTTGTAGGAGGCGGCCGCGGGGGGGGGGGGGGGGGGGGGGGGGGGGGGCCTTGACCATGACTCCTGATGCTTCATCATCTTCTCCGTGGAGAAGACGGGGTTTATGAATTGAATTAAAACCTTAGACCCCAGATATGAGCTGTGTTGTTAACTTTTTAGAAAATGCTGCTACTCTAAGGTGAATGTTTGTCTCATTTTAGTCTAGACTACAAAGTGTGACTGAAAACACAGCTGGAACTTTAAGGAAGTAACCTTTTTATTTTGGACAAGTGAAAACAAGTGTAGAATAACAAAATAAGACAAAAACAAGACAAAAATTATATACAACAAGACAAAATTATATAAACACGAGTCCAAAGAGGAGTGAGAAGAAGAAAATCATATACTTAACTTTGTTCCAAGAGTGTGTTCATTTTTATAATTCATCCAGAAATGGGGGTTAGATTTGTCTGTGTTTGATTAATAAAAGCAACATTTGCTTTAAGTGTCTGCCGTTTGTACTTATTGCTTTCTCTAAGTAGGGGAAAAAAAAAAATCGGGAAAAAATCGTAAATCGAATTAAAAAAAATAAAATCGGAGATTTTATTTTTAGGCCATATCGCCCAGCCCTAATAAGAGCGCACACACAGACACACACAACATGGGTTTCAAGCAGGTTGGGTCTGCCCGCATGCACAGACGACTCCAGAGGCCTGGCATGACCCAGCGGCAGCAGCACTAAAGGTCACGGCGGTGAGCGCCAAGCTTCACATCTTGATTACCCACAATCCCCTTGTTTGACTTCCTGTGAGGTCTAACAGGGTCGTCAGCAGTGGGAGCGACTGCAGAGTGATGGGCTGAGAGGGCCGCAGGCCCACAGAGGAGCACTGGCAACGGAAAATAGGATGAAAAAAAGATGAGTCTTTTGATTTATGCAGTCAATAGGCAGAGCCTCGTCTCCATTTCTAATTGCTTGATTCTTGCAGCCTGCTCTGGTCCTTCAAACAAACACACTTCTCATGCTGGAGGACGCGCCGCCGCGTCTGCTGGGACGGCAGCCTTACAAGATTTTTTCTGTGGGTGTCCGAATATCATTTGTATAATTATAAATGACAAAAGGAATGGTCCACAACAGGAAGCAGGCATTTTGTCTTGGTGATTTGGGAGGGGGGGCAGGTAAAGCACAGAGGGGAGGGGAGTCATGATTGCCGTCAATCAAAAAGTCCAGAGAGGCAGGAAGACATGGCTGAACTCTGACCCCCTCCCCCCCGGCTCCGGCTGACGTGATGCCAATGTCAAAAGCCGAGACAGAACAACCTTGAGAGGTGAACGGAATTTCAACCGACACGCAGAAAGGGAGACTAAGATGGAGGGAAAACATAGAAGAAAATGGAGATAAGCCAGAAGGAGAAATCAGAGAGGAAACTAAAGGAGAAACCGGAAGATAAACCAGAGAAGAAACCAGAGGAGAAGCCAGGAGATAACCCGCAGGAGAAACTAGAGGAGAAACCAGGAGATAACCCGCAGGAGAAAGCAGAGAAGAAACCAGGAGATAACCCGCAGGAGAAACTAGAGAGGAAACCAGGAGATAACCCGCAGGAGAAACTAGAGAGGAAACCAGGAGATAACCCGCAGGAGAAACTAGAGGAGAAACCAGGAGATAACCCGCAGGAGAAACTAGAGGAGAAACCAGGAGATAACCCGCAGGAGAAACCAGGAGATAACCCGCAGGAGAAACCAGGAGTGAATCACAGGAGAAAGCAGAGGAGAAACCAGGAGATAACCCGCAGGAGAAACTAGAGGAGAAACCAGGAGATAACCCGCAGGAGAAACTAGAGGAGAAACCAGGAGATAACCCGCAGGAGAAACTAGGGGAGAAACCAGGAGATAACCCGCAGGAGAAACTAGGGGAGAAACCAGGAGATAACCCGCAGGAGAAACCAGGAGATAACCCGCAGGAGAAACTAGGGGAGAAACCAGGAGATAACCCGCAGGAGAAACCAGGAGATAACCCGCAGGAGAAACTAGAGGAGAAACCAGGAGATAACCCGCAGGAGAAACTAGGGGAGAAACCAGGAGATAACCCGCAGGAGAAACCAGGAGATAACCCGCAGGAGAAACTAGAGGAGAAACCAGGAGATAACCCGCAGGAGAAACAAGAGGAGAAACCAGGAGATAACCCGCAGGAGAAACTAGAGGAGAAACCAGGAGATAACCCGCAGGAGAAACTAGGGGAGAAACCAGGAGATAACCCGCAGGAGAAAGCAGGAGAAACCAGGAGATAACCCGCAGGAGAAACTAGGGGAGAAACCAGGAGATAACCCGCAGGAGAAAGCAGGAGAAACCAGGAGATAACCCGCAGGAGAAACTAGAGGAGAAACCAGGAGATAACCCGCAGAAGAAACTAGAGGAGAAACCAGGAGATAACCCGCAGGAGAAACTAGGGGAGAACCAGAGATAACCCGCAGGAGAACCAGGAGATAACCCGCAGGAGAAACTAGGGGGAGAAACCAGGAGATAACCCGCAGGAGAAACCAGGAGATAACCCGCAGGAGAAATAGAGGAGAGAAACCAGGAGATAACCCGCAGGAGAAACCAGGAGATAACCCGCAGGAGAAACTAGAGGAGAAACCAGGAGATAACCCGCAGGAGAAACCAGGAGATAACCCGCAGGAGAAACTAGGGGAGAAACCAGGAGATAACCCGCAGGAGAAACCAGGAGATAACCCGCAGGAGAAACTAGAGGAGAAACCAGGAGATAACCCGCAGGAGAAACAAGAGGAGAAACCAGGAGATAACCCGCAGGAGAAACTAGAGGAGAAACCAGGAGATAACCCGCAGGAGAAACTAGGGGAGAAACCAGGAGATAACCCGCAGGAGAAAGCAGGAGAACTTGAGGAGAAACAGGAGATAACGCAGAATGAGGAGAAAACCAGGAAGATAGGCAGGAAACAGACATAACGCCAAGAGAAACAGGAGAAACCCGCAGGAGCGATAATACAGGAGATATTGCAGGAGAAATCAGAGGAGAAACATCACAGGAAGACAGAAGCAGGAGGAGAACTTGATGCGTCTCGTCTTTGGCTAATTTCTTAAGACTTGAGATATTTTTCACTCCTTTGATTTTGATCATTTGTCTGTGAAGTTTTTCGTTTTTCTGCCTCTTCCTTTTCTCCTTTGTGTTTGTTCGGCTTTATGTTCTGGTGATTCTGCCGGGCTTTCTGTCAGCGAGGCAGCAGCTGGTGAGGGGAGCCCTCAGAGGGACTGTGGGGGGGGGGGGGATATTGCCTCCCTACCATCACAAACTGTTGCCGGTGAAATTGTGTGAGTGTAACAGAAGAGCAGATGTCCGTTTCAGACTGAGCGGGTCGGAAACGCTCTGGTTCTTTTAACCCATGTGAGCAGATCTCCTGGATCCTGATCCATTTTGATTTCAATCCAGTATTTAAAGCTTTTAGAAGCCTCTTTCTCAGTTTTCTCTTTCCTCTCCTGCTTTACTTGTTTCTCTCCCCCGTCCTCTTTGCAGAAGACGGGGATTACCTGTAAACTAGCTGGTAAAGCATGGACCTGCTAACTGCAGGTTACCGTCTCCCCCCGTCGTGTCTCTTGCATGTGAACACTGACAGACTGATGGTTTCCCCGCATGTCTGTCCCTCTGCTTCAGAGTCTTCAGGTGTTGACTGTCTGTGGAAGCCTGCATCTCTGCTTCTCCACAGAGTGGTGTCAAACACCACCTCTGGCTCTCCATCTGCTGCTGCTGCAGGCGTCTGCTCTGCACTCGGGCGCGTGCCTCAGCAACAAATTGGCTGGTTAGAGGAAAGAGCTGGAGGAGTCAAACAACTTTAGCCAGCGATTGAAGATGTTTGGGTCAAACATTGGGATTTTATTCATGCGGGGAGATGTCTGCTGGAGTACCCTCTGAAAGACGCAGAAAATAAACACTCCTTTTTCGTTAACTAAAACCAAATAAAACAGTTCATTTCAAGCATGTCTGCTTTGGTCAGGAGTTGCCTCGTCAACATTGATTTTATTTGTTTCAACTGAAAAATACTAGAGTCAAACTGCAGACAGCATGATGTGTAAAATCAGAAAGAGCGTGAAAAGCTTCTGGATTTGGTTAGAGTGAGCTAAAACACAGGACAAACAAAGTAGTGGTACAGCTACCTTGTCTGTCTATTAAAAGCACGCGGCAGACAGACCAAGAAGCATCTGAACATCAGACAACACAGCAGTCAGATAAACCAAAGGAAGAACAGCTTCAGAACTGCATGAAGCTGTTCTTTCCAAAAGAGATTCAGGAAACCAAACCACATGGAGGCTAACTGGAGCTGTTCTAAGATGATTGCTCTTTTTTGGGTCCTTGTTTCTCCTACAGTCTGAAACTGCAACTAAAGTATTAATAAAGTGGGAATGACCTTGGAACCTTAAAACTGCAGCGGTCACGGCGCAGAGGTAGATGGCAGGTTCGGTTCCCGCCTTGCATGCTCATGTGTCAAAGACACTGAACCCCACATTGCTTCTCATGGTTACAGGTGTGTGAATGTGTGTGCATGGGTGACTGGGACTGTAAAGCACTGTATACAAGTAGGGCATTTATCATTTAAGACTTGGACCTGAATCTGATGCTGATACTGAAGACTTGACTTGAGGTTTGGGACTTGATGTTTATTAGTTTATTCTTATATTTTGATTGGTTGGTGCAGAAGCACCGAATGTTGTTTCCCTGAAAGCAGATTTTATTAAAGCACAATTTGTGACAATTGATTTCAACAAAAAGTTTTAAAACTTGAGACGTGACTCGATTTTACTGCCAAAGACTTCAGACTTGACTTAAACCTCAATGTAAAGGCATGAGACTTGCAAAAATGAACTTATGACTATTTCAGCCGATCAGTAGTTGCAGAAACAAACTATTAACCTTTAGCATCATAGCTTTAGCTCCAGTGTTTACATTCTTTCGATTACTGTAACTCTTCAAATGTTTATGCAGTTGACATAATTCAGATGAACGACACTTTACGTTTGTCATGCACCTATCGGTGCAAAGCCGGTTTGAAAAGCCTCTTTTCTCCGCAGTCAGAATCAGCTGATTCACGTTAATCGCGTAAACAGCTGAAGGGTTATGATAGGTCAAAGAGTGTGGGTTACTTAGGTGTCACCAGGCAATATCTCCTGTGTGAAAGGGTTAAAGTAGAAGTGCTTTTATTTTTAAAAGGATCAAAATGTAGAGCATAGTGGCATGCTCCAGTAAACAGCAGTTAGGGAGCGTGGTAAGACTGGACACAGTGGGACTTTGGTGCTTCAGGGCCACAGATTGACAAAGAGACTTAAAAATGAGCAGTTTATTTTCAGAGAAAACATCAGCTGTAGAGGATCTTGTGAATCTTTTGGCACTTCCTGCTGCTGTTCCTTGACACAAACAGTACTAATGTAAAGAAACGTTGTTGTGTTCTGACGTCTTCCCAGTGTTACCCGACCCTGCATGTTCGCCGTGTCCAGAACAGCCCAAAGGTTCTGGCAGAGCTCGAGACCTGCCAGTCTGGCCTGGCTTCAGAACTGACAGTCATGTTTGTCAGAGACTTTGGGGTTTGTTGTCCTGCCAAGCACAGCAATGACACACAACATTAAAATGTCATGAACCCACAAACACGGCTTTCATACCAGATTGATGGCTGTTAGCGACAATCTGTGCCGCTGACCGGCAGAGTGCCAGAGGACATTTTGCTGGTTAAAAAGGAAAGGATGAAGGCAGAGAGGAAGAGGAAGAGTAGGGTCTGTAAATATTGGGACTACGGAATGAAGAAGACAGATTTAGGCACAAAAGATTCATTGATCCCACTACAGGGAAATTGATTTGTTGCCATGTCTTCATAAAAATAACGGATAATAATAAAAACAACAGGGAAAAAAATAAATATCAATATGATACAATAAATAACAATGACGTGTCCAGTATCTATGAGGTGTTAAAGAGTCTGAAGACAGAAACAGTCTGCGAAAGCGCTCCTTCCTGCAACGAGATGTTAGAGTCTCTGACTAAAGGAGCTGTTCAGTGCACCCATGGTCTCATGCAGAGGATGAAGACGACCGTCCACGATGGGTTTCAGTTTCTGTGGCATCTTCCTCTCACTCACTACAGTCACAGACTCTAGTGGACATCCCAGAACGATGGCAGATATAGTGTTCAGGAAACCAGGTGAAAAATAGTCAAGATTTCCCACTGGGAGCAGTGTTCAACATGTTTGAAGAGGAAAAATTGATCAACTATCCTAAAGGAGGCGTTTGATAGGAGCGTTTCTGCAGGAAAGAGATTGGCTGACAAGGAGAAGTTGAAGGTTTGATCCTGACAGGTGATTGTAGATCAGAAAACAAGGAATTCCAGAGGGAAGTGGTGGAGAGTCGGATTCTTACAAAAGGGAATAGTGGTGGTTAGATCATATTTGGATAATTTGACAAGAAGACTGAGGCAACGCTGGAGGTTGTTTTACTGTCCTGAGTCCTGTCCTGAGCAAACTGTCTGTGTTCAAACCATTGACTGAATACCAGGACTGGACCATGTGAGTGTGATGTCATCCATTGAAAATGGTTTACTTTTGGCTCCAGCATAATAAAATCATTTCAGTCTCCATTTTTTCACAATACGGACACCACCATGTTGGAGCCGGATGCTGTGGGTAAGCAGTGATTGATCCGAGTCGGTCTGAGTCAGCGTTTCTATAACAGCAAGCATCTAGTGGGCGTCACAAAATCTGTTTTGAGACCACATACTTTTATTAAGGCCTCTGATTGGTCAGTTTATAACATGAATAACTTGCGATATAGAAAAACATGTGAAAAAGGGAACTATCAAGAATATGTAAAAAAATATTAAAAAAAGAAAGGTATCAGCGCAGAAATGGTTGTTTTGACCAATAGAATGACTGAATAACAGCTGTTTGTTCCTCTATAGAAGTCTATGGGATTTTGGCTTCTTGGAGCCAGCGGGGACTTCCTGTTTGGTACGTGAGGTGGGGGGGCACTCAGTCCAGTTCTCATATACAGTCAATGGTTCAAATCAGCTTCTTGGATGTCACTAATGAGTCCGTCTTGGTATTTCCAAGGCTCACAGCAGCAGCTAGATGTCTCCCTTCTGTTTGGAAGTGTTTCAGTTTGTAAACCTGCATGGATCATATATTTCTGTTGCTCTCTTCAAGTGTTCTGCCATTCTTGAGCTGAAACACGAGCAGCTCAAATTTTAATGTAGAAACGTTTATCACATGAGGCAGGAAATATCAAAATATCAGACATAAAAACCTCAGACACACAGTTGCTGGTTAATTGCGGCAGCGGCTGAGTGTATGAATCGCTGATGGTTAATAAAGGACAGACAGGAAGTCTGTGTTTCCACGGGAACCTGGAGAGCAGTTGTAGGACTGCGGTGTGTCGTGTAAAGTCCATTGACCTTCCCTCATCCTCCTGCGAGCAGGACAAATATTTAAAGTAGATGTCTTGTGCTGGACCGCCTCCAACTTCCCGGCGCTTGGATGTGTGCGAGTTCATCAGAGGCTCTTCTCTTTGGCTGTCTGTTGCTGAGAAAACAAAGCTGCCTCTCTTTTCCCTCCATCGCTCTCCATTTGTGTTTCTCCTTTCCTGTGTTCTCCCCACTTCATTTCCTGCCCTGCTCCGTCTCTCTCTGTCAGCCGCTAATAATAACACATGAAGGCAGTTCTGCTAAATGAAGACAAATGCTGTCCGCCGCTTTGCAGTCATAATCTCTCTCCTCCTCCTTCTCTCCATGCTCTCTCCGTCCTTGTCCAGCACACCCTCTCCCTTCCTCCCCCCGCCGGCTCAGCTGCAGGGCAGCATGTCTATATAAACACCAGACACGGATGTCCTTGTACAAGTCTTTAAAGCCGACATATCGATACGTTTCTGCCCAGATCCTCGTTTTACAGATATTTTTACACATCAAGCAATGACATCTTTGCACAGAAATAATTTTATTTCAGCTGAACCATTTCCATATGGAGGTTGTGTTTCCCTTATTTTGGCTCGTGTGCTCAGCCGGGGGTGGGGGGGTAGAAAAGGATGACAGGGTGCAGTTTGGGCAGGTCCATCTGTTTCATAAAATCTGACATTAAGTGAGGCCAAACAAACCTCCAGAAGGCCAACAAAGCCACCCTGTAAACACAGCACATGTTCTGAGGAGGAAGCACCTCCTCAGGCATTATTTATGCGGCAGACAGGCGGGTGTGAGAGGGGGGTTTCAGTTATTTTCATATGTTCATATGAAACAGCTCCTGACTTGGAGAATTTTTTTGTGGGTGACCCCATACACAACTCACCCCCTACATGCAGCAGAGAAGCATTTCTTACCAAGAACTATGGATGCAAAAAGAAAATAATCCTAAAACACAATTCTCAGAACTCTTTATTTCATGTTTTCATATTTTACCTTCAGATGCAGGAAATGGAAGTCAATAGAAGGGGAAGCCCTGAGTGTTCAGGAAACCAGGTGAACAGGTAGCCTGGATTTCCCTCTGGCAGCAGAGTTTAAGATGTCCGTGGAGGAGAAATTACAAGCGACCCCCAAATTCCTGACGTTCAGCCGACCTGGACTGACTCATAGAACTGACGTTTAACTTATGTTCACTCGCCTAAGCCAAGCTGCTCTCCGGCTTCTTTTAGGGTTTTCTGCTGAGTAACGTTAGATATTTTTATATATAAGTTAAAAAGAATTCCGATTTAATTTACATGTTATAGCCATGTGTGTTTTTCTTAGCACTTTATGTATGAAAAGTGCTTTATTAATAAAGATGGATTTGATTTCAAACGTTTTCTGCACATCTAAAAGGAGTTATTGATTCCGTTTTTTGTTTGTAAATATAAACAAATCTCTGTTATCTCATAAGATTGAGCAAAGATCATGAAGTGCTGATGTTGACCCAGAAAGTAAAAGTGACTGAATAAAGAGGGGATGGCGCTCCCTCATCTGTCATCATCTGGAGCTCGTGTCACGACGCAAAAACAGTTTTCCTTTCTCCCATCTGTGCTTGAAGCCCTCATTAGGCCCGTTCACAGGTGCAAACGCTCGCCTGCTTCTGGTCTCTGCAAACCGCCAGTCCTCACATTCAACAGCAATCATCACTGCTCCAGCCGGCATCATTGCTTCACTGTTCAGTGCATTCGGCTTAGTTGAGTGTTTTTATTTCTGGGTTTGAAAATTCTCTCCTCTGTTTGTTAGCTTTTAGGTCAAGTTTTCTTTTCTTTCCTCCATGAATTGTTTGAGCATCAGTGTGATCCCCTTCAAAAAGTATCACAGTGATTTTTGTGAAACAGAAACCAAAAAGACCAGAGACTATGGAGTGATTTTCCAAGCACAACACTCACTGTTTTCAGCATAAAACTTCAAAAAAATGTGTGTGCTTAACTTGTGCTGTCTTGGATGACCCCGCCCTTACTTTGACGTGTTCTCCCTACCATAACAAAGGTGGATAAAGGTGGACAAATTTCATGTAATCCATTGAACCAGTGAAGATCACAAATCATTGAAAAAAAAGGTTCAGAGCTCTGTCTAGTGGGTCTAGATCAGTGTTTTTCAACCACTGTGCCGCGGCACACTAGTGTGCACGGGAAGATGGTCAAGTGTGCCGTGGGAAATTGCCCTCATTAACTGATCTAACAACATTTCCCATCTCCAGGAAATCAGCTCTTAGTTCATCCAAACAGGCCCTGATAAAACACAGAGTAGTTAGGAATATAAAAGATCATAAAATTATTTTTTCTTTGTGTTTATTTGATTCTATTAAATACATTTTGATAAGAATGAAGATACAGCGATTTAGCTGCAGCTATACCTGTTAGCTATACCAGTGCCGCCCCTTTAACTGTCTCCACCAATCATTCTTGAAGGCTGAATCACATGTCATCAGTCTGACCAATCAGAAGTGGTTAAAGTCTTAACTTCCTTGTTTAGATTTAACTCATAAAGTCTCTCAGTTCTAACAGAAATACCAGCTAAAGCTCGTCTTTAGCGGTGTAGCTTTCCACAGAATCCGGTGTCAGACCGTGGAACAAGTGAACAAAACCATGAAGCTCAGAGAAGCTGGTCTTTCTGCGGTCGGCGGATTTACGGCACTACACCTGCCATGATGCATTGGGTTAGAACGACAATGTAGCGCACAATGAGCCTCTCCTCTTAACGTCTTTAAACAAGGAACACACATCCAAAACAGTTTTGGAATCTTTTAACTAACTTTAATACAACTTTAGAAAAAAACAGCATGCAACTTCCGCTTCTTTTTCTGCCACAATTATCATGAAAATGCCCGTGAGATTCCGGAGGGCGGAATAATCAATAATCCCTCCATAGTGACTTCCTAAACTGCAGACTGAAAGAGTAGCAGCACTGGGGACACCCCCTTAAGCCCCACAAAAAAGTAGGTGGAGCATCTTAAAAGCCGTTTTTGAGCTGCAGAGTATAACAGGGGTGTGGTGGACACCCCTTTTTACAGCAATTTGTTATCTATGTCCTGATTGGCTGTAGGCCACTGTCAATCAATCTCCTCCAAGCCATTTGATATGGAATGCGTTCAGTCTGCAAAGAAAATCTTGTTTCCGTCTAAAATACTAAACTCATTTTTGCATCAAGGTTATTTAATTTCGGAGCTTGTACGAGAGAAAAAGAGTGAAAATGTTTGTTTCTGAGAAAAGTGTAGAAAGGTGAGTAGTGAGGGGTTTTACAGCCGTGAAACATCTGTAATAATAATAAAAAAAAATAAGAATACTTGGTGGATTTCCCCCATTAGAATGTAAGACCCACGATAAATGAAGGACGACTATAAAAAAAGTGGAACACAAGAAGAGAATGCCAGACGCATTCACTTAACAGAAAACAAGAAGAACAGCGTCCCTGTGACGTGCTTCAGAAAATACGAATGAAGAGGAGCGTCCCTGTGACGTGCTTTAGAAAATACACTTGAAGAGGAGCGTCCCTGTGACGTGCTTCAGAAAATACACATGACGAGGAGCGTCCCTGTGACGTGCTTCAGAAAATACGAATGAAGAGGAGCGTCCCTGTGACGTGCTTCAGAAAATACACATGAAGAGGAGCATCCATGTGACGTGCTTCAGAAAATACACATGAAGAGGAGCATCCCTGTGACATGCTTCAGAAAATACACTTGAAGAAGAGCGCCCCTGTGATGTGCTTCAGAAAATACACTTGAAGAGGAGCGTCCGTGTGGCATGCTCCAGAAAATACACATGAAGAGGAGCGTCCCTGTCACGTGCTTTAGAAAATATACTTGAAGAGGAGCGTCCCTGTGACATGCTTCAGGAAATACACATGAAGAGGAGCGTCCCTGTGACATGTTTCAGAAAATACACATGAAGAGGAGCATCCCTGTGACGTGCTTCAGAAAATACACATGAAGAGGAGCATCCCTGTGACATGCTTCAGAAAATACACTTGAAGAAGAGCGCCCCTGTGATGTGCTTCAGAAAATACACTTGAAGAGGAGCGTCCGTGTGGCGTGCTCCAGAAAATACACATGAAGAGGAGCGTCCCTGTGACGTGCTTCAGAAAATGCAAATGAAGAGAAGCGTCCCTGTGACGTGCTTCAGAAAATACACATGACGAGGAGCGTCCCTGTCACGTGCTTTAGAAAATATACTTGAAGAGGAGCGTCCCTGTGACATGCTTCAGGAAATACACATGAAGAGGAGCGTCCCTGTGACATGTTTCAGAAAATACACATGAAGAGGAGCGTCCCTGTGACGTGCTTCAGAAAATACACTTGAAGAGGAGCGTCCCTGTGACGTGCTTCGGAAAATACACATGAAGAGGAGCGTCCCTGTGACATGTTTCAGAAAATACACATGAAGAGGAGCGTCCCTGTGACGTGCTTCATAAAATACACATGAAGAGGAGCATCCCTGTGACATGCTTCAGAAAATACACTTGAAGAAGAGCGCCCCTGTGATGTGCTTCAGAAAATACACTTGAAGAGGAGCGTCCCTGTGGCGTACTCCAGAAAATACACATGACGAGGAGCGTCCCTGTGACGTGCTTTAGAAAATACACATGAAGAGGAGCGTCCCTGTGACATGTTTCAGGAAATACACTTGAAGAGTAGCGTCCCTGTGACGTGCTTCAGAAAATACACTTGAAGAGGAGCGTCCCTGTGACGTGCTTCGGAAAATACACATGAAGAGGAGCGTCCCTGTGACGTGCTTCAGAAAATACACATGAAGAGGAGCGTCCCTGTGATGTGCTTCAGAAAATACACTTGAAGAGGAGCGTCCCTGTGACGTGCTTCGGAAAATACACATGAAGAGGAGCGTCCCTGTGACATGTTTCAGAAAATACACATGAAGAGGAGCGTCCCTGTGACGTGCTTCAGAAAGAACACATGAAGAGGAGCGTCCCTGTGACGTGCTTCAGAAAATACACATGAAGAGGAGCGCCCCTGTGACGTGCTTCGGAAAAAACACTTGAAGAGGAGCGTCCATGTGACATGCTTCAGGAAATACACTTGAAGAGGAGCGTCCCTGTCACGTGCTTCGGAAAATACACTTGAAGAGGAGCGTCCCTGTGACATGCTTCAGGAAATACACTTGAAGAGGAGCGTCTCTGTGACGTGCTTCGGAAAATATAATTGAAGAGGAGCGTCCATGTGACATGCTTCAGGAAATACACTTGAAGAGGAGCGTCTGTGTGACATGCTTCAGGAAATACACTTGAAAAGGAGCGTCCCTGTGACAAGCTTCGGAAAATACACTTGAAGAAGTGCGTCCGTGTGGCATGCTTCAGAAAATACACATGAAGAGGAGTGTCCCTGTGACATGCTTCAGAAAATACACTTGAAGAGGAGCGTCCCTGTGACATGCTACAGAAAATACACATGAAGAGGAGCGTTCATTTGACATGCTACAGAAAATACACTTGAAGAAGAGCGCCCCTGTGATGTGCTTCAGAAAATACACTTGAAGAGGAGCGTCCGTTTGGCGTGCTTCAGAAAATACACTTGAAGAAGAGCGCCCCTGTGATGTGCTTCAGAAAATACACTTGAAGAGGAGCGTCCGTTTGGCGTGCTTCAGAAAATACACTTGAAGAGGAGCGTCCGTTTGGCGTGCTTCAGAAAATACACTTGAAGAGGAGCGTCCGTTTGGCATGCTTCAGAAAATACACTTGAAGAGGAGCTTCACTGATTTTCTAGCAGTGATTGCAGATTTTAAGTTCTCTTCATTTTTACCAGTTTCCCTGCACCTGGATGCTTCACTTGTCTCTCCTGCCTCTACCTTCTTTCAAACATTCAAACTACATGATTTTTTTTTGCTTTTTATCAACATTTTCTTTTTCCATCTTTTTAAACTAATTCTTTTATATAAATATATGCTAACACGTCAGCCCATCCCTCCTCCTCCTCCTCCTCTTCACCCTCCTATAAATTGATTGGTTGAGTTGATTGCTCCATCACTAATCAGCATGTTGACCTTTGGCTTGGCAATGATACCAAGACATCATGTGTTAGTGTGGATTTGTGTGCATCTGTTCACCCAGGAAAGGGAGTGCACGTGTGCGTGCACGTGTTGACCTTTGCAGGCAGCGTGTGGACGCTGCTCTTGACGCCGCTCGTCAGAATGATTGTTGAGCAGGAAGCAGCTCTGCTCTCAATCACGCTTTCAACATTTCAGAGTTTCAGGCTGACCGTCTGTCCGCTTGCTGTGCGCAGACAGTCTGTCCGCTTGCTGTGCGCAGACAGTCTGTCTACTGCGTCTGACTCCAAACTTCTGTGAGGGATTCCATACTAAATGTACTCTGCCTCATTTGCTGTGATTGCGCTCCTCTTCCTCTTTTAGCATCACCTCACCATCCAAATACTTTAAATAAAATATCCAAGACTTTCGATTGAACCACAGATTTGTTTTATTCCAGATGGAAAATCTGCAGCTTTTTCGTTCTCTTTTTAGGATAAAACATTCTGACTAAGGATCAACATTCATCTAGAAGATGCTGCCATTACAGGAGGAAACCAGTAGAAACATTGTAGCTTCAGTGCAGCTGTGGATCCAAACAACCTGCAGACACTGATGAAGACTCAGGATGAAGATGTTCAACTGTCATATAGTGAACTAAAAGACAAAAAAGGATCCATGAAATCCACATGAAGCTCCATCAACCACATTAATGTTTGCCAGCTGTAAACAGATTGTCAGTAACTGTAACTAATTTATAAATAACCAAATGTGACTCTTGTAACCTTTATTACTACAGTCAGAGGATGGCTGAGCTGAACCTTAGAATCAAGAGATACAATATCTGCTTTTATTTTCAAATTATTAAAAAGAAAAACATGTGATTTTATAACACAATTCAATTTAAGCTTTTAACGTTTTCTCAACCATTTAAAGCTTTGGGAACTAAAGATTTAGATGACTTTTAAAAATGAAATATATAAACACAAGTTAAAAAACACACATTTAGTTGAAAATGACAGATTTTTGCATATAAAATTTGTAATTCTATGTTTTAATTGATCTTTTTTTTATTATTTTAGTCTAAAAAAAGTGTCTTTAACATTTTTTTCCTGTTTTTTTCTATAATTGTGTGTTGCATGGTAGTACTCAAACTTTATGCACAAAAACCAAAATGGACAGGAGACTGAAGAATGAGTCAGAAAGACATGAAGGAAAAAGAGGAAGCATAAGTTATCCCTTCATAAAGATTTGCTCATACATATTCTGTTTAAACACAGTGAAGTCCAGTTGGACAGATTTTTGTTTGTTTTTGAGGCTGAAAACCTGAAAAAGTTCTGATTCACATGAAACGAACGGCAGATACAGGCTCCTCAGGGATGATTCAGTTTGTCCATCTTCTGCTCCTCCTTTCTGCTTTGGTGCTTTAACATTTCGTTTATCAGTTAGATGTTTCTTAGAGCTGCGTCCTGAGTAGAGAACTGTGGACTCAAACTGCAAAGTGCTTCGTTCTTCATAAAAATAAGTGTTGGTTGTTGTCTCGATGAAGAGCTGAGCTTCTGGTGTTTGTTGGGACCAAAGTTGTGTGTGAAAAGAAGTGTTTGTTCATTCCTTCACACTGAAAGGTTTTCGTCAGTACACAGAGCCCTCTAGTGGCTGAAATAAAAACGACAGCTCTTTCCTCTGTGTCCCACAGAGACTCTTTGTCTTCTTCAGGTCGTGTTTTTTGCCCTCCGCTGCCTCCAAACTCATCTTTTTTGTCAGTTTAGGGTTCAGGTTTGTTCGGGGGGGTTCAAACCTACACTGTAATGGGGGGGGTTCCGGCTCACACCCCTCCTGCATGTTTTGGATAATCCGACCTCTTTCATCAGGCCCAAGTTTGTCCTGCTGCACATGAACATCAGTGTTTATCCTACAGCTGTGCTTTAATTCATCTTTTCCTTTCATTTCTTTTGTTGATGTTCTTTTCTTCTCACCCCCCCCCCACACACACACACGCACGCATACACCCCCCCGCACACACTCACACACACGCACAAAGGGGTGGTTTCTTCCTTTGTTTTATCCTTTCTGTTCTTTCCATTTCTTCTGTTCTATACTTTCTTCATCTTCCATTCTCTCTCTTCCCCTCATGCACACACACACACATGCACACCCACACATGCGCACACACACACACCTATACATACACATGCACCTTTAGAAATGTCTAAATCTGTGCAGACAGTAAAAGAAAGGATTGCAATTGATTAGTGAGCGTGGCTGAATTGCTGCTCTCCTGCTCCCCACCTCCTGCAGATTACTGCATTGATCGGCCCCATGCACACACACACAGTGCACACACACATGGACACACATGCACACACACAGACGGACACACAAACGCAGAGCAGATGAGGCCATCTTTTAACCACAACGTACCGCTTAAATGTTACGATAGCTCCCTGCCTCTTTAATGACAAATGGAGAAAGAAATGGAGTGTGCACGTGTGTGTGCACGTGTGTGTGTCTATGTATACGTGTGTAAATAACATTAGCTTTTTGTTCTCTTTTTACCTGCCTGTGTGCAGCAGCTCTTTGTGCGTTTAGAAACGCTCGCGCTGACGTCGTCGTTGTCTTTATTTCTTCTTTTCTTCGTTTGCATTTTTACTCTCAAATCCTCGTTGTTCCACATGTTTCGTCTCACCTGTTTGACCTGCCGTCCGTCCAGCCGTCTGTCTTCCTGTCGGCGTCCATGGCTGCTCTCGGTTCCCTGCAGCGGTCTGTTAATGTCCCCATTGAGTTTAGATTTTTTTCTTTCTCAAACTCTTGTCTTCTGGTGCCCCGGTTGTTGTAACGACGACTTGCAGGAGATCGGGTTTTCACGGAGCAGAAACTGGATCCTAATCTCTGCACTGAATCAACACTGTGTACATTGTCCACCCTTTGCAGCACATGAACACTTTGTGACCTGTCACTGCTGTGTATACCCTATAATAGGCTGTTATCAGAAAAATTTCATATATTTTAGTTACTTATACTTTTTTACCTTTCTTTTCTACCGTTCCTTTATTCTCTGACAGTCGTCCAATACATTTCATTACATTTTGTACTGTTTATGTATATCTAAGTGATAGACAACATTTGTTTTTATATTTAAATATAACATTGAATGTAATCAGATTCTTTGTTTTTGAGTCTTGTTTTCTGAATTTCATTAAAAAAGTTTCCAACACCACAAAAATAAACGTACTGACTTTTTTCCAAAACACTTTTGTAAACAAAAACGTAACCCCTACATGCTGAATGTCACTCATTTGTAACATTCCGTTAAATCCAGGACTTTTTTAATTTAGCATCACCTACCTAGTCTCAAAAACTGAAGACTATTTTTTTTATATCTTTGGAATAAAAGTCGGGCATGAAGGGGCTGAAACGAAAATGCCCAAAATGGACAAAAACAACATTTTACAAAGTAGTAGGTTTAGGGGATGTCATCTGGACTAGACATTTCGCCTCTTATCCAAGAGGCTTTGTCAATTCTAAAATAGCTGGTCTAAGAGCTGGTATATGTGCGCTCATGGGGGAGGAGTCAGACCTGAAACTGGAGGTATTGTCCACTTAGCCTACATGGTTTGGGGTCGTTAATAGTCCTTTGTCCTCAGCTGGGGGTTGGGGAGCCATGTGACTCACTCTCCAAATTGGTCATCTCTTTCAGCGGTTAACGACTCAGGTGGAACTGGTTTGGTTTGTTTAGGTTTCAGAACACTGCCGTAGATGGATGGAAGAATAAACCTGAGACCACCGTTCTTATTAAGAGAAGGTTTGTCCTTCTTGACAAAGATGGCTTCTTTCACTCCTCGCTCAAACCATCCTTTCTCTCTGGCTAGAATTCAGACTTCACTGTCCTCGAAAGAGTGGTTTGTGGCCTTCAGGTGGAGATGCACTGCAGACTCAGGTCCACCTGGGTTGGCTCTGCGATGTTGGTAAAGCCGCTTGTGTAGAGGTTGTTTGGTTTCTCCTATATTCTGTTCATTGCAGTTCTCTTTGCAGTGGATAGAGTACACAACATGACTCTGTTTGTAGCTGGGAATTTTGTCCTTTGGATGAACCAGTTTTTGTCTGAGGGTTTTGACTGGTTTGAGATGAACTGGGATGTTATGTTGGTTGAAAATTCTTTTAAGTTTTTCAGACAGGCCTGAGATACACGGAATTGAAATACTGTTCCGTTTCGGCTCTTGTTCCTTCTTGTCTTGTTTTCCTGTATGTTGGGATCTGGTGAATGCCCACTTGGGGTATCCACAGGTTCGGAGGGCTTGGTGGATATGTTGCTCTTCCTTCTTCTTTCCGTCAGAGCTTGTGGGCACCTCCTGGGCTCTGTGTTGTAATGTCCTGATGACGCCTAGTTTGTGCTGTAAAGGGCGGTTTGAGTCAAATAAAAAAAAACCTGGATGAATGAGAGTCTTCATAGAAACATTATACAAATGCATTTGTAAAATGCTTTTTTCAGTGTGTATTTGCAAAAAAATGCAAAAGAATTTCTTTATTTGTAGTATAATCATTGAATTGGGAAACCTTTTCTATAATTGCTTGTAAATGTTGACTGTCTGCTTGCTGGATGGATGGAAGGATGTTGACCCAGAAACCATCACTAAAATATTCCTGATTCTCTGAAGTCATTTAGTTTATTCAAAATACTTTGGCATCAGAAAATACTGGAATTTACTTTATTTAAAAGATTCCATTAATCATAGACTAGGATTTATGGATTATTGTAGTCACCATTTATAGGGATTATCACTTTAATTTAATTTATAAGGATTATCACTATAATTTAATTTAGGGATAGGGATTATCAATACACTTTATTCCAGTTTGGTGGCCAGATTAAATATTTCAACAGGTTGCATGTGTCGCCCCTACACCTGTGTTGAGCTGCTCCCCAGTATTTTAGAAGAATAATTACAAACTGCTTTATAACTTTTACCGGAGCAAAAGGTTGAGTGATGTACTTTTACTTTAGTACTAGGATGTTGAAGTAATGTTGCACTTGAGCAGAACTTTTAGAGCCAAATTATTCATGCATTTAAAAAAACACATTACAATCTTGAATCCAACTTTCAGAAACTGTAGAAGAAAACAACAGATGAAGGAAAAATGTTTCCATGTTTGGGTTAAAAATGCAAACAGGAAAAAAGCTTGGACTAGTTTGAGAAAAAAAAACAATAATTTAATTAATGGACAGAATTATGATGGTTTTAAAGCATTATAATCTGTAATAATATGATATAATCTGAGGAAAAACACCCCCACACAACACACACTCCAGTAAAACACTGCAGGAGTCTATCAGCAAAAACAACACAAAACAAAAACACACAGATGTAGACACAAACACACACCCACAGAGCAACACACACTCAGGTGCAGACACACACACTCAGATGTAGACACACAAAGACACACAAATGCAGACAAACACACACAACAGTAAAAAACTGCAGAGCTCTATCAGCAAAAACAACACAAAAACACAAACTACAATTATGTGCAGAATCTGTGAAGATTGAACAAATCTTTAAACAACAACCTCACACACACACAGATGCACACACACACACAGATGTAGACACAAACACACACCTACAAATGCAGACCCACACACAAAGACACACTCTCAGGTGCAGACACGCACACTCAGATGTAGACACATCCACAGACACACAAGCACACACAGAGATGCAGACACACACACTGAGATGTAGACACTCAAACACACACCCACAGACACACACACACTTGTCCTCTGCACGCGCGAGCGAACTGGCAGAGCGGCGTCAGTTTTCTCGTTAGCATGCTGAAATGAATACAGTCAGATCCAAAGCAATTTCCTTTTATTTATCTTAGCAGCTCTGCAGAAAATAAAGGCAAGGGCATCCGGGCAATTAGCATAATTACTGCGCGGCGGCCAGAGCCTCTGTGATTCCATAATGAGACTCACACAGGCGCCTGCCACGGGGTGTGTGTTCACCTATGTCCATGTGATACCGGGGGGGAGGGGCTCTGTTTCATTGTTGTGTTTGTATATATTTGTAGGCATGATTTGTGTGTTTTCCTGCACACACGCAGACGTGCACTCACCACGTGCACGCATGTAAAACCTGCGGAGAGAAGCTTGGTGTCTGCGTGAGGATGATTTATGAAAATGCAAACCCCCTCTGCTCTGCCGCTGACAGCTCAGGCCTCTTCTCCGGGATGCATTCCCGTCTTGGGCCTCCTTTTGTCAGGACTCATGATCAGATGGGGAAGTGTGTGCGGGGGTTTTTCTGCTGGCTGCTATGTCAGCCCCCCCATTCCAGTTTGTTCCCGTTAGAGCTCAAATAACCAACATGTTTGGCTGAAAGTCATCAGAGGGGATCATTCTTCTGCACGTTTGATGTTCTTCCTCTTTTACCGGGATCTAAATGCACGCTGCTGAGGGAGAGGCTGCAGAGCGTGCAGCTGTCTGCATGGACCCGACTGTCAGACCTGCAGAGGCTGCACGACTGCAGAGGCTGCACGACTGCAGAAGCTGCACGACTGCAGAAGACGCCAAGTTGTCGGAGCAAAGGATGGAGTTGAAGCACTATCTGCAGCTGGGCGGGGCTTAATCAAGAGGCTGCACAGGGATGTCTGCTTAACCTTGACAGGTTAGCTGAAGGTACGGATGAATACAACATGGAAGAAGGCTGTTTAAAGTCTAATGGAACCCGTTTAAAGAAAAGATGAGGAGCAGACATACATGAGAAACACACAACATGGAGTCACTTCATTAAAGTTGCTCCACCTGAGAAGAAGATGCTCCAGGTTCTTGTTGTTGAGCTCCCTAGTATTGGTCAAAGTCTGGCCGACAGTCCTGCACAGATGACCATCAGTGAGGACGGTTCCTGCTGGCAGAAAGGTCTGGTCTCAACAGGATGGTGCGAAACGGTTTTGTTGTAAAAATCATTGAAAAAAATCATTTTATAGAATAAAAAGTTCTTTGTAAAGTGCTGAAAAGCAACGGTACCCATGATCTGCTTCACAAGGCATCAGTTTTCCTTCTCGGGTTCCCTTTACAGCTTTTAATGTATTTGTGTTTTAGTAACGGCTGCAGGAATGCACGTGTGTGTGTGTGTGTGTGTGTGCGTGCATGTGTGCACAGTGTCGGAGCTGTGCTCTGCATGATCTTTGCAGAGCAACGGCATTCGACACACCCAGCCGTGTTTGCATGTGTGATGGAGTCAAGTGTTGCGCCGTGTTGGTCACATAAATGCACCATCAGACACACTCGCTGAAGGATTCGTGGATTTCACGAGCAGATCAGACAAAATGAGAAAAAACTATCAGAATCTCTACACATCAGGACACCTAAAGACTGAAGGCCCGTACACAGCGGGGCGAATATCGGCGCACGTTATTTGCCAGCGTTTTTCGCCACATTTTTTGTGTTCACACCCCAGTGATTTTCGCTGACGATGAGCCGAGTGAACATGCAATTTCATTCCCTGACATTAGATGGTGCTTAATGTGAAACAGAAATACCCCCTGTACACAAGGTGACGCTGCGCAATTTTACGCTTCTTAAAGTCACTATTCACTTAGAAGAAGAGAGCCAGTATTTACGCGCTCGTCAGAATCATACAAAGAGCACATGAATATTTCAAGCACCAGTAGCTCCAGTTCCAGTTTCTAGCGATGAAGAAATTATTGTTCTGTTGGATGATGAAAGACACCAATTTTGGGTACATCCCATAGTTACGAGAAGAGAAGAACATGGGGAGTTTTATCAACTGATACAAGAGCTGAAAATGCATCATGAGCGTTTTCGGGGATATTTTAGAATGCATCTTCGTCTTCTTCGCGGCAGTGTAGACTCTACTTGGCGTATATCTTCTTCTCCGTTACGTATGTGTGCTCAGCAAGACAGTTTTGTGTTTGAGCGCCCCCAAGTTGTGTTTTACCGTAACTTCAGAAGCTCCAGACACGTGTGCAAAAGCGCCATTCTCATTGTTCGTATAGTTTTTGCGCGTCGAACCAAAAAAACAAACCCGAGGCGTTTTTTAAAAAATGTATTTATTTATTCGTTTATTTAACAGGGACAGTGCACATTAAAAGGATCACTGCAATGCGCCAGAATCAGCCAAAAGGCTATTTTTCATCCGTAGTCCCCGGTAAAAAATGAAGCTTTTACGCGTGGCGTTTTTCGCGTCGGTGTGCACACTCACATTGGTGCCCTTTGTTTAGTCACGAGGCGTTAAACGTCGGCGAATATCACGCACGAAATTCGTCCCGGTGTGTACGGGCCTTTATGGACACAAAAAAAGTTACAAACTGCAAGAAAAATACTGTAGCCCACAACCCTTTAATGGGGAATCTTCTGGTGAGTTCTTTCCATCTCCAGCTTCCAGAGCAGCCTGGTTCCAGCATGAATCTGCTACTTAAAGTGTCCATCCATCCATCCATCTGTCATCCATCCGTCCATCCGTCCATCCGTCCATCCATCCGTCCATCCATCCGTCCATCCATCCGTCCATCCGTCCATCCATTTGTCCATCCGTCCATCCATCTATCCATCAATCTATCCGCCTCCCCAGGGAGGTGGTTTTGGTATTGAGGTATCCAGACCAGACGCCCAAGCAAAAAGTGATGTTTTTATTTTAAATCGTTGGTGATAAACTGTAACTTGTAGAAGCTGGCTTCACTGTGCCTTGATGGTGACATAAGACACGAGTACGACACGACGTTTTCTAAAGGAGTGCACCGTCAGTAAAGTGCTTATGACAATTATGATCAGTTTCTTCTTATGGATCTGATCTACTGGACGTTTTTCCTTCTAGACAGATTGATCCATGATGAGGACGGTCTTTAGAGTTGGAGGACAATGACATCACTGAATTTTAGAGCAGCTGTGGATCCAAAGAAGCTGCAAAAACTACAAACTGTGTTACAAAACTTTTGATGAGAAATCCATTTCCCAGCCTGTAACCCTGGGAAACGCTAGGTGCTCCAAATGAGAAGCTCCATACTGACGTAGAGATTTAACTGTCCAGCAGCAGCTCCAGTTTAGTTGGCACAGGTCAGACTTCAGTGGTGGGGGGAGTTACAGAATAAAAATCTGACCTCCTGTGGCGACCAATAATGCATTTCAGTGCAGTGTGTCTTGCAGAACGTCTGCAGGTCAGATGCATGCTGGAAAGTCTGGTTACCAGTCAGTTATTAGAACCAACAGGTCACTATGGAACCTCCAGAGGAGAAACGCAGGAGATAAAGAAAAAACATCAAATCAAAGAAATTTACTTTGTTTGAATCAAAGAAATGGATCAACAAATCAATCAGCAATGAAGATGATCACGTCTTATGGGTTAATGAGGTTAGATCAGCATGATGAAGAAACCTTGAATGCAGTGTTATCTCCAGAAACGACCAACCCTTTATTCCAAATGTGGCTTTTTAAAGACATGTTCTTCTGGACTGAGCAGAACAGTTTGTGTTTCTCTGAATGTCCTTCAGCTTCCTACAGAGTTCTTCTTGTTTATTGTCAAAAAGTCATTTTTTCATGTTTGTTGGTTCATTCAATTCAATTTTATTTGTATAGCCCAAAATCACAACAACAGTCGTCTCGATGGGCTTTGAAGTAAAACAAGGAAAAAAAAAAAGGATCATGAATAGAGAGTCAATAGGAAAATACTAAAATAAACTAACAAACTGACTAAGCTTGGTGCTTCCTTCAGCATTCTCGGGTTGTGTGGCTCAGGCTCACTTGGCTATAGTTCATAAGCAGCAAAATGTAAAAACACAATAAAAACAAAGAACAAGTTTTCTTCTGGAACACAGCAAAAACTGAATCTTAATGAAGTAAAAAGACTTTTGTCTTGCAAGAAAATTACAATTCCTGGTGAGACCATTATTCTGACCCTGTTGGCAGATTTCGTTATGTAAAGAATATTAAATATATTTCTACGAGGCCTGATTTCTCAGCGACACTAAAGCCGCTCCTGCATGGATTCTATGCTTTGTATTTAGTTTCCTTGCATCCTAGCTTCCTTTTTACCTTCTTGCATTCTAATTTTGCATAAAAGCTGATTTTTTATGTTCCTTTCCGTCTTTCTTTCCTGTGTTTCAGTCTCTGGACGGCTTTGTATTTGCACTAAACAAGGAGGGGCGCTTCCTCTACATCTCTGAGACGGTCTCCATCTACCTGGGCCTGTCACAGGTGAGTCTTATGTCCGAGTCTGAAGTGGCTGACTGGGGGTAGCTCCTCCCCCTGGCAGTTTCTCACCCACAGACAGGTGAAGGGGATCTCTTTGAGCTCCTGTTGCCAAAAAAAAAAAAAAAAACATAAGTTTTACGCCTTTCAATCAAAGTTCCAGCTTGTCTCTCAAAATGGTGAAGGTACATAAGTTACGACTAATTTTGGAGTTCCCCCTCACGCGTATTCAAATTCCAAATAATTTTATTTATAAAGCACCTTTCATGTCAAACAAAGAGCACAAGGTGCTTTCCATAAAAAACACACAAGAATACAATAAAACCAATCCATACACATGTAATAAAATAATTAAATGAGCCCCTCATAATAAAATACACAAAAACAAGCAGAACACACACCATGGAGTTTCTGCCATTCCCCTTCAGTCCTCCACTGACAAACAGTTCTTGTGCTATCAGAGTGGGCTCCATCTTTGCTCCTCCTCCCAACATTCCCCGTTTCAGCAGCTCTGTCCAATCAGCTGGATGGACATCAGTTAAATGTGCAAATATTGTTGCTATGATGTGATTCTAGTTTAACATCTGCCAGTCCTCTGAGCAGCTGCTCCTTCTGCCGATTTAAACTTGAAACTGCTAAAGTATTTGTTCAGGATGTGTGAACTTTGAAAATTCCCAAAACTAAAAAATGTTAAAGAAACAAACACATTCAAATATTTGTCTTTAAATAAAGAACAGACAGGAAATTTAGCACAGCGGGTGGTGTGAGAGAAGTTGTGGTATAATTGTGGAGGTCTACAAGTCTGCTGCAGTTCTTTAACTCTACAGATGTTTTCAAACCATTTTAATTTTTTAAAATAACTTTATTTGGAAAGCTCAGCGCTGCATAAGGACATTATCGGTCAGTTTCTTCCCAACAGTTTTACGATAAATAAAAATTGTCCTGTTTCTGTGACACATTAAGCTCAGTCCCAGAAAGTAGCCTGATCCTGTGAAGTGAAGAGCTGATGCTTCTCGGTTTAGGAACTTTGTTGTCCTTGTAAAACTTGTGCAGGACTGAGAACACTTGAGGTTCTTTTACAGTCACAGCCCTGATCTTCTCAAGGACTTTTTAAAATGCCATGCTTTAAAGAACAAACTGAACATACCATTGAAGGAAAAAAGTTCCCCCTCACACCCCCTCCCTGAATTAATCCTCATACCATTGACTGTTGATTTCTATCAAATAATTGATTAATTGGTATATCGAGTCCCTGAAGCTTCTTGTCACCACTCAGCAGTTTATCTCCTTCCTTCTGCCTTAATCAACTGCTGAACATTTGTCACAAGTGTGCGTTTTTGAGCAAGTGCATTTGTGTCTAGATGCATTAGTGTGTACTGTACGAGTTTTTCCCAGCTCTGCAGAGCAACCGTCACGTTGGTCCACATCTTACCAGGACCAATCAGAGAGCAGGAGAGCAAGAAAACAGATGGGTGACTGGAAGGGGGGATGGAGTTGCTCTGCCCCCACGACTGAGAGGAGAATTTCTAATGAACTCCTGCAGAAACTGGTTTTTGATTTTGACTAAAAGTGGCATCAACTTAATGAAAAGACGTTTGGAAACGCTTTGAAAAAAGGATCTAAAGATGATCGGAGTGGAACTTTAATCTACAGATAACATCAAAATATTCATAAAAAGGGATCGTTTGCTCTCCTGGTGTCCTCGGCAGAAGAAAGCAGAAGCTGATTTGCAGCAACACCTCACTGATCCAACGACGCTCGTGCACGCTCGTGAGCGCACGGACGCTTCTTTGTTTGTAGTGCTGTTTGTTTGCAAGGCCTGGCAAAGGCCTGCAGCTGGCCCCCCCTTTAGTGATCTAATTGAGATGTGTGTGTTTGTGCATGTGTGTGCCCAGCAGATGGCTGCATGTCCTCTGCCTTATGCTCCAAAGGAAAATAATAACTGCATTGTTTCAGCCAAACTCAAATTAGTCCGTTGGATCGTGGCCCGTTACAGCAGAAATGGTTTGCAGCCAGCTTCTCTGTAACAGGCCAGCACATGCAGCAGCCTGAGAGCTACGTGCACAAAGTCACGCCAGTGACACGCAGGTGACACGGCGGCCTCACACACACACACACACACACACACTCTGAACGAACAGGAAAAGCCTCTACAACCATTGACAGAGAGGAGAAATTTGCATCATAGCGTAAACGCCTTTTTGAATCCATGTTTAACTGCATCTGCTATGGAAGATGTGGTAACACACACACTCACAAACACACACATAAAGACACACACACACACCCAACACATCAAACATACACTCACAAAGACATATTTGGAACACAGACATCCTCACTTAGACACACACACAAGACACAACAAGACACACACGCCAATAGAGACACACAAAAACCCAAACATGCACATAAATACAGATGTACATGTAGACATAAAACATGCACACACATACACTCACAGAAGACACTCACAAACATGCGCACAAAGATACATGCACAATAACACACACCAAGACACACACTTAAATATCGACACACACATACGCCAACAACACACCCAAACACACCGACACACACACTCGCAAAGACGTATTTGGAACACACACATATCACAAAGACACACACACACACATGACGACCCACACCAATACATACACAAACACACACACACACGTGAAGCGTTGGCCTTTCAGGCCTCCATGTCGTCCATTAACCTCGGATAATGAGCACCCTCGTCGGGCATTATCCCCCCGTGATTACTCCTACATAAAATAATAAAGTTTAAACCAGCTGTTGATTAAAAATGTAAAATAAAAAAGTAAGAATCAGACATCCTCTTGAGCCGGAAACATCCCGGTTGATGAAACTATTGTCTGTCATAAAGCGGTCTGCAGCCAGATAGAGGCTGGAGATCACCGAGCTAGAAGATGAGAGACACGTGAGCAGCAGCAACAGTGGTTTAAATATGGCAAAGGCAGAGACCTGACAGTAGAAGCTTCAGTACAGAAGGAGCAGAACAGGGACAGCTGGTGAAACTCAGTTAGATCTGGTGGAGAAGGTCAAACTTCTCATGTCTTCATCGAGATCTGCTTTCACACTGACTGTCGAGAGCAAACCTCAGACCAAGCAGCCTCAACCTCCTGGAGCGGTCCCACAGTCATCCATGCTGCTCTGCCTTTTACTGCCAATGGTTCCCCCGGGGCCTACCCCCCACCATTTGACAGCCTTCATTCACTCAGTAGAGAGCACAGGTTTCACATGCAGGTGGTATACGATGTAGTTAGGGTTTTTAATTTCTTTATTCATGTGAACGCATCATTGTTGTTGGATGGTCAGTAGATCTGATGCAAATCGTTCTACTTTAAGACTTTACCAAAGTAAACTTGTCAACTTGTAAACTTGTTTGGGATTTTAATAAAAAGAAGTCCTTCAACCTCTTAAGGTGGTTTGATGGGACTGAAACGAGGCTGTCCTGCTGGTTTCTCCCCCTCCTGCAGCTGAGGGGTGTTTTAGCAATACGAATTGCTGCAGGGTGGGGTGATTAAGGAAGGAGACGTCAGAGCAGGCAACAGAGGTCTTTTAGGTCCGGGGTCTGCAACCTTCAACCCTTAAAGACTGACTACAACCCAGAAGGAGCCACAAAGTCCTACTGCACCCTTAAGAAAAATATTTGCATTCCTCTTATTGTTACTATTACAATAAATATAAACAAACTAGTATTTTTTTGGTATAAAGAAAACATAAACATAAAAAGAAACTAGCCTTTTTCAAAATATGAAACTGTTTGTACCTTTTGACAGAGGTTCCTATGACTTCCTTTCAAAATAAAATTCACCTCTAGGATCACCTTAATGCAACAAATGCAGTAACAGGAATTGTACTGTCGGCAGTGAATAACAAAACCATACATGGTTTATTTTACCGTTGTTGGTCAATCTTAGCCAGAAACCTGTGAGTACGTGAGTATAAGAAAATAAAATGTAATCCGAACTAATTAAGTGACCCTTTTGGACCAGATGGCACACATAAAATCCTTGAGTTTTGTTCAGTAATAGACAGTTCACCTTAAAGTTTTTGGTTAACTATGAAGCCGCATCACGTGATGGACTGTTGGAGCATTATGGGTACTGTAGTCAGGAGCCTCTTCAACCAGAGAGCCTCAAAGGAGGGGTCAAAGAGTCACATGTGGCTCTGGAACCGCAGGTTGCAGACGCCTGTTTTAGGGTAACTTTTATTTTCTTTATTTATGTCTTCTATCACTGGGAAAATGCCATGAGACCACATTAAAAACCAAATTTATGTTTCACTTTAAATAGATTTAATATTTTCAATTTGTTAAACAGCACAATAGTCAATCAAAATGTGTTTATTAGTGACTTTACTAATATTGTGTGGGTCTATTGTGAGGGGGGTTGGGATCCCTGCTTGGTCTTCTGGTCTGCAGCATCCCAACAGTGAGGTGAAGAAGATGAAGCACTCACTGCAGAAGACTTCATTCCTCTATCAGCCGTGTAACCCAAAGCTCTTACCTGAAAAATGAAAAAAGTCAAATAAAAAAAGGGTCAAAAGATTTTTCAGCTTCAAGTCAACACACTTGCACATACACCCATCTGTGCACGTGTGTGTTGGAGGTGAATCATCCTTCAGATGCTCACACAAGCAGGGTTTTGCTCCTCACATGCGCGACTGCGCACGAGCCAGCAGTCATTAGATGGAGGCGGATCAGTGTCTGCCACGCACACACTCCCAGCACTCCCAGTGGGCCGTGGTGCTCTGAAGTGGGACATGGATAAATTAGACTAGCAGCTGCCTGCTCTCTACTCCTCACATGCACACACCTGAAACCCCCCAGCTTGCCGTGCACGTGAAAGCAGGTGCCGTTTCCATTTCCTCAGTCATCTCTGGATAAATATCTTATTTTGAAAGGATTTCATGATGTTATTTCAGTGTGAAGTTCTGAATCATGGTTTTATTCTGAAAAGTCCTTTAGTTCTGAAACACGACACTTTCAAGATTCAAGATTCAAGATCAACTTTATTAATCCCCGAAGGGAAATTTAGTTGTAGTAGCAGCACTGCTGAAATAAGATGAGGGATAAAGACACAAACACAGCCACAAAATATACAGGGAAGAAAAGGGAAAAATATCATAAATTATAATAAAATAACTATACAGTCGAAAAGACTCTAGAATTCTCAAAAAATCTTATGCACATCCAAGTCAGAATTGTGAAGTCTAATGGCTGATGGTAGGAATGACTTCCTGTATCGTTCTCCAGCACAGCGGGGGTGTATAAGTCTGCCGCTGAAGCTGCTTCTCAGTTTGTCCACCTCCCTGAAGAGGGGATGGGAGGGATTGTCCATGATGGTCCCCAGTTTAGCCAGGAGTCTGTCCCCCACCACCTCCTCCAGATTGGCAAGCTTGGAGCCAAAAACAGACCCTGCTTTTCGAATGAGTTTGTTCAGTCTGTTGGCGTCCTTTGCTTTGATGCCAGTACCCCAGCACACTGAAAGAAGATGGTGCTCGCCATGACAGACTGGTAGAACATGTGGAGCATCCTACTGCAGACATTGAAGGACCTGAGTCTCCTCAGAACGTAAAGTCTGCTCGTGCCCTTCTTGCAAACCGCCTCAGTGTTTGTGGACCAGTCCAGTTTATCGTCTAGATGTACACCCAAGAACTTGTAGGACGAGACAATTTCCACATCCGTCCCACCGATACAGACTGGTGAGGGCGGAGGCTTTCTCCTGCTAAAGTCAATCGCCATCTCTTTTGTCTTGGCCACGTTCAGCTGCAGGTAATTTTCCCCAGACCACCTTTCCTGCAGATTTCTGGTTCTGGTCTGATCCAGGTCTAGTTTTCTCTGATGGTCCTCTTGGTTTGGGTCAAACAAGTGAACCCAGGTCCTCTTGAGAACAAGGGTCTCTGTTCTACTGCAGATGAACTTTGGTGCGGTTTACTTCAGTGTGAATGCAGACGGGCTTTCCACAACCTAAAAGGAGGAAATGACATACGCTCCATCTGTTGAGACCCTTTTATTAACTGACCTGGTTATTAAAACTGAGTTCCTTGTGCCATAAATGGAGGTTCTTGTTAATAGTGTCAGTTCTGTGTAAAGCCTCATCAACCAGGCACATACATTTGATACACATTTGCCATTTTCTCCAAATTGACATCATAATACCAACGAAAAACCTCCACCTTGAGGTGAAGCTCCTACTTACAATACTTTTGACTCCAACCAAACAAAAGTGAGGGTGTTGGACGAAGATGGTGAGGACATTCATCATCTCACGGTGAAGACAAGAAAAAAGTTTCACTTTGACCTGGACCAAAAAAGAATAAAACATCTAAAAAGCCGACGCAGCCGCTGAAATTTCAAACATGTGGAGTCTAAGTGAATAAATACAAAGTGAAAAAGCTGCACGGAAGAGAAGAAAGGTCAGAGACAAAGCTCTACGCTCGCCGCAAGAATGTAAAGAAAGTACATCCTTTTAAACATGAGACAGGCAGGAGGAGGTGAGCCAAGCCTGCTGAAGGACACGCACACACGTACACACACACACACACACACACACAGATCATTTAAGCAAACGCTGTCTCCTCGGTCTTTTCATGCATAAAACCTGTGGGCGGTGGTCGCGAGTGCAAAGAGGTTCTGGCCTCTCAGCGTTTGCTCTCTCTGACCTCTCCAGAGCTCATACGCTGCGGCGCCGACGGACGGTTTGCTCAACAGACTCACGTCACATCCACTTCATGCATTTCAGAGAGACTGAAGGTGAGGCCCAAGGACAGCAGGTCTCACTTCAGCTCAGTGGACACAGCCAAGGAAGCGCAGGTCTTCATGGAACAGCGTTGGTGGCTAAAGAACGGAGCTCACGCCGCTCCGTTCAGGGGGGGTTCAGTTGCTGACTGTCATGTAACAACATTTGGTGTGAAGTCAGAAATCCTCTGAACCAACGATCGGAAACGTGACAGCTGGATTCCTGGTTTTTCCCCGTGTCCTCCCTGCTCTCCTTTCTCTGCGTCTCCTCTCACGCTCAGATTTCCAGCCTGCAGTTATCTCGGTGTCCTGGAACCATAAAGAGATCATCCACTGAAACGGGTGCCTCTTTCACAGAAGTGTGTGGAGGGGAGGGTTTCTCCGTCATGAAGAGCCTCAGGAGTCGTTTTTGATCTATTGTTCTCAGAACCTGCAGCGTTGATCTGATTTCAGCAGGAAACTCTGGGAGGAGAAGCTGAAGTGAAAACCTTCAAACAGAGAAGAGCACGAACCACATAGAACCACGAAGGAGCTCAGAGGTGGAGGATTTGAGGCAAACGAAGAGAAGATATTCCTGATGGAGCTCGTTAATCAATGAGTTGATCAGGAAGTTGGGGATCCAGATGAATGCTGCCTATGTTTAATGCAGATTATCCAGCGGCTCCTCTGAGCATCTCAGACCTCCAGAGAATTTCCTGCTGGAGACTGAAAATGTTTCCTTTGTGTCCATGAATTCATGAAGATAGATACACAGGAGAAGGTTGCAGGCTGTTTGGAGGCTCTTCAGGTGAAGGTTTGTCTTCTTTAAATTAATCGCACAGTTTTTCTGCTGGTGTTGGCGTTTCTTATTTTAAAAAATACAGTCAAAGAGGTCCCCTAGGCTTCCATCCATAAACAACTGAGCGTGTATTCAGACTGGACACTTAAAAGTGAACCAGAGTTCGTTTCCCTCCATAATCCAGAACAATTTTTCTGCCTGAATACAGCCAAGCGGACCCTGGTCCGGGACCAGGACCTGCTCTCTGATAGATCTTCCGAGGTGGTCTCGGTTCGTTTCAAGTTGAACTGAGCTTCGGTTCGCTCTGAGATTCCTCAGTCTGAATACTTTCTGTGTCTGGAGCGGAACAACTGGATCAAAACGGCTACCATAGCTTTACGGAATGTGGGAAAACGTAGAGCAGTGATGCAACAGCAACCTTGATATGTGGTCAGAGGAACCCCAGCCAATAGGAGGACAGGGCGGACGACGCCTTCTTGGTTCTCTCTTCTTTAGCTTTCTTTTCTTTAGTCATCTCTCTTTTACTTGTGCTTGTTTTTGTGTACTTTATTATGAGGGGCTTATTTAATTATTTGATTTCATGAGTGGGCATTGGTGTTTTTGCATTCTTGTTTGTTTTTATGTACAGCACCTTGAGCTGTTTTCTTTACATGAAAGATGCTTTAGAAGTAAAATCAATCTGAATTTGAATTTGTTTACCTGACTGGTCACAGACTTGCAATACATCTTTAAAATCTCTGCAATTATTATTCAGACAAACTATTAAAACCTGGAGAAGAAACCCAACATTGTTCACCATTGTCCAATATTACAAAAACATGGATTACTGAGTTGGGAGAACATCAAACACAAATTTCAGGTCTCATTCATGGCTTATCCTCCCCTCCTCTTCATCAGTTTGTTAATAATCGGAAGTCACAACAGAACTTCATCCTTCATCAAAAGTGTTTTTGGTCAGACTGCTTTTTCTGTTAGAGCTGCTACTGAGTGGAACTTCAGCCCCATAACTACTAGAAATTAAAACATGTAATTCATTTAAGACACAGTTAAAGAAATGGCTCATTGACAATCAGAGCTGTCAACACCCAGTACACCTCATCTCACTGATCCGCGCTGCCATCTTGTCTTGTCTGTGTGTATATGTTCATAAATTAGGATTTTTTTATTGCCAATTTACTTTTAGGTTAACTGCTAATTTTACTGAATGTATTGTTTAATATATGTATGTCATGCTATGTAAATAAGTAATTTTATTTTGGTCTTTTAGGGTGTTTTAACATGTACCTAGGGACTGCAGATGAAAAATAGCCCCTTAGGCTAACTCTGGCATATTGAGAGGAATGTTTATTAATATATATTAATACATCTAAAAAAAAAATTAAGCCGTCTTCTCCTCAGTAACCGCCTTGCAGGCATGCCTCCACCAGACCAAAGTGACAAGTAGAAAGTGTTGTACCTGATGTTGATCTAGGTGTTAAAAATGTCAGCGAAATATAAAGTTTAAATAAGTGAACTAGATTGCAAAGCGCATTATTCTTTCTCAGGTTGTTTTGCCCCGCCCTCATAATTCCTGGCCAATAATTAAAGAGATTTTTAGTCATTTTTAGTTTTGTTTACAAGCTTTGATCCGGACCAGGAAAGTACACTTGATAGCAGTTTGAATACAGACCAAATGTGAAGTTCAGGACTCGATTTGGACCAAATTAAGCAGATTTGGTCCTCACGGTCCGACTACACCCTTAAATAGGGGGTTGGAGATCTTATGGGTGAGTTAGATGTTAGATGCAGTGACAAGGCTCCGGCTGGGTGGTGGGCGTCTCCTGGGTCCTCTGGGCCCTGGCTCCGTCCTTGGTCTGCGACTTGATGTCTGGTACCTGGTGGCCCCAATGGCTACCGCCAGGTACGGCGTAGCGCATGTCCTGTGGCCTCGGGGCTCTGACCCCGGTGCCTATGCTTCCCCGTTGCCGGAGGGGCACCTGTAGGGAGGCTGCGTGGGTCCCATCTTTGGGGGCGCTCCTGGTCCGGGGGTCTCCCCCTTTCTCTTGGTCTGGCTGGTCAGGCTGGGGAGGATCTGATTCCCCTTATGATCTCATGGTCCACTTTGGCAGCGTGCATGTATCTCCACCCCCACGTGCACACTGTCACACTGCTCCCTGTCTGCTTTATCCCTCCTCCTGACCCACAAAGTATTGATGGACAGATGTCTTCCGCTTATCTTAGTGTCAGAATTTAACTTTTGGATGTAATTGTCTTTTATTCAGATCTAGCATAAATGTTACACAATTTATCATAACCTATTCAAACGAGCAACTCAGAACTTGTATCCCTTCACTTTCACTTCTCACTTTCTCCCCCTCTCTCTTTTTACATTTTTCCCCTCTCTCTTCCCTCTTTAAAAAAAAAGAAAATGTATATTTATAACATAAAATGTAACAAATAAATAAAAAATAATAAAAGACAAAAAGGGGTTCATACAAATATACACCCTGGTTATCCAAAGATACTCTTTTTGAAACACAAAAGGCCTTCAGCTCTCATCTGTTTGCTCAGTTGTTGGACAGAATATGTAAACAAAATAAAAATAAAAGAGATGGTTAGATGAAAGTCTAATCTTTTTCCCCTTTAAGAATGCACTGTGGGGGGCTCTGAATGGGGGGGTAGCAGAGCCATACTAACCGGCAGGGTACGCCCTCTCCAAACTGCACTTACCAGCTCTGTCCCGTCCATCAACCACGAGTCCTCCTCCTCCTCCTCCTCAGTGAGTTGATGTGATGTATGTGCTCATCCATGGGGGGGCTGTGCATTCCTCTTAATTCTTTGGTGGTTTCATGTGCCCCCTCACATCCTGACCCCCAGTTTCCTCATGTTCCCATGTTTCCTGTAGAAAATGTTCTGTTGAGGTTCCAGGTTCAGGTGAGGCCCCGTCACTGACTGTTTTGGTTCATGTTGTTCAGGCTTCATGTTTGTGGGGGCCATCTTCACTCCTTTATCCAGAAGACTTGCAGAATTGCAGAAGGAGAGAGACCGATAGCAGAACCAGAACCATAAAGTCTGGTGCTGCACGGTAAACGGTTCATCCACTGAATCGTCTTTATGACAGTATTTCTGGTTCAAGCTGTCAGATTGGATTCTCTTTAGGATTATTTTGAGTCATGTTGGCTGAAAGTCACTGCACTCTGGAATTAATAGGTCCTCATGAAGAATGAAGCATTTTGGAGATGGGGGGCTTCAGATCCATGCAGGTGGGGTCAGTTAAAACCCCACAATGCTTCTTTATGTTTGTGAGCAACATCCGACACTAAGATCACATGTTCAGAAAAGCTTTTTTTTTTTATCCAACATGCATAGAAACATAAATGTTCTGATCCTGAAGCTTTCAAAGGCCAAAAACGTGAAAGACATCAAAGTTCACGTTTGCAGAGATTCTGGGTTCTAGTTTTTGTGTTTTCTCCCTCCGAGGATCTGGTACTTTTCTTCAGAATGTTGTGCGCGCACGTGTACGTGCACGCGCAGAGACACACCTGAAGCCAGCAGAGGTCAGATGCAGTTATGCTGACATGGACCAGCATCTGCTCGGCAGCTCCAGAACGGCTCTGATTTGCACTTAAATGAGTGGATTTAAGTGGAACGCCACCATTACCACTCTGCCATATGTGATCCCAGTGTCTTTATCCTGCATTACACTGAGGAGGATGAGAGGGAGATGAGAGACGGAGTGGGGGGAAGCGGCGAGAGGGGGGCGAGGAGATTAGGAGGGACAGCAGGAGCAGAGGCGGTGAGGGAGAAGAGGCGTAAAGAGAAAGGAATGGATCTGTAATGACAATGAGAGGAAAAGGTGAACGGAGGGAGATGAGAGTCGGGAAGCAGAGAGCGAGCTCTGCATGATGAAAGAAGAAAAGCTGCAAACACACAAACACTCGGCTGCTGCTGTCCTGTGGACACACAAACACTAAAGTTGAACAAAAGGAGACAAATTTCAATTCCTCACAACTTTATTACCACATCTTGACACTCAGAAACAGGTCTTTAATCAAATCAAACGTTTTAAAGTCCCACTCTGATCATCTTTTGATCTATTTTCATGGTCTTTTAATTATGATTATGTTGTCTTTATCCAAAACCTAATAAACTGCTGTTTTTAGGACATAGTTTCTGCAAAGCAGCAGGAGTTCATTGGAAATTCACCTCTAAGATGTGGACGGAACTGTTAACAAGCTAACATTAAAGGTGCAGCAAAAATGGCGAACAATATCAGAGCTATCCAGACGTCCAGTTTGGATCCAGATTCCAGCCCAGACGAGGAAAACCAAGACGTTCATTGGTCTGCAAGTGGAAGCATTAGAATGGAGCAGAGCAGGAAGCCGTTGACTGTGTCACCTTTAATTCACTGCTACAAGCTTTTTGAAACAGCAATTTTTTCATTTGCTCCTAATTCACAATGATGCCAATAAAAAAAACTCACAAATTAAATTTTAAACTTTTTCTTTATATGTGTCCTCTATGAGCCGCAACTATAGTTAAAAAGAAAAAAGTGAATTCTTAAAAAAAAATAAAGAAAGCTGTGTATTCTGATCCCACTGACATGTATTCATTTATCTAACCCTTGTGCTATCCTAGGCACTTTAACATTGGGAGTGGGGTCATCTAGACCCACTAGACAGAGTTTTGAACCTTTTTTCTTCAATGATTTGTGATCTTCACTGGTGTCCATGGATTACATGAAATCCTCTCCACCTTTATCCACCTTTGTCATGGTAGGAAGAACACGTCAATGGAAGGGTGGGGTCATCTAAGATAGCACAAGGGTTACACTGATCTATTTTACTGCAGCAATGGTTGACTAGCCTTCTTTAACTTATCTTAATATCAACCAATTTTGACAGACATACACCTTTTTTTTTACATCTAATGAGTAGAGGGGCATGTCTGCTACCGCTTTCTGGGCCTTTTTCACCACTTCTGGGTCTGATACGATCAGTTGTTGATGCCTGTATTGCTGTAATATCATCTATTTTATTTTATTTTAAACAGAGCTGTAGTAATAAGATAATTTCCCCATTATGGGATCAATAACATTCCAAAAAGCTCAATTTTATTTTAGTCTAATAATAAAACTTCAATATGCATGCGTACTATTACCGATCTATGTTTCTGGACTCCTTGCATATGCCTGTGACCCCATGACGTATTTTTAACAGTTTTTTAACAGATGAAAAGTCATATTCAGAAAAGACATGTTCAACTATAAAACTAAATGTTTTATTCGTGTTTTTCATGAAAAGTTGCGCACAAAGTGTTTATTTGTCTACAACTTTGTCTTTATGAATACGTTGCTTTTGGACAGATTCCTTACACTTTCATACCTGTTTGCCCAATTTTCAAATGCAAACAAGTCAGTTTTGGCAAAGAAGTTTCTCTCTGGGTCAGTCGGTTCCTCCCGCAAGAGCTCAGTTGTTCTCCTAGCCTGGCCTCATCCTGTCCACACAATCCAGAAGAGTGTGGCTGCAGTGTGGCGGCCTTCAATTTATGGGTTTACCATCCAGCAATAACTGAAAGAGGTGTGTTTTCTACTATTTTGAACTCGTTGGAGGAAGGGTGAGGAGTCACGCACCGGCCCGTTTGTTGGTGGCCTCAGACACACACAGATGCAGACCATGTTAGGGTGAGTGTCCATCTGTTGTGTGATTGTGTGATCTCTGTCGTTGTAGGGACACTAAGGACCTTAAAACTTTTACAGAATGAAACTTCAGGAGGTGTTTAAACTTTCTTTTGTTTTGGTCTGTTAATGTTCTTCACACTCACTCGCATGGATTTGAAGATCTTTGCCCCATGTCCATAAACGCACACATGCACGTGCACACACACTGCACCTGAAGCTCTGCTCAAGTCATTAACACACTTCACAAATCAAATTTCCAATAAATGAATAAGCTGCAGAGCATTAGCACTAGAAACATGATAAAAGTCCTCCTCCATTGTGCCCTTATCAGAGTCAGATAGGATGGGGGGGGGGGTCACACAACACAGTGCTTATCAGGGTCGGTGGCCCTCACTCCAAACACTGAAAGACTGACATTGTTGGGAGATTTGGGACGAACACAGATTAGATGTTGGGGTCTCCAGAGCCTTGCAGTGGATTTCTGTGCAGCTTAAGAACGTGGAAGTTAACCGGCTCAAGGAGAGAGAAGAGCAGCAAAGTGACAGCAGAAGCATGGCAGTTCCATCCGATACCAAACTCTTCCGTGAACAATCCAAAGGGCAGCCTTTGGTGAGTAAATACAGCCACAAAATCACTCCAAACATCAAGAAAAGATTGTGAGCGATAGTAAAGAAAATCAGGATACTGCTGCAGCTTTTACCACATCCAGTGAAACAGAGGTATGTGGATGTGTTTTCAGACTGTAGCTCATCATGTATGTGACCTCTGTGTGCAGAGACAGAGATCAACCATATTTCAATAAGGAGATCCATCCATCTTTTTTCGGGTCATGGGGTTGTACCTTGCCTAATCCGGTCACTGTTGGGCGAAGGGAGGGTACAGGTACACCCAAATCAATAAGAAGAGATTTTATCAATAAATGAAGATTTATTGGGTATATAGAGAGATGCATGATCTTTGGCGGTTAGGTTCTTGGCCAAAGATAACTGCTCTATAGCTGCATTTCCATTGGCCAGACAATTCCCCCAATAGTATTTGTGATAATAAATTTTGGGATAGTAAAATTTTTGAAAAAACTCGTATTTTTCGAAATAAGGTTTTTGCTCTTGGAGGAAGTGGTTTTTTAGGTGCACCAAAATGGACGTATTTAGCAAAACTTCAATGGAGACATTTTTTTTAATTGAAGATGGTCAGATGGTTATGGCGATGCTCTTCTTGGTAGGAGCTGGCTGCCTTGGTCACTGCTCAGCGGGCGCCACCAGAGGTCCCACAGCATCACAGCTGTCATGTGGAATTCTTGGATCCACAGCTCCTCTGGAAAATCACCAACCATCCGTAGCCCCTCCCATGTGGAAGGAGCTCGCCGCTCCATGGCCTGAAGGAGATGCCACCATCTCCTTTGATAGATGATGATGAGCTCTTGTGCCATGGCAGAAATTTGAATGTATCTACTGTCAATCAAAGTATTGTTTACATCCGTTGCCACGTTTTTGAATGACTTATCGTTTGAGTTAGTTTGTGTTTAATCGCATAAACAGTGTAATTTGAAAAAGTGTGTTTTTTCAGCATTTCTAGAATTTCTATAGAGTTTTACACATATGTGTGATGGAAACACAGTTTATGTGGGATTAGCTTTGACCATAGATGAATAAACCCTTCAGAACCCTCCAAAAGCAGAATCAGTTTCTGCTCTGAGCCTGATTCTACCCTGAACCGGGTTCTACTCTGAACCTGGTTCTGCTCTGAACCTGATTCTACCCTGAACCGGGTTCTACTCTGAATCTTATTCTGCTCTGAACCTGGTTCTGCTCTGAACCTGGTTCTGCTCTGAACCTGGTTCTGCTCTGAACCTGGTTCTGCTCATCAGGGGAGTGTTGTTCAAACTTCCCTCCCCCTCATGCACTTGTGATTGTGGTTCCGATCCACTTGATGTCCCTCTGATGAAGTTGACTGAAAAACAATTCAAGTCATTCCATCGAATGTGTCGTTGGAGGAAGACGTTTTATCGAATTTAGCTTCCAAACAGCAGCTGTTGACTGACTGCAGCTCCCTGAACATTACCCCTGTTACAATAGAATCCTTTGGGGGGGACTGTCATATTTCAATGACTCCCCCTGACCCCAAGTATGGAGGTTTGTGCTCCAAAATTGTCTGACTGTGTCTGCATTGTTCTTTCTGTGTAATTAGCTCCAGCAGAGACGTTATGTTAAACAGTTTTACCGTCTTTTAATTGATTAAAAGTCACCGTGTTTCTGCAAGGAGAAGAGCGCCGCAGATCCAATTAGCACTGTAACGTGTAAACAGGAGCAGCCGCTCCTGCAGTGCGCCGCGCTCTGCGTGCACGTGTGTGCACGTATGACTCAGTGATCAGCATCATTCCTCCATCATCGCTTTCTCCTCCAGATCAGACTTTAGGAGGAAACTAAATTGCCTGAAAGGGATTTCTTATTAAGGGGATTACACCCATGTAATCCCTTTTGTCCCAGTGGACCTAAAAAAACACAAACATGTGTATGCACACACCCACACAAACTCACACATAACCAGATTAACTGGTGGAATTAAATGTGTACAGTCTTTAGATGTGTACAAATGAAAGCGCCCTCTTTAAATAACACATCATATTTGTGTCTGTCGGTTCTATAGCTACAGTTTTCTGCTTGTAAAACCTCTTTGTTTCTTTTTTATAATCTGTGTGTTCAGTTTTGATATTCCTCCTCTCTGATCTCTCATTAACAAGAGCAAATCCACTTTCAGAACCACTAATGAGAGTCTTTAAGGTGCAAAAACGTCTGTTTGTTCAAAGGCGAGACGGCGCTCTGCCTGTTTCCACAAGGATAACAACACACAGCTGATGATCCGTGACGGCCAAGGACGGGATTAGGACGGAGGGAAGGAAAGTGGCATGGGAATTGTATTTTTTATCCCGTCAGGGAGTGCACTGGGAGAGGAATTCTGACTGGAATGCAGCATCCATGAGCCATGACAGCTGATTAGCCCAGGGTGCAAACATTACAGCATCAAGTTACAATTGCCCCTGGAAAATTTAATTGGGGGCCAAATGGGTCCAATGAAAGTGGTCCATGCTGTGCTGATTCAGTTCAGTCCAACTATGATCAGAGATATTTATCTGATATTTATATCTATTTGAAATTTGAGAAATACAATCGTTTCAGGAGAAAAGCATTCAGACAGTATTTTTTACATTATAAGCAAACGTTGTCAGTGTTTCATTAAAAGCATTTTCTTCTGTCTTTGATTATTTTATCATTTACTTTCTTAAATACCCACACTGATGAAAATGGGGTTTTGGAGTTTTTAACATGTTCCTGTAGCGTGATGGAGGACATAAATATACATAAAGAATAGCTAAAGCTTCGTTTCTGAGTATTCTCTATTCAAATTGTTGTGAATCAGACGCAGACAAAAAATTGGCAGTTAAAAAAAGATCAAATTTATGACGTGGAAAATACGCTCCATTCTGATGCATCCGCTTGCAGACAAATAGATCCATGATCACCATTCTTATTGTACTGCCAATGTTAGCCTGGGGTGGGAGGGGCTGTAAGCTAGCAGGAGAGAGTGAAAACAGAGATCTCTCAGCAGCAGGGAAGGGGGCGGGGTTTCTCCCCACAACTCAGTGGTGAATTTCTAATGAATCACTGGCGCTCTGCAGAAACGACACTATATTACCAAAAGCATCGGCTTCAGCATCCGTCAGTTTACAACATCTTCCACTTGGTGGCTGAGCTGTTGTTCCCAAACGTAAATGTTGTTTTTTTTTTAATGACAGAGCTAACAGCTGACTGTGGAATATTTAGAAGCACGGAAATTGAACTGAAAACAGTCTGCATGCCTGAGGGCTTGATTTTATACACCAAGTGATTAGGACACCTGATTGTGATCATTTGGATGGGTGAGCCAATACTTTTGGCAATATAGTGTATGGCCTAAAAAATGACACAGACTTCTTGATTTTTGGCTAAAAGCAGCATAATCATGATATAAAAGACCACTGGGAATGCTTTGAAAATAGATCAAAAAAGGACTAAAGTGGGACTTTATTAATGTGGTTGTTGTTCTCTTGTGACATCACTTCCTCTACCACCACTGGAGAAAACTAATCACTTTTTTTTTTTTTAGCTCCAGCAAACAACTGCCCTCTATAGTTGATTGTTGTAGCTGGGGTATTTGTTTGAGCCTGCCCCCTTTGTGTGTGTCTGTGTGTAATTATCTTTTTATTATTTTTAAACACATGAACACAGTTAGAAACATTCAGTTCAGTTTTAGAAAAATTCTTGATCACTAAAAGACAACAATCATGTTTGACCATTGAAGAACGCTGAACCACAGTATGGTCAACACAAATACCACAAACAGGCATGTCCAAAGCCTGGCCAATGTGCCAAATGTGGCTCACATTCAAATGTCCACCGGTCCACAGGCTCATGTCATAAAATACGCAGCCCCCAGCACTTTTGAAGAACTGTGCGTATGATGTCTCAGTTGTGATTGGCTAAATTACATTATGAACTGTTGTAAACTTGTGGCAACAACCTGGGCCTCTTTGACCCTAAAAGGTCAAACGAGAACAGCAGATTTATTTGTTTCTGTAATCAAAACCACAGTGGTTTGTAAAAAAAAATATTTGTGTTGTTTTCCTGATGACGGGATTTAAATTTAGAAATTGACAGTGAGGATTGAACAAAGAATAGTGTGAAACACTTTATGTAAACCCAGATTTAATGTTGATAAAAGTAGTTTTTTTCCCCGACAGACTTTTTCTTTCTTTTATTTCTGGTCTTTAAATATGAAATCCACATATTTTTGGTAACATTTTATTTTATTTCTGTTTTATGTAAAAAAAAGAAAAAAGACAAGTTTCCCATTGCAAAACCAATTTCATTAAATAATTCATTTGCTTTGACTGTTATAATGAGGGTAAATAGAATGCAGGCTGATTGGTTGGCTCTTACATTTTCACCTCACCAAATCTGACCAACTTTGCAGAGAAAGATGGTATTTTTTTTTTTTTTTCAGAAATTGGAGCCTGAAGGCAAATGCAGATCTGTGAGAGTTGCTCAACCTTTGACCTTGTGAACAACAACCTTCATGATGTGTCAACAGGTGGAGCTGACTGGCAGCAGCGTTTTCGACTACATCCACCCAGGAGACCACGTGGAAATGGCGGAACAGCTTGGGATGAAGCTTCCTCCGGGTCGAGGAATGAGTCTTTCCCAAGCAGCCATCAACGAAGACGGAGCGTCCTCTGCTTCTTCTTCATCACACTCGGAAACACCGGAACCAGGTAAAGTTTGTGGCTGGGATTCTAGAAAGGCTGAAATACAGACCAAACCTTCCTTCAAATGTTTAAACGTAGCATTAACCCTTAGAGTGTAGATGCTGTGGAGCATGCAAACCAAAATTATAACCAATCTGTGCATGTGAGTGTCTCCTTGTGCTTCCCTGGGTTTTCAGGTACCTTCCTCGTCTAATAGATACAGTCCTGTTGTTGGTGTTTTGCACTAATCAGCATTCCCTGCAGCTGTTTTGATTTTCATCTTTTGAATGAAGCTGCTTCCCTCCATGCTAAACTGTTGAGAACTGGAAGTCCTCTCTAGGCCTGTTTGTCTTCCCTCATCCACTCTTTCATCCATCACTCCCTCCATCCTCTGCGGCGCGGCTCGCTCAAGACTTTTTACCTTCCAAAAGCTTTTCATGGTGCAGTCTGTCTCTCAGGCCGATGATAATTTAAGTATTAGGGGAAAATCCATTTATAAATTAAACAAAATGACTTGATATCCATCAAGTCCCTTAGTTCATCAGCCTGTTCAAACAAGGAGTTGTAGATTGGCTTTGCAGCAGCCGGGGTCTTGGGAGACGGCACAGTAATTAGATCTTCCGCAGATTTATTCTGGGCTGATTGGGGCTGGTGATTGTGTGAGCGTGTCTGTTAAGGGAGGACTTTAAATTAATTGGAGTTTGTTGGAGTTCTTTTGTTCTTTTTTCTTTGGTTTTATGCCCATCTCAAACGGCACCCCTCAAACCGGAGGTGGGTAGGGAGAAAATATGAGGATGTCGTCAGATTCTTTTGAGAGGATGGATGCCCCCATTCTCAGTTTTGGACAAACCATCCAAGAAAAATAGAAAAAAATTAAAATGATAACCTAAATGTTTTCTTTCTTTCATGTCAATTTGGTCTAGGAGTGACATCCAGAGATGGAGAGATATGTTTTAGCAGACAGAATTTCATGATGTACTTACTTCAGATAAATCAAGAGGCTGGGACAATGTGACCCCCAAAAGGGGTTTCTTTCAGGAAAACTCGGGATGGCTGCTGAATATCTGATGTTCAATTTATATTTATATAGGAGTTTTTATAGATGTATTTATCCTCTTAGATAAAATTATTTGCACTGGAGCTTAGCCGTTTGATTTTGGAGAAACAGTAAGTCAATGTTGTTGTTTTTTTCTTTCAGTCTGATTGACGGGTCAATAGAAGTGTCAATCATCTGATCTGACCAACGGTTTCCAAAGTAAGCCTCAAGGTGGTTACTGTTGGTATTAATCCAGTGCATACATTCACTTCCTGAATTTGAGAGCGAGACCTGGTTGCAGAAAAGACGGCACCCAGAGATCATTAGCCCCACACGGAAATTCTTCAAGGTTTCAGAATTGTAGCACCTTTTGTGAATGCTTTTTCATGTGCAACAGGAGCTTAAAACGATGCCAAAACGGTCATCGTGTCATTCCTTCAGAAAAGAATATCAACAAAAGTGTTCAGATTTGTGAAACTGTTACACCAGAGCTTTAACTCCAGGGTTTACACTCCACCTGTAACTTTGAAAACCCTTAACGTGATCGAAGTGAATCAGCGTATTCTGTCATGAAGAAAGCAGCTTTGTGCCGGTATGCGATACTTCATATGCATGTCAGCGAAAAGTTGCTTGAAAGTGTTCCTGACTGGCGCAAAGACACTTTTCCCTGCCGATCGGCTGATCCACGTTTGCTTGCGTGATGAGTTACAAGCAGGCTTTGACAGAGATGCCTCCAGTGTCTAACGTAACTGTCAGGGTCACCAGTCAAATTTGTGGTTTTGGACCAAAAAAATTAGTTTTTTGGACTATTTTCTGACCAAAATGGGGAGGTGAAAAAAGGGAAGTCAGCTAATGGTGGAAGCAGGCAGAGTGCCGGTTCTGACTGTTGATGTCTGGGCGCCATGTTGTCTGCAACCAGGTCTTCTTTGGTTTTGATGCAAAACAGGACGTTCCAAATCCTGCAGTGACAGCAGAGGCAGAAGAGAACTATTTCCTGTTTACTCCCATTAAAAAAAGCATCAACATTTTCGTAACCAAGAATTAACATGTTAATGATCTAATTTCAAGCAACATTTGGATGTAAGTTGTTTTATTTTCTATTCATAACAAAAGTGTTTGTTCTGATTTTTAGGAGCTCATATTTTTGCTTATTTAGCGGTGTATTTTCTGATTGGCAGGTAGGTGGGTGGACCCGATAAAGCTTCAAACTTTACTTTGTGTTCTGCCAAAATGTGGTTTTCCAAACGTTGCTGAAAAATCGAGATAAAGCCGTCCCTCTTCATGCTGCAGTTTTGTTTTTTTTTTGCCATTACAGAATCTTATCCTGTCGATCCTACATGTAGGAGGTTAAATTAATCAAATCACATTATCTGTCACACACTTAGGTGTGCGAAATTTGCTCTCAACATTTGACCCGTCCCCTGGGGGAGCGGTGAGCTGCAGACACAGCCATGCCCAGGAACCATTTTGGTGGATTTAACGCCCCAATCCAGCCCCTAATTGCTGAGTGTCAAGCAGGGAGGCATTTTTTTTTTTAAAGTCTTAGGTATAACTTGGCCTGGCTTTGAGCCCACAACCTTCCAGTCACAGGGCGGACTCTCTAACCACAAGGCCACTGAGCACTGATTTAGGCTTAATGTCCCATAGGTTTAATGGGACAGTGCAGTTACGGTGACATACTAGAGACTGCTGAGTTAAAACTTTGAGAAAGATGAGAGGGAGCTGTAAGCTACCGGGGGTAAGTAAGGGCGAGGTTTCTCCAACAACTCAGAGATGAATTCCTGCCCCTCTGCAGAAACTATGTCCTAGAACAGTGGTCCCCAACCTTTTTAATGCCACGGATCAGTATGACGTCGCACAAAACTGTCAGGGACCGGTCTTATAAATGTAGGCGAATGATTATTGTACCAATAGGATGAAGGAAGAACAGAGACGTCACAAGATGAATCCTGAGCTTTTATTTTGACACTCATGACATTGTACATCGCACAGGTGTGATCATCCTCTCTCCTTCCCACACTCCGGTGCAAAAAACAAGTACTGTCTATTAAATGTGGAAGTGGAAGGCTCCTCTTCTGTCTCCTGGCTGGACCTTTTCCCCTTGGCAAAGAAACTTTCCAAAGACGTTTGTTTTTTACTCATTTTGCTAGCACCTGGGTTTTATTTTAGCGGTAATCCATCACGTGACCGAGAAGAGCGAATTGGCCTGCATCAAGAGTGACATAGACGGATGGAACAGAGAAACAGGCAATTTTTCAAAATAAAACATCTTTCAGATTCCAAAATGAATAAAATGGAAGTCATGTAAGTTATTTATTTTTTCTGTGTGGCCCAGTACCAAATGACCCACGGACCGGTACCGGGGACCGCTGTCCTAGAAGACAACACAGGTTTTTTTATTTAGTCTAAAAACGGCATAGTCATAATTAAAAGGCCACTAGGAACACTTTGACATCAGATCAAAAGCTGCCTTTAAAGGACTTTAAAGCTTAACTTTAGACTCATAATGATCAAGACTACAAAAACATCAACTTCAGCCTAAACTCATGTCAACAGTAAAGCTGTCTCTAATAGAGCAGCTCATTACAGGTTCCCCCATCATAGATCAAAATTAGCTTTGTAAAAACACCTTAATTTTTCAAGGATCAACAGTAATTTAGGCCTGAAGGAGAGCGCCATACGCTCCTTGTTATTAGCTTCTTGCAGTCTAATTGTCCGCAGCGTCACCTTATTTCAACATCCCAAGTCTCAAGTATTATTGCTAATTACTCTATTAGCACAATGGAGGGGAAAAATTCATCATAATCACTCACATTTATCACAATCATCCAAGTTTACAGTCACCTCTGTTTAATTTCCAGTGGTAATTTGAATAAAACAAAGTATTTTCAAAGAGTTCTGTGGTAGAATGTGTTTTGGATGCTGTTTTAGGACCTGGAATGTGACGACCTGCAGGTCTGAGGGTGTACATAAGCACACGCTCACCTGGACTTAGGTGAGAAAAGCCCAAATCACTCCTCAACATTCCTTCAGGATGAGATGAGCCTCCTCTTTTTCCTGAGGATAACATTTAACCTGAGCGGCTGATCATGGGTGTCATGCGACGCATGTCAGAAGAAGACCCTGGTTGTGTCTGAATTTCTTCACTACTTAGTGTTCTATAGTGTTAGTGTTCACTATTTTGTAGGCTTGTCTGAATCTGTCCCTAGAAATGATCTAGAAGTTTCTGCAAAAAAAAAAACAATGCATTGCCTTTGAACAATATTTCACGTGAAAAAAATGTATTTTACTTTATTTGTTAAAAACCATCTACGTTTTCATCTTCAAAACACAGTGGAGTCTTCGTGAAATGTTTATATTATTAGGTGTTTACTTCAGGAAATTGCCAATGTCATATTTGTGATCCTGGTGTCCGACTTGGTTTGAAAGTCCAGGGCACCAGATACCAGTCGCACTGTATCTTTTTTTCAGTAGTTAGTACTTTTAAAAAGGAAAAACTAAAAACTTGTTATACGCTTGACTCACATCTTTCTCATCATACACTGTGTTCATTTTGAATGTCTTAATTGCATTATCTGTTCTTAACCGTTATATTTTTGAGGTGATATTTTAGGAATGACATAGTCATACACTGTAAAGACTGGTAAGTGGTCTGTGATGTCACACTTTTACCTAAAAGTGCAGATTTTTTTTATTTTTTATAAATCTACATAAAAACAGACCTGACAGACTTTTTTTATCGAAGAGGCTAAAAGACCCACTCCAATAAAAACCGTGTTTTTGACAATTTCTTGTCATATTTTGCTCCTGATGAAGGACACATGTTAAAGAATTTAAGCTTAAAATTAAGTTGTGGTAAATCAGGGTCAGATTTTAAAAAAGCCATTTAAAAAAGCTCTCGGTGTATTCACAGCGGCTGCATCGACTTGTGTTCAAGCAGCCACTTTCAGTGAAAAATCTATGCAAATACGTCAGAATTTCTGAGTCGGGAACACTCGTGACCGCAGGTCGCTGCGCGTGTTTTTAAGTCCATTCGAAGGGTTTACGTACAAATCGTGTGTTGAACTCCAATAAAGGAAATCCTTTCTTTTAAATTCTGCCAAAATTATACAGATTTAAAAACACGGTTTTGATTAAAATATCCTAACAGAAGAATTGCAACAACTTATTCTAACTGATAAATATCATACTTTTAAAGCACATTTAGAAATGCAGCTTCTGAGAAGAACTAAATCCAAAAATTCCTGTTTTTGCTTTGAAAAATGTCCCTTTCATACAGGTTCAATTAACTCTTCTAAAGTCCTTATTTTCCTTTGCAATTCGTAATCAATGTAGCAGGTGGACATCATACATACATATCATAAAGGCTGCTCTGATAGTGGACTGCTGCCTCACCCTGCTGTCTGCAGACCGAGGCGTGGCTCAATGTGGGCGGGGTCAAACTCCTTGTACTCTGCCCACTGTTTGTGATCCTTCTTCGTCACCACAATAGCCGGATTTTATATGTCTTCACGTGCAATATTGCCACCTACCAAAATTTGGGAGTGCATCCCAAGATGATTAAATTAAGGCTCGCCATGGATATTTTTTTAATGCAGGAAAAGATGAGTAATTTTGATTTAAGGATATGTACACTCCTGCTTTGAGGAAGAAAAAAAACCAGTCCTTTTTACTTATGACTACAGGAACCAGAAAGGCAGACTGAACAAACCTGTGATGTGTCTGTCGCGACCGAGACGGCTCTTATCTCACATCCCAGATAGCAGATGGAAGTGGGCCACATCTGGCTGAATTCCAGCAGAGGTGGCATTCGTCTGGCCCACGTACGGACCAAAACATTTTGGGATAAATATATCTCATATTTTGCACTAGACTAGAGAATGCCATTCACTTCTCTTTTTCTGGGTTTGCACACTGCAACCTCACAAGCTGTGGTTCAAATCCCAGCTTTCTGTGTGGATTTAGCATGTTCTCCTCGTGCATGGGTGGGTTCTGTCCAGGTTCCCTGCCAGCCTGAGCTCTGCTGCATTGTCAGGAGGCAGCGGTGGGCGTTTGTTCTACCGGCTTTGATAAATGAGCCCATCTGCGTTGAAGTGGTGCTGAGTGGAATGGAAAAAGGAAGAGGACCGAGCCGGATAACAGTGAGTCCAGTTAAAACAGCTAATGGAAGTGCGTCTTTATTGGTGCGCCTGTCCCACATACTTTATGATGGGAACAATAAGAGAGATGGCTCACATTCCAGCAGCAGATTTCTTTTTCTCTCCTTAAAACCTGAAAGTGTCACATAAAAGCTAAGTGAAGATGAAAAACCGTTCAGAAAATCTGACTGCTAAATCTGCAGAGGGGAAAAAAATGAAGAGAATTACGCTTTTAAATCTGTAAAATGGAAAGGTTTTTCAAATTTTGGAAATACGTGTGGCAGTTCTCCTTTGTAAAATTGCATGTTCAAATATAATTTCTGCTGCTCTGCTGTCTTTAAAACATCATGGAGGTCTCAGATTTTGAAATGTTCCAGATAATATTCTGGACCTCCGGTTCCGGGCGGTGCTTGTAGAGCTCAGAACTTAACACCAGCCCAAAAATCCATTTATCATGAAATTATTGCAAAAAGCGAGCCGACCATGGCCTGAAGAGAGGCCAGTGACTAATAAAATTCAAGACATGTAAAAAGGACTTGGCTAACTTGGTTTTTTTTTGTTTGTTTGTTTGTTTTGTTTGTTTTATTGCTTGATATAAACCAATTCCAAAAATAAAACAAGTCCAAGTCTATCGTACAGTTACAGTTTTCTGAAAATTGTTTGAATTTCAAGAGCAGTTGTTTTAAGGTTTCAACACATCCGTTCCAGCATTTTCTAAACCCGGTTTGTATTGCAGTTCCCATGGAACATACCATAGTTTAGTGGTCCCCAACCCCCGTGGGTCATTTGGTACCGGGCCGCACAGAAAAAAAAATAACTTACATAACTTCCATTTTATTTATTTCGGAATCTGAAAGATGTTTTATTTTGAATAATTGCCCGATTCTCTGTTCCATCCGTCTATGTTACTTTTGACGCAGACCAATTCGCTCTTCTCAGTCACGTGATAGGTTACCGCCAAAATAAAACCCCGGAGCTAGCAAAATGAATAAAAAACAAACTTCTTTGGAAAGTTTCTTTGCCAAGGTGAAAACGCCCAGCCAGGAGACAGAAGAGGAGCCTCCCACTTCCAAAAAAAGAAAGCTACATTTAATAGACAGTATCAGGAGTCCTACTTAAAATATGGATTCATCCCAACGGGAGATTCCCCCTAACCAATCAGCATTGTGGTGAGTTGGATTTTCCATGCACTTATTTTGAAAGCATGTTTAAATGTTCTCATAATAGCGACCAGGGAGTGTTGCGGGCAGAGAGGACGTTGCTCGTGTCATAATTCGTGTTTATTGTTATGTTTAGAAAATACCACAGTTTTGATGCAGGTCATATTATTTTGTTGTACTGTAGTGTCGGTCACGTGCACGTTTGGTCTGCTGTTGGAGTTCCACAGGCTGCAGGGGTTACTGTGGGAGCTGGCATCACAGGGAATTAAATCAATCCCCTTTGCCTGCTTTGGTCATAATAGGGTTGAGCACGGGGATGATGACACCTGTGCCATGTACAACGTTTAGCGTGTCAAAATAAAAGTGCAGAGAACGTCTTATTACGTATCTCTGCCTTTATTGCAGCCTTGCTGCAGCGTGTGTCCGCCACATATAACATACCGGTCCATGAGAATTTTGCCAGACATTGCCTGAATGGTAAATGGTGTATACTAGTATAGCGCTTTTCTACCTACAAGGCCCAAAGCGCTTTACAGTCATAAACCCATTCACCCAGTCACACACACATTCACATACTGGTGGCCGCTCCGCTGCCAAACACAGGCACCCGCCCACCACCAGAGCCAAGGTGGGGTTCAGTGTCTTGCCCAAGGACGCATTGACTCATGGCCGTGCAAGGCGGGAATCGAACCTGCAATATTACGATCATGGGTCGACCGCCCTACCGCTGCACCACATCAAACCGGTCCGTGGCGCAATAAAGGTTGGGGACCGTTGTCATAGTTGTGTGCATCTTAAGTGCATTGTGAAAAGTTTCTCACGTTGTTAAGATGTGATGCTGTCGCCAGGTGTCTTTACGACACACTCTAGTCATGGGTACGGTGCCCATACTGGCTCCTTACTGACCACACGCCAATGCAGCACGCTCAGGGTCAACGTGAAACGTTAGTGCCCGTTGGATGCTCACACAAACTCTCTGTCCAAATACCTTATTTCTAACAGTCAGGCTGTGCGTACGGAGCATGGATTTAGCACTAAGGGGCTTCCTTCACAATCTTCAGGGTTTGTGGGGGATTGAATAATCTCCAGCATGTCTGCAGAAAATGATGCATGAACATTTCCTCTGTAGGGCTCACTGAGCGGTCTATAACCTTGCTGTTTGGTGTGGGCCCCAGTCCACGTTTGACCAATTTTCAGACGACCCGTATCCACCTGTAAGGGCATATGTGACAAAGGCTTAAGGACTGTTTATTGCCCCCATGTAAGATATAAAACCTGTTTCTAGACTGTGGCAGGAAGTCTGAGAAAACGGGTGCATGCTTGGGGACAACATGAAACTCAACACAGAAAGAATCCAGCCAAGATTTGAAGGCTTTGGAAAGTTCTGTTTGTTTTTTTTACGGTCACAATGTGATGCGATGAAGTTTCGTCTGTAGGACTGTTGATCTCTTCTCATTGCAAGTGTCTTCTCTAGTCTCTCTAATAACTGACGTTTGTCTTTTTCCTCATCAGAATCTTCAGTTTTGGCTCATAATTTCATGAGGGCTTGGTAACGTTTTTTTTTTTTTTAGTAACTTTAAACCTTCATCTTTTGTCTAAACATGGAGACTCAAAAAAAATAAAATAAATACGCATGGAAACTCCTCCGCATGGTTGTGTTTCCTCCAGCAGCTGTGTTATGTGTGCGTCTGACCAAACATCAAGGAGGAACGGTGTCTCCTTCTTGGTTCATGTTTGGCAGCTTGTTAGTTCTGAAAAGGCTCATGGTGTTAGTGAATGGACCTGATCAGAACTGTTGACGTGCAATGGGATTTTGCAGATTTGTTGTGTTTCCTACATATTTAACTTTGGTGGGACGCCGCAGGACTTTTTTTTATCCAAAGCCAATTGCCCGTATCCCCCCTTAAATGCCAAAATGCTTCCAAACGGTCACTGTAAGTGAAGTTGGACTCAGTGGGATGTCGTGATCTACAAGATCAGTCATGTTTGAGTGTCTTCAAAAATGTCTGAGTGAAAAATGCTCCACGTTTAGTTCCGCTCATTACTTTTACTTTAAATCATGTTAATTTTTTGATTAGATTGTATTATTTAAAATTCATGAAACAATTCAGAATTGTTTATGATAATCGATGCATAATAATCGTAATCGATGCATCTTATTATCGATTTTTTCCTCATCCCTAGTTTGTGTCCACACTGTAAGCAAAGCAAACCAAACCAAACCAGAGTCCATTTGGAAGCAGACTGAGACCTGTTTGCATGAGCGTGTTCACACCTGCATGCTTGGTCTGGACTAACGTGGGAACACGACTGAAGGTGGGGAAGCAGCTTCTGTCTCTGACCTGTCGAATGAAAATCTAAACATCACGGACAGAAAGAATGGCAGTCAGCGGGAACGGAATCTGTTTCCATTCATGGAGAGCAATACAAGTACTGAAGGCAAAACTTTTCTGAAAGAGATTAAAACTGAAACAAAATGATCCAACTTTTATTAAACTACCCCCCCACCCCACCCCCTGTTACTGCCCTCAATGCAATCTTCAGAGTACACAAAAGCCACTCGTGGCTCATTAATATCAGAGCTTTCCAATTAGGCGTCCCTATCAAGGACGGGGCTGTTTACAGTAGACAATGGCTGCTGTTCTGATAAGGACGGTGGAGGACGAAGAAGGGCCTGCTCTCTGTCTGTCTGTCTGTCTGTCTGTCACCACGGCGATAACACAGAAAGTCTTTCAAGGCCAGGAAGAGCATTTCATCCATGCAGAGGAGGGGTGTCTGTGTGTGTTTGAGCAGTTGCAAGTTAGTCACCTGTTAGGACAGTTTCTGGAAGAATGACTAAGCTTTCAAAGACATTTCTTTCTGACATTTGGCCAAACCGTGTGTAGCAAAAGGCAACTTCTGCTTCTCATCTCAGACATTTTGCTCTCAGCTGCAAACCAGTGAACACCCCCACCCCATAAACACACACCCCAAGTGGGAGTATTTGTGCATTTAAGCAGTCCCTCATGAGGGAATGATGGGGCATGAGATCAGCCAATGGATCTACTCAGCGTCTGTAATAATGCAGACTTTGGCTGTTGTGGAGAAGTGAGCATTATGTCTGCAGGAAATGCTGTAATTCAGTGATCCCAGAGTCACCACACATGGGACAGTTGATACCAAGCTGCAGTAAAAAAAAAAGAAGGAAGTTTTATTTTTGGAAACCTGCTGGATTCTCCACCACATCCGACTCATTCTTGATGCATGTCCAGTCGCTTGGTCACATGTCAGAAATCTATCTGCTACTTTCTTAAAGTGGCTGTGCCGACCGCTAACTTGAAACCCCCAAGCCAGCAAAGTTCACAAAAACAAATGTATTTCCAAAGTTACTTTTGTCAAAAAAGGAAACACAAGAAGAGTCTTTGACTCCAACATTAAAAAAATTCTGGGTTTAACAGAAAAAAACAAACATTTGGAGGAAGGACTCCAAATACTGTGTTATTTCGACAGTTGTTCCCACAGACTATAATAATAGTAGTGTTTTTGCCACTGATGGGTTTTCCTGCAGCCATTTTTGAGTCACGTCGTGCCACATCCATGCTTCTGTTCTGGAGGAGGTGGATGAGACCGTCCTACCTCCAGTCTCCTGTTCTTTTTGACTTTATGTGTTCATCCCCCTTGGCCATGATCCTTGCCCTGGAGGAGGGTTACCAAGGCTGCTCCTCCTCACATGTTCATCCTCCCTGTCCCTGTGGAGGGTTGTCAGGGTTCTCCTCTTCATGCTTGTTCATGAGGAGGGGTTCTCCAGGTAAACCCTGACAGTTGCTAATGCTGGAGGAACCTGAAGTTTTCTCTGGTTTGTTTTTGTTTCTCTTTCTTCTCCAGTTCCTCTCCTCCCAAAAGGGGATCTGGAATCGACCCTGTTGGGAGGGAAACTGTGAGGATTGAGTGCTGAGGATGAGTGTGTTGTTGTTTTTATTTGTGTTTGTGATCCTCTGTGTATTTAAGTGCCTGGTTTTCAGTTCTTCATTATCAGCTCATCTCCTTTGTCCCCTCATTGTTTCTAGATGGTTTCTGCCATGAATAAGTGCATCTATCAAATGTTTAGGTTTCTTCCACCTAACCCGGTCTGTTGCACACTGGCGCCTACAACACTGGTTCTTGAAAATATCACATTTTAATGGTTCCTAAACATAATCTGAAGTACAAATAAAGTTTAAAGCAGCTGCAAATAAAACACAGAGGATGAAGATAAACTTCACCCTCAGAAGTTAAGAGAAACTGCAGACTAAAAATAGAATCGGACTTCAGTCTTGTGTAGGCCGGTCCGTGGAAATATTGTCCGACATTAAACTGGACATGGCCTGAAAACGGTTGGAGACCACTGCTGTAATCCACTGGCCCATTGGTTGTGCTCCACCTTCCCCCATGAGCTGTGGGCTTTAGACAAACACTTTGCATCAGTTCAGGTGGTTTGGATGTTCATAAATGGGAAATGTGGACCCTGAACTCCTCCACCATTTGTGTGAGATGACAATGCTCCACAAGAAAAGCCTGAACCTCAAAATGAGTGAGAGACAGTCTTCAGACGGTACTCCACACCTCCATCAACCTTTAGATCAGCTCTGTCCATATTTCCATCCGTGGCTCTGCTGGTTTCAGGTCTCTGGCTCCAACAACCTCGCTTTATTTCTCTTCTGTTTTTCAACCAAGCCCAAAGTGAGTCGTCGGTAATCCACAGCAGAGGCAGCAGAAAGTCCCTTCCTGGTTCCCATCCCTGCACTCCAGCATTAGCATGAACGTGTGACTGCAAACACCTCCCTCTGTTCCATTGAACTCTTTTCTTTTGTCACTTTCTCCAGACCAGAACAGACAGGGACGGGGCCAAACATCCATGAAAATGTCTGAACATTTTTCTCACCATTTAAAGCTTTTACATTTCAAAAGCAATCCTCCATCTCTGGGAGAAGTAGGGGGTGTGAAAAAGACCAGCCGGGGGGGGGGGGGGATTGACGAGTGAAGGTTGGGGAGCAGAAGAAGAGAAAAGAGACTATTAGAGTGCTCCTTTATTTGAACTTCTCATCCTGATAAGGCCATCAGAGGAAGTCTTTCTTTTCATCGCTTGAGTAAAGAAGGAAAGAGATTAAAGGAGCGGGAACAAAAAGATAAGGGGGAGTGAGCAGAGAACGACAAGGATTTTAGGGAAGACCTTTGAGGGAATTATCATCTGGAACATAAAGAGGCTGCTGTACGACGCATCTACCAACATGTTTTCAGGGTTGGAGCATTTTCACTCCCTTTGAAAATGAAGGAAATGTTTGCTGCTCCGCCATGGAGGTTTAAACTCTTCTGTCCTGAAGATTATCTCTAAATAATGTTTTATATGTTACAGCATCAAGTTATAAAAAGTTATTATACTCCTCAGAGGCTGACCAAGCTAACAATTAGCATTTTGAGCTGCAAGATATGCTTTTATTTTGAAAATAATAACACAAAACAAAATAAGTTTGTAACACTACAGCTTAACAAAATGAAAAGATCCAGATGGAATTTCTGGTCTCTTTTAAAAAGCTGTCTTGAAAGTAATTTAAAATCCTGTTTCTTTGTCTGTCAGGAAAATAAGACATGATCCATCTGAGCGAGTTTTTTGAATTTTTAACTAAAACGCCTTCCTGCCCTTCCTGTCATAGCTGTACGGGGCATGCAGGTGGCCCGCAGGACATGTCAAAGTCATAGACCAATCAGTGAGCCTGTAGAATGTATGAACGTTTTGTTCATGCATTCTCTTTTCTTTCTATCTCCCCATTAGAGCTTTGAATTTGGTAAGAGCGCACCGTTTGTATGCAGCCTGACTCTTAGAAATCAGGAAATTAGACAGTCAGAGTGGAGATCAATCGGAGTGTAGATCATCTGGACATCCTACAGGCACGTACACATCGCCTGCACCCCCCCTCCCCCCCGTGCGTGCAGCACTGTCAGTCTGCGCATGTTAGTACAACTAGAGCGCGGCGTAAGGACACCACAGGACAGCATCACCCGTGTGTCATAAGTGCATGTCACATTAGTCTTACAGACACTTCACTGTACTCCTACCACATGCACGACGTGCAATGGTACGTGTCGTTGTCATGACGTCCGTGGCTGTATGAGCTGCTCCTCACTACGAAGGGCCTGGGCAATCCAAAAACCCACATGGTCAACCCATATACAGGTGACTTTTACACAAACTTTGGTAAACTGAAACCAGAATTGTTAAAAAAATTGAAAAGTAAATAGAAGAAGTGTCTGTCCTGTGCGTTCCTCTCCTTTTCGCTGCGGTTGGAGGTCGCTGTCACCTTGCTTTCACCTGGCTTTGTTTGCTTGCTGTTGCTAGCTCGTTAGCTAGTTATCATCCGGTCACAATGGGCCCCTGAACTAGACTGTCTGACAATGAAACCCGTTCCACTGAGGCCCCGCGCACACGTGCAGAGAAATCCTCAGCTCCGGGTATTGTCCAAAGATCAGAGGCGTAGGTGAGATGTTCTTTTTAATTAATCATTTGTCCTTCAAACAAGGGAAAGTTTTGCTGCCACAGATAATTAAGTCCCACAGTCGGGCTGTGGTGGAGCCGGCAGACACCTGCGGCCTTTGTGCCGCTAATCTTTGTCTTGTAGAAGCAGCGTCCCCGAAGACGCCGCGGTAACGCGAGCTGAACGAGCAGAATGAGAAAACACCTCTGAGTCCCTGCGTGCTTTCCCTCCTCCTCTGTCTTCATCTTGTTCCTTTCATTCTCTTCATTCCACTCCAGCGCTCGTCTCTTCTTCCTCCTGACTCTCCGTGTCTGCATGCAGACATTGTTCAGATGTTAAAGAACAAACACACATGAAAGACGGTGACATGAAGGAGGTCCAGGATCTGCTTTGCTGAGCTTTACAGCTTTAGCAGTGATGAACTTGAAGAAAAGGGGGATGGAGGAAACTTATTAGGAACTAGTTCCAATTATTAGGAACTAAAATAGCTGAACAACTCTTTCAGCAAAAACGACTCCCACTAAACATGAGGACACATATCTCTCCAAACCTACGCCTCTTAGTGGTGACAAATGGACATTGCATCCCATTTGGTAGTAAAGCAAAAGTCACATTTGTTTCACTTTGGTGTTGTGGCCTTTTTCATATGATGGAGGACATATATAAAGAAAATTAAGCTTAATATAGCATTTCTGGATGAGTCGTTGTGGATCAGTAGCAGAAGAAAAAATGCAGTTTGAAAAAGATTTGTGTGAAGTATTTGTGACGTAGAAAATACGCTGCACGGGCTTCAAGCTGCTCTGCTCCATTCTGATGCATCCACTTGTAAATGGTAAAAGTCATATACTTATTATTATTTACTATTATTCTATCTTCCTTGAGGGCGCTTTACAGTCACAGACCCATTCACACACTGGTGGGGGCCCCGCTGCCAAACACTGGCGCCAACCTTCCGTCAGAGGCAAGGTGGGGTTCAGTGTCTTGCCACGGACACTTTGACATATGGACGGGCAAGGCAGGAATCAAACCTGCCTTTGACATCAAAGCCCTTGCGTCTTTTTTTTCCTCATCTGAGCCGGAATCTGGATTAAAACTGTACTGCTGGATAGCCCTGATATTGCTCACCATTTTTTTATACCAGTAATGCTAGTTTAGAGGTGTGATGGGCTGTAAGCTAGTGGGAGAACGTGTAAACAGATGGGTGACAAGAAGTGGGGGTGGGCTTGCTCCACGCCAGTGGTCCTGCCCACAAATCGGAGGTGAATTTCTGATGAACTCCTGCCGTTCTGCAGGATTAAGTCCTAGAAAACAATTTGGCTAAAAACTGAATAATCTTAATGAAAAGACCATCAATAACACTTTGAAAATAGATCAAAAGGTGATCCTTCTCCTGTTCTCACTCAAACCAGGTTGAATAAATCCAAACAGAAAAGTAAATTACAAAGTGAAAGTGAACATCTTTCAATCTTTTCGACATAAAAAAAAACGTCAACGAACGACTTTCAAACCGCTTTGATAATAGGACGAATCCGAATTTCCTCCTTACCCTTTCAGCTGTTTCCCATCCCTGCATTTTATAGAAAAAAAGTGTCTTCAAAGTAGGACTTTACCACCACTTAATGATGTCACCAATAGCTGCTGGCGAGTTATGCAAGCGTGTAGCTGCCAGCACTCGGAAAAACAACGTCGGTTTTGTAACTTTCAAAAGTCAAGTAAAAACAAAACTTAAATTTAAATAGAAATTTCTGTCCTTCAGAGTACGCCCACGTGAAGACATCTGTTTGTCCTCCGGATCAGTGGATCACCGGATCCCTGCAGAGGGATAGTCTCTACAACTCCTCCTTAAAAACACTTTTTTAAAAGCTTTAAATATCCCTACAAATGGAGCAGAGGAGTAGGGACGCAGTTCAGATTCAGCTTTAGCATCACACTTAACAGAATAAAACTACTTTCCCTTACTGTTTACTGTTTGACAGAGTCATTAGGGAAAAGGGTTTCCTTTAAATGATTGGATTTCCTCTATGTATGGCAGTGTGAGTCTGTGAGTCAGTGTTGACAGATCCAAAAGCTTTTATACTTGGTCCTCTCCTCAGCAGGACCATTCTTGCTGGCAGATTTATCACTTTCCTTAGCTTGTTTATCGGTTAGCATTTGGTAAAGGGGTTTCCCGGTTTGCTTTTTAAAGCATCCGTCAGCTGATGTTTGGACGGCAGAGTTCCACAGGTAGCTGACATTCAGTAACATCTTAACCTCATCGCTCCTTAACGTACTGGAAACGTCTGCAGTGCATCTCTTTTCACCTCACCACAGTCTGCATCCCATGATGTTGTCGGGACTGTTTTCAAGAATCGTAGTTCTGTTTTGAACGCGGAAAAGATTTCATGGCATCACTGTGTGTAACATATATTGCTGATAGTTGAATCTTTAGCAGCGGGGATGTCGCCGGCAACACCTAAATAACTCTTTGATGTAACTCCATCCAATGTGAATCCGCTGATTCTGACGCGGAGAAAAGCAGCTGTCCATACCGGCTTTGCACCAATACACAACATTGCCTTACTAACATGAAGTGTTGCATAATGATTGTGTACGCATATCAATGCTGTAAAGTATTGCACATCAGCAAAAGGACACTTTTTTCTGTTTCAGAATCCACTGGAATGACGTTATTCCCATAAACGATCAAAGAGGCACGGTCGTTGAAAGACTGTAAACACTGGAGCTAAAGCTGGAATGTTAAAGGGTTAAACTTCAGGTTCTCCGTTTGAAACCCTGGAAATTAGCAGACCGTCTCCAACGTCTCACTCGCGTTCTGTAGCGCTGTGATGGCGGCGTCTGGCCTAATCGCATGGACCGCTATCATTTCAGCGTTCCTCTTCTGCTGTGTTTAGGCTGATGACACGTGACTTCTTCTCCAGTGCCGTTCTCCCATCATCTGGCACATTCCTCATGATCATTCAGAGACGTGTATCGTCCAAAAGTCAGCTCTGCTCAGCACAAACATCAGCACTTTTCTCATCATCTTGAACACTGGGCTGAAACAGGTTTTTTTTTTTTTTTTTTTTTTTGCTTTTATAAACACAAATGTCCAAGTTGAAAAATGGAAAAGTGGTTCCTAACAACTCAATGAAATACTCAGTCCTTCCGGGTTTTCAACAGTACTGCGCATGCCCAAATGATTTATTCCGACCGAAAGTGTGACCCATGGGAACGTTTGTTCTGATCGGAAAAAGGTTTTCTGTGCCCATGTGCACGGGTGAATTTTAACCCGACCATTGATCCGATCAAGATATTTTGCCCATTTAACCACGGCTACTGAAGGTTATTGAGATGACTCCACGTGGTAATGATTCCTTGCTCCTGTACCTGACTGTGTACCTCGTCTCTGCTCCCGCTCCTACACCTGGCTGTGGATCCTGCCTCTGGATCGTCTCGCGCCCCCAGACGTCCCCCCACTCATCTGGATGAAGCTGCTTGAATACTTGTAGTTGTAGAGTTAATGAGTTAATTCTTCTCTACGAGTTCTGCTACATCACCTGTCCGTCCTGGGGGAGGATCCCACCGTCATGTGGACATCCCTGAGGTTTCTTCTTTTTTTCCGGAATCCGTTTTTTTAGGAGTTTTTCCTTACTGTGAAGGAGGGCCTAAGGGCAGGAATGCCCAGTTTGGTTTAGACTGTTTAGTTTAGTTTAGCGAATACCTGTTGAATTCTATGACTATGTCCTTTATGATTGATGTTTATTACACTAATACTGGTATGAAACCCATTGAGACAACTATTGTTGTAAATATTGGGCTTTTTAAATAAAGTTGAATTGAATAACATCCAACCTGTGCCTCATGGTGGGGAAAGACAAACATTATGTCTCAGTCAGCAACGATACACAAACCAAGTTTTTACCTTCGCAAATTTCTCTCACTTTGGAATTCTTGTTTTCATTTCTCTGTCTTTTTTTTAACTTTACATTTATCTTTTACCTTAATGCACCCTTGTCTTTTTTACTTGGACAACCTTTACCTTCTACACTTCTCTCTTTTTTTTCCCTTTGCTTCATCTCCGTTCTTTGCCTTTTAGTCTTTTTTTCTTGCTTTTTGTTTCATGTCTCCTCGCTGCTTGCAGATATTATTTCCCTTCACCCCTCGCTCTCTCTTCATCCACTTTCCCCTCGATGCCCCCCTCCCTTAATCAGCACCCCTCCCTTCTTCAAGGACTTTTATATTATAAAGGATGAATTTGCATATTAATTCATTTCTTTCAATGTTTCAGATTAGACGTTGTCAACATGTATCAGCAGTGATCAAACCACTCTATCCGCCAGAGACCCGGGCGCACAGGAGCGTGCACGTGCCTGTGTGGGCGAGTGTGTGTGTGTGTGTGTGTTTAAAAGGCCCCTCCCCTGAAGAAAGCAGCTACAAACCAAAAGTTGTGTAAATGAGGCAGAAATGTGCGTGTGCACGTTTTAACGCCAATGTACGTAATTTCAAAGAGAAAATGTGCAGATCGAGGGACAAGATTGTTTTGCAAATTTGTGGGCAGAGTTTCTGTGACCGATTTTCGTGGCTTAATCTGACATATTTAGAGGGAAAAGAAGAAAGAAATGTGTTTTGGGTTTTTTTTGCATTGCCTTGTTTTTTAATAATTGTCCTGGTTTGTGCCTTGGATCTTTGGTTTGGGTTTTTTGCAGGCTGGCTGTGGCTCCTCCTACATAGTTCCCGCCCCCTTTCTGTGGTTCACCTTGAGTCTGTCACCGCTGCCTGCACCGTCATTAGTTTTTTATTTAAGTAGAAGCCTCAAAGTTTTCAGTGTTGGTCTGTTTTGTCTGGTGTTTCTAGCTCTGGTTCCAGTTTAGTTATGTCCTAATACGGTGGCCCTGAAGTCCAAATCACATCAACAAATGGCAGAACACAAAAACATTTTAGAGATCACAATGACAACGAAAAAAGCAACTCAGATAATAAAACAACAACATTATATTTTACAAAATCAAAACAATTTCCAGAAACCGAAACACAACAAAAAAATTTAATTCAATAAAAATGACATGTTGGGCTTTTACTGTTAGGGTTGTTTCTTACTCCTTCAAGATATAAAAACCCTGTTTTAATTGAAACTCAACTTCATTTATGAAGTTTTAGCCGTCTGGACCGGACGAGTGAAAGAGAGGGAGGGGGGAGGCAGATGATATTACAAAGTCATGAGATAAGATGACTATGTCATAGGTAAATTATCAGTGCTTTTACACACACACACACACACACACACACACACAGACTGGAATTTTGTCTTGATTTCCCAAATGTACTGATGTTTTTTTTTTGTTTGTTTTGCTTTTTTAATTGTCGTTGCAATTTTACTTTTTTTTTTTTTGCATCACATGATTTGTTGATGTGATTTGTGCTTCAGGGCCACCGTATGCTAAGGACGTTTTTTGCTGTATTTGTGTTTTTAAAGATTTTCCCACACCATGTGGTGACTTTTTGTTATTAAATTTGGACCTACTTTCTGACCTCTGTTGTTGTTGTCTTCCCTGCTCATTGGTCTGTTTCACAATGACCTTTTTGGACAAAATGACCTTGCCTGTCAATCTGTGAAAGGGAAAGCATTGGCTGATCCTTTGGCATGGACTTGTACTCCTCAGAACTCCACTCTTTGCTTTCAAAGGTGAGAATCAAATCAGGTTAGAGCAAAAATCCTGCAGCTGGATCTATATTAGGAGATCAAATGTACACAGTCCCTCAGCTGAGGCTTTGGCAGGCAGTTTGGAAGATTCTTCTGAAAGATTTGTGAGGTAAATGGTGCTTAATGAGGAGATATGGTTTTCAAATGTGGAATAAAACTTTCAAACAGTTTTGCAAACAAGACATTAGTCAGAAAAAGATGTCAGTCATTTTGATTTGGAGTCAAGAAGATGGTTTGTCTTAGAATCCGAGTTTGGGTTGGGGACTGAACGTCAGATGAAGAAAACTTATTTTTCCTCTTCGTCTTCTCAGAGCAGCAGCTGGCAGACGGCATTTCACACTTTCACCCAATTACAGAGAAGTCATAAAGCTTGTCTGAAAATTGATCAAATTTGGTTTAGAAAGCTGCAGCTGGAAGGACTGCTCTTCAAATAACTTTGATTTCTTTATATTTTTGGAAAAGTGGATTAAAAATGTTGTGTTATCCTCTGAGACCAAAGGCTGAAGGCCTTCCTTAGGATTTGGGGCAGTAATGGGGCACATAAATAGAAAACATTGTCTTGCTGAGGCATTCATGATGTGGAGGCACACAGTGTTTTCTGTGAAGAATGTTGAGATGGAAGGGTCCGTCCTACTCCTCTTTTACCTCACATTTCAACCCAGTTTGGCGACAGATGCTTCTTCTGGAGCTGGAGTTGCCTCCCAGGATCCTCCTGTTCTGCCTCTGTGATCTGGAAGACCTTAACCGGCGTGCTGCTCTCAGTGACCAAGAAGCTGAGCGTTCACTTGCATTTACTCACAAATGTCATCCGAGCTGGACCAATGTCTTCAGCTCACCTCAAAGCCGACTTTCTCCTCTGAGTTTCAAACACTTTTCCCTGCCAGATGTTTATAACCTACATGTTCCACCTGATTCCACCTGATCCCGGTGTCAGAAATGTCAATCATGAAGTCCGTGTGTCTCTGCTGTTTTCCAGTGGAGTCCAGCAGTCCCAGTCTTCTGGCTCCAGATAACTCCTTGGAAAGATCCTTCTTCATCCGAATGAAGTCCACTCTCACAAAGAGGGGCGTGCACATCAAATCCTCAGGCTATAAGGTGAGACGAATGCACCCTAAAACAGCGTGAGCTGTTCCGCATCACAGCAGAGACGCTACAAATTCCAGATCCCATGTGATCGATTCCTGAGTAAATCGCCGAGCTGCTCTTCCTGCTTCAAAGATAATGAAGTGCTGAAGTGCAGCAGCCTTTCCCCTGTGTGGAGGGGTCCCAGGGACTCAGTTCAGGGATCGTCATCTCTTCTCCGGGTGCTTTTAATGTTCTAAGATTCCTTCTACTGTGGGAATAACTGCATCCTGAATGTGTGCAAATGTGGAGCGTTGGAGCACTTTGGTGGTTACTGTGCCTCTATATGCAATGAGAAAATGCACATTTTGTTTGGGAAGAAATGGTGAGAAATGTTTTCGTTTCCCATTTTGAAGGAAAATGCAAAAATTCTCAAATTTCTAACTTTGCCACAAAACGGTCACCAAGTTGTCCTGTGGCCATCCCATAATAATTTGAAAACTTCTTTGGATATACCTGACACATGCGTTTTAGTTTGGATTTTAAAACATTTATTTTGAGTCCCATGAGAAATTTTGGCCCTGTTCAGTTTTTCAATGGTTTCTCCTGCTGTGATGTCATAATTTTTGGGGGGGGTCGTCAAAAATTCATTTTGACCGGGTACTAGGTGCACGCCTATTTTGGTGAATCTTTGTGGCAGGGGTCAAATTTTCACTCAAAGAAGTAAGAGGAATTGTAAAGATCACTCTGGTCCCTGAAGTCCAGGCCTGCTGCAGGACAGAATGCTAAATGTGTGGCGGCGCTCCACAACACTGCACTGCTCCTCTGCTCCTCCTCGCTCTCCCTGCAGGTGATCCACATCACGGGCCGTCTGCGCATCAGGATGGCTCTGACGCACAGCCGCTCGGTGCCCAACCAGATCATGGGGATGGTGGTGGTGGCCCACGCTCTGCCGCCGCCCACCATCAACGAGGTCCGCATCGACTGTCAGATGTTTGTGACCAGAGTCAACATGGACCTGAAGATTGTCTACTGTGAAAACAGGTGGATGACACAAACCCAGGCCTTTAGGAGTGACACAGGCTCTATACATCCCACCATTCAATCATTCATTCATTCTTTCATGGAAGAACAAACGACGGAACGTTGTCTGATGAGAAAAAGAGGAAAAGTCTGATTTTTCTGCAGACTCCATACATACTGGTGGAAGGAATTGCAGGAAAAACAGAAAAATGAATGCTCTACCTTGTGAATGCTGACAGCTGTGTTCGCTGAACACACTAAAGAAGAATTTTGATTAAACTGAGGGAATGTAGAACTTTTCCTAAACGTTAAGGCTACCTGGATGATGCTAAAGAATTTTCACACAATTTACACATCTTTGGATTAATGCTAATATGGATGAATCCATTTTAAATTGCTATTAAAAATGTAACGAGATTTAAAAAATGCTCAAACTTGGGTAATTATGTTTGGATAGAAAACTTCACCTAAAGACCCACTCCAAAGGAAATGCTGTTTTGGTGTTTATAGCATGTTATTGTAGCATTTTTCTTAAGAAGAGGGACATTTATAAAGAAAATTAAGAACAAAATTCCATTTCGGTTTTTCTCTTCTTCATTCAAATCGTTGTGAATCAGGAGCGGACGAAAACCGCAGTTTCTATTGGTCTGCAATGCATCCACTTGCAGAGTATTAGATTCATGAATGTCTTTGTTTTCCTCATCTGAGCTGGAATCTGGATCAGAGCTGTACGGCTGGATAGATCTGATATGGCTCAAATTTTTGATCCACTGGGATTGATGATCGTTCCACTGATCGAAGTGGGTTTTAAACATGAACAGTGAGTATTAAAAAATGAGTGCATGTGAAAAAGCTGAATATGAGCCGAATTGTTAAAAGTCTGAAAAATCTTTTAGCTAAAAAGCTTACTGATGTTCTCAGAGGACAAAGTTTTTCAAAGTTTTGAAGCTTTAACATCCAATTATCATAAAACAGCCGAACATTTCCAAAACCATAAAACCGGAGTTACAAGCAGCCACACGGATGAAGCAGCTGAACATGCTCAGAGTCGGACAAACAGCTGAAACATGAAGGAGATGAAGCACAGCAGACTGAAGGTTTTTCCATCAGGCAGTCTTTCTGATTTCTCGGTCCTTGTTTTCCGTCTGACCGCCTGTTTCTGCATTCATGCTCACACCGGCAGATCCAGAGTCAAACGCGTGTTCTTCCGTGTTGGTGCTTCTTATTCATGAGGAAACTGACCCCCGCTTTAACACTGGAATTCGCTTCCAGTGCCCCCACCTTCTGTCCAGGTAAAGCAGGCATCAGGAGTTAACCGACTGACGGGGAGTTTCACATGGCAAATATAAAAAACATAACCCTTCATGTTTTTTAATAAAAAAGAACCTGAAACTAGACAGATTGCCTTTAACTGGAGAAAGGTCTGCAATGCAAGGAGCCGAAGATATTCAGTGCAGAGCGGCGGGAATGGTCTGTGTGCTGGGGGGGCGAGGATTGCTCCCATTACAGTCCCATTTTGAGGATGAGTTTCTGAGAGAATGGGATTTTTTCCTCCAAAGAACAAGGTGTGCTGTTATCCGCCTGCCACCCCGTCATCCATCAGAATGAAATGGGAAATTGTTCTGTGGAAAATTGCTTCAAATTAAACCTTTTAAAGCCAACGTGTGTTACTCAACTTGTTGGGGTTGTTAACTCCAAGGGTTCTTTTCGTCGGTTTTACTGCAAAGCCGTTTTAGAGGTGAGGCGCTGGGAACATTTCTGAGGAACCATTCGCAACAGTTGGGATGAACTTATTTCGTTTTTTTCTAAAAGTTCTTCAAACATAAACTCCTGCAAACCCTCCTTCATAATGACAGACAAAGTCTGTTTGCACTAAAGCTGTGTTTTATGGTTGTGTCTCTTTGCTAGTTTTACCTCCCATAAGCATAAAGTTCCTGTTACAAGAACAAATGGATCACAGTCCCGAGGTCTTCTGAAAGATCTTAGCTGTTTACAGTTGATTGTTTTTTTGCTGCATCCTGCAGACGGATGTAGCTTTTTTTCTCTGTTTGGTCCGATGTCGTCTTTCATTTCCTGTTCTGGTGCATCTGTCGTTGTGCATGCGCTCTTCCGTGTCCCGCTAGGTCAGGTTCTGCTCTGTTCTGGATCTGGATCTGTGTTCTGTTCCCCGTCAGGTTTCATGTTGGGTTTCCTGTAGCAGTACAGCTCATGCTGTTGGAGTATAAACAAGACAAAACTCTCTCTTCATGTGCTCCTTATGCCTCTTTGGTGTCGTTTGTTTTTTTTTGGCTAAAGTTATTCAGCCGCACATATTTGAAAAATTACATGCAAATAGAAACTTTCCTTTTTTTTTATTGAACCAAAAACATCCACAAAGAATCATCTCTGACTAAAAATGGACGTTTCCTCTTCACAGTTGCTGCATTTCCATTGATTATGAAATACGCAAATGGGATTTGCGTTCTTAAATTTGCCTAATGCAAACACAAACATTCTGAAAAAAGTCACATTTATCGGAAAAACATTTTTGCTCTTGGATGAGCTGGATTTTGAGGCTCATCACAATTGACATATTTTGCTAAACTGCAGCGGAGACAGTTTTTTTCCCGTTTATAAGAGTCACATAAGCAACAACCGGATACCACTGGCGGCCTTGTGCGCTGCACAGCGGGCGCCACTAGAGGTCCCACTGCCTCACACAGCTCATCCAGAGTTGGGTGTGTCACGTGGAATCGTTGGATCCACAGCTCCTCAGGAAAATCACCAACCACCATTTCCCAAAATGGCTCCATCCGTAGCCCCTCCCACATGTAAGGAGCTCGCTGATCCATGGCCTGAAGAAGATGCCGCCGTCTCCTTTGAGAGATGATGATGAGCGCTAGAGCCGTGGCAGGACTTTCAATACATCTGCTGTCAATCAAAGTGTTCTTCACATCCGTCACCATGTTTTTGAACAACTTATTGCGCGACTTGGTTCGTGTTTATTTGAATAATTAGGATTTAATGGAAACAGTGTAATTGCGAAATGGTGTTTTTCGACATTTCTAAAATATTGATAAAGTTTTGTGTAATTGTGTAGCGGAAACACAGCTATGAAACATAATATTATAGACTTTCTCCTGACATAAAGAGATCAGATCTTCATGCTGGATTGTCTCTGCCACCTTTCAGAATCAGTGACTACATGGACCTGACTCCGGTGGACATTGTGGGGAAGAGATGTTACCAGTTCATCCATGCTGAAGATGTGGAGGGCATCAGGCAGTGTCACCTGGACTGTGAGTACTCTCATCCGCCGTGTCCACGTCTCACCATCTCAGCTGCGATTCATAAAATGATCTAAACGGCCAACATCGCCCTCACTGCCTAAACGGCTGCTGCACCCCCCTCACTCCCCCTCTGTCTCCTTCATCCAGGTCAGAGCTGCATGTGACAAATTCATGAAAAAAACACTTTGGTGTTGGTTTTATCTCCATAGCAACCATTTATTTTTTCGTTGCCCAGAAGGAATGACCACGTCTATGTAGGTTTTACAGGAATCTGCAAAACGGAATCTTTGGATTTTCTTGGTGACAAAGGTTTTTTTGTTAGCCACGCCCACATTCCTAATATTGTATATTATATTGTTTCATTCAGCTTGGGATGGGGATTTTTGTATGAAATTTTCCCAACATTCTGATAAAAAATGTGCAACAGCACAGCAACAGGAAAACTTCCCTTATGTGAGCTCGCCATGCTAACGCCGTTCAAAATCTACAAACTTTATTTCCAACAGTCCATCCCAAGTCGCTTCCAATGAAGCCCAAGGAGTTAAGGGAAGATATCTGACATAATATATATCTGTAGGAGGAATTTGAATTTGTAAAAGGTACTAAAAATGTTTTTTTAGGTCAAGATGATTGTCTCTCTTTACAACTCAGATAAGTTAATAGTGATCATTTCAACAATAGTGCCATATGGAGATGATGAAGAGTGAGAAAATCCCCAAACAGAAGACACAAAAGATAAACAAAACATCAACAAGAGAAATTGAAGAAATAAAAGAATACAATGAAATTACAATAAAGGGTTAGATTTGTTCCCCTGTCAGGTACACCAAACACATCAGTCCGCTAAAAAAAGGAAGGACTCATCTAGTTTTTGATTGTTGCTGCAACGATCCAAAAAGAGGTTTTAAACTTTAAGGAGAGAAAACTTTAACCTCATTTTTCATATCAGCTTTTTTTCAAACAACAAAAAATAGAAGGGATTATGCATTTTAAAATGAAAAGTTACACATTTAACAATACAAAACACATTACAGCTACAATAAAAAGAGACTTAGTTGTGTGTAAGGACAGGCTTCCATTCAAGAGCAAACAAGTCCAGAGTTCAGGTGCATCCAAGGCGAAGCCTCTGACCTGTTAGATCCTTCGCTTCACCCTTGTTGAGTCCAGCTGACCAAAGAGCGGTGGAGTATTGTAAGATTCAGAATTTCAAAATGAAGTTCAACATGTGAGAGCTGGCTGCACAATGCAGAGCAGTGCAGTGATCACTGAGGGTCTGTTTTACAGTCAGAGACCGAATCTGCAGCTCAGCCGCCTGAGAAGGAAGAAACTCAACATGACGGTCATCACAAAACCCAGATTTCAGGTTTTTGCTCTAAAGTCTTGAGCCAAGAGGTCCAAAACCCATGATGAGGCTGCAAGAGCTCCTGTTTTCTCTACAGTGTAAACAGTTTTGTGGCATCATTTCCATTGAATCATTTACCAGCTTTAAACTAACGCAAAGCAAAGGCTGAGTGTGATCTTCTGATGTTAGAGAGGAGAGATCTGCACGGGGTGGAGACATTTTCAGTATAAAGTTCATCTGCATATGTGGTTCAGGGTGAAGCTGTGATGCGGTTAAAACATTGACTGTATAGAAGAACTGGACTGAGTGAGGGTGACGTCACTCATAGATAATGGTTTACTTCACGCTTCAACCAAATGAAGTCAATTCAGTCGCCATTTTTTCGCAATACGGTGCTGCCATGTTGGAGCCAGATGATGCAGTAAGCAATGATTGGTCCAAAATTTGTCAGAGTCAGCATTTCTGTAGCGACCTCTCTGGCCAATCAGGAGTGAGCTTGATGGAAGTCAAGAGAGGGCTTGGACTCTGTCAATCAAACGTTTTAAACGTTTGATGAAGGACCACCTACTTTAATTGAGGCATCTGATTGGTCAGTTAATAACTTCAATAACTTGAACTACAGAAAAAAAGTATATAATTAAAGAACAGGATTATTAAAGACATGTTTAAAAAAAGTTATCAGAGCTAGAATGGTTATTCTGACAAATAGAATAATTGAGTAACAGGTGTTTATTTCTCAATAAAAGTCGATGGGATTTTGGCTTCTTGGACCCAGTGGGTACTTTCTGTTTGGAATGGGGGGGGGTCAACTCAGTCCAGTTTTCATGCAGTTATTGTGGTTGAACTTTTTTCTGGCGGTGGGGTTCTAAGCTGTGATTAAGCTACTTTAGTCTTTCAATCAATCAAGTCAAGGTTAAAAAAAGTCTCTTATTTCTATGATGAGGAGACAACAGGAAGCACTGACACAACTGGCCACTAGGTGGTGCAGCTGAAGCATTTCCGTCTAAAAGAAAACATGGTTTGTGTTTGTTGACCGTGTGGAGATTGTGTTGGGAGAAGTTTTGGTATAAAAGCAGACATGCTGCCGTCGTTGATGGTGGCGTGCATGCGGTTGTCATTGTTCCAGCATCACACCTGTGCGTGTGCGTGCGTCTACGTTTCAGCAGCTCTTTTGGGGGCTCGTCGGGGAGCGGTGCCCGGGCTCCTGGCAGACAGAAATGTCTCTGCAGTCTCTGAGCAGGCGTCTCTGCGGCTCTCGGGGGAGCGTGCTGGCGTGCGCTCTCTGCGCTGTTATTTACTCTGTCATACAAACAAAGCAAGGTCATTCTCAAGGTGACGTGATCTCCCATCTCTCCCTTAACATGCAAACAAGTTCTTTCTGCCCCTGCATCTCTGCGTGAGCGGACGGGGAAGAAACGAGTTCGACAAAGTCAATTAGTGCGGCCCCGGGGACGTCAGCCTAAACAATGCTATTAGTTTCTAATAGTTTTAATTACTGGCCTTCTTTTTCTATAAATCACCTTGTGCTTTCTCTCTTTCTTCTCTGTCAGGAGAAACCTATTTAGTGTCCATAATTAAATAGAAGACAGGGATATGAATTTAGTGGCCTTCACTTCTCATCTCTGTTTCTGTTTGAGCTGCTCCTGATTAATGCCCATGCATATTGCTTGAGATAACCATTTAGTGGTTAATTTAGCCAAATTTATTACCAGCTTTACAGTGCAGGGTGGGGCAGGGGTGGGGGCCCTGCTCAGGGCTCAGAGCTGTTGCAGTGGCACACTGCCACCTGCTGGAGAAGGCTGAACACCGCACAAGTCAAAAGTCTGCAGAGGAAACAGCGCAGGAAGACCTTCAGCTGGAGATCGGACATCTAAGGTGGAAACCAATCAACATGCCAAGCGTTTAAAAGAAATGGTTATTAGAAATAAAAATAATAGGACAAATAGGATTTGTTTTGAGTGTCTAAATCAAATGACAAAGTAGCTGTCCCCAAACGTCCACAAGAAGGTCGTGAAGCAGAGAGGTCCTCCGTCTGCAGCATGTGTCGGCTCCTTTGAAATTCTGAGCAGTGAAAACAGACATTTGACTCAGGAAACGTTCAAATGTCCTCTTGCTTGGTTGGAAAGATGAATAATGTGAGTCTTACCAAACCAGGATTTAAAATATGTGGCATTTTGGGGATAACTTTGGCTGGAATTGTCAATTCATGTTTCTCATTCACTTTGAATATAAATGATGATTGTTTAACACCCCCCCCCCCGCCCCCCTGCACACACACACAATCTGGCAGTGAGTAAGTGTCTGATTGATGACAGCAGCAGTGAAGCAGCACTCCTCCAGATGTCACATGACGCCTTCTGTCCTCCTCTCCATCCTCATCTGAACTTCCTGCTCTTCATCCAGGTCGTTCTGGTTTGTCCTGCTCTCCATCGCCGAGCCGCGTGGTCATTCCCAGACTCATTTCCGGTTCTTTCAAATGTCTTTCAGTGCTGAACAAAGGTCAGTGTGTGACCAAGTATTACCGCTGGATCCAGAAAAACGGCGGTTACATCTGGATCCAGTCCAGTGCCACCATCGCCGTCAATACCAAGAACTCCAGCGAGAAGAACATCATCTGGGTCAACTATGTTCTAAGGTGGGAATGAAGCCAACATGGACACTAGCAGAGGATCAGTATCCAGACTCTGTTGTTTGTCTTGTCTGAAGCTCCAGTCGATCTCCTCATAAGTCAAAAGCTTTCTTTAGCTCTTGGTGTTTGTTCCTGAACAGCTAAAGTCCTTCATGAAATCATTTTCTCTGCTTTAAGGCATCTTCAAAATGACCACTTTAGCAACGTCCACTTCACGCTCCACTTTCAAAGGAAAGTCTACATTTAGAACTCTTCACATCCTCTCAGAGCTACACAAGTTTCTCACAACCGTATTTGGGCTCCACATACAAAATACACGTCCACTGAACGCGCGTTGAAGTGTTGAACTTGAACTCCAATTTAGAAGTGACCCATGGATGACGTCCCTTTTAACTCAAAAAAGTGGATAGTTAATAATTGTGTTTTGTGTTTTCCCACATGGAATTCTATGACACCAAGAACGTTAATTTGTTGGAATAGAGCTGTGAAATTAAAAGCTTGAAGCAAGATTCACCCAATTTGCACCACTTTGGCAGGTCACATCAAGCCTCTTCCAGCTCTAGGTGGCAGACATGCACTGGTAAATGGTAGAAAAAGAAGAAGAAGCCCCTCCTTGCTTGTCCAGTGTGAGCACCATAGGCTAAACACACATTCAAGAACCTGCCCATAGCTCATTCCTGAATGTGCGTTAGAGGCAGGGTGAAGTGGAAATGTTCCTGAAACAAGAGCTTCCTCAGATCACCAAACCCCTTCCAGCCTTACAGATGAAGAATCAGGAGATCAGAACGTCTGTTTCAGTCCACCAGCCTCTTCTGGAAATGAGGGCTGAACGTTCTGTTGGATAAAAACTTCACAAGTTCCTCTTCTGCAGATCATTACAACAACACACTGTCGCTCAGAACATAGTCTTAATCTGCCTCTAAAACATTGTCTTTACAGTAATCCAGAGTACAAAGACACGCCGATTGACATCACTCAGCTGCCGAATCTGCCAGAGAAGACGTCCGAGTCATCTGAGAGCTCAGAATCCGAGTCCGAGTCCAAAGAAAACTCAGGTACGTACATAAGGAGCAGAAATCCTTTGGCTTCTCCAAATATAAGAAAGAACGTTCATGATGTTGACCAAATCTGCCCAGAAACACACCTGCAGGTTATTTTATCACACATGGTTTATCCAAAGCACCATTGTGTTTGTTGGTTTGAAGCTCAGATGTGCAGCAGGAGGAGTTTAGAGCTTGTGTCGGGGTTGAAATCTTTGCTCAAAGGCGCAGTAGGACAGAAGAATTGCCAAAACAGTCTGGTCCCTGCAGTCCTGGACTGCTGCGGGACATAAAAAAAGGTAAGGAGAAGCTCAGTGGAATTCTGCTGCAGTCTCAGAGCTTCACATCCAGATGTAAGGATGAGGAAGAAGAAGAGGAGGATTCAGAAAGGGGCTGATTTCATCTCCTGCGCTGAAGGATTGGGGGGGGGGGCAAACAGGAGCATGAGGCCCCCAGCAGGGACCCAGACGCTCAGGTCTGTTTGTTCAGATAAAGGCAGATGAAGGATGAAGAGGAGGTTCACCTTGACATGCTTCAGTCGTTGGCCTTCTCAGAAGGTTTTATTTGTGTGGGCGTGGCTTGTCAGACAAGGTCTATGTGTGAGTGACCACGCCCCTTTCTGACGGCGTGTTTGCCTCCCTTTCTGTTTCTGTTGTTTCGTTTTTACCTTCGTAGTTTCTGAAAAAAAAATGTTTCTTGGGTTTCTGGTGATGTTCTCTTTCTTTGGGATTTGTTTTCTTTATTTTCTTCAGTTTCACACAACCCCCCACCCCCACCAGCATGCCCACCACCAGCTGACGGTGTGGTTAACATCTTGTTTTGTGAAGTAAAAAGAAGCTAGTGAGGTCACCGAGTCCCATGATTGATCTCATCATGAAGTCTTCGTTGACGAGTATTAAATACTGTAATAGTTTAAAATATTAGCCGTGTAGTGGAAGGAAAAAAATAGCAAATGTGAATAAGTTAAACTCCCCGAGGGGTTTTTCCACTCACTGTTCGGTTTGACAATCATGTAGGAAAGACCTGGACCCCCCTCATAGTTTTCATTCAAAATAGAACGTGAAGGTTTCAGGATTTTTTTAGCTTGGACATTTTTGGTTTAGAACAAACATAATAGGAGTTATGATGCATAAATGTGAGACTCCTTTAAATAAATCCTTGAAACATTGTAGTTTAGTGAAGCTTTGGCTGGTTTTGAGACATTTTTCATTGTTTTGACTTTGTCTTTGCTTTTGTTGGGGGGGGGGGGGGGACTTATCCATTTTTTGTTTTGTCTCTACTGTTTGATATTTATTTTTAAAAAAAACAACGCTTTTTTTGTCAATTTTTGTTATTTTTTGCAGTGAATAAATACAAAAATCCTTGCTCTGAATTAAGTTTTTTGGACAGTTTCAGGTTCATTGTGGAGTTATAGTCCAATTTAGTGAAAGTTATTAGAGCAAATTGTAAAATAGAGAAAAAATGCTCAAAACGGCTCTGGAATACTAAGGCTTTCCTGTTTCAAATGCAGAGAAGTCGTTCTGTGAATCTTGCTGTCTGACAGACCTTGAAGGCTCATTGAAAAGCTGGAATTGTAAAACTGAGAGAATGTTTTCATCAGAGGCAGAGTTCCAGGCCTGACCTCCTCGTCTGTCCACCTCCCAAATCTGGACATGGAACACAATTATCACCTGAGACCAGGATTCTAGCCTGAAGCCGACGCTTCTTCACCTTCAGCATCGTCCTGGATGCTGTCTGCACCGCTGCGTCTGTCGTTCTGTGGATTGATGCCAGCTGCTGCTCAGTCGGCCTTGTCTCCGCCCCCAAACCGCCCAGGGCGCTCCGGCCACCCTCTCGCCTTCCTCATTGAGGATGCGGTCCTTCCGCACAGCGAGCAGGAAAAGGGCCGCGTCTGCCGTCTTTCAAGCCTACAGCAGAGCAGAGATAACGTAAATGTTTTTAAAATGAGAAATTTGGCTCTTTCATCCCCGAGCTGAGCTCATTTTAAAGTCATTTCTGCCACAAAGCTCAACAGAAGCTGACTTGTGAACAGCTGCTTTTCTCAGGATGTGAATTTTTGTCCGTTTAAAACTCCATTTGCGTTCTGTTGTCAATGGAATATTGGTTTAACGAGTTTGAAAGTTTTTTTAAATAAGCTACAACTTTTCTAGAACATTCAAATCAAACTAACCTCATTTAAATAAACAAAACATATTTTTGTCCAAAATGGAGCAGCTGAGTCCGCTCATGCAACCATCCTTCCAGGAGGAAGACGTGATCTTTAGCAGAGAGAGAAAAAACGAAAGGCGGGAATGGAAAGGAACTTTGAACGTAGAGACGTTGACAGGAAAACTAGGGTTGGTGACATGATGGACAGAAGAAAGGTGAACCTGCTGTATTTTCAAGAGACAGAATGGAAAATGAACAAAGCTTATGGACTGGAAGCAGCTCATGATGTGGATGGAAAGAGGAACAGCGGAGGAGATATCCTGAAGAAGGAGATTGATCAGGATGCTCTGGAGGTGAGGAGGGCGTCTGACAGGATGATGAGTCTGAAGCTGGAAGCTGTTGGTGTGACAGCGAATGTTGTCAGTGGTGATGATCCCCAGGTAGGATTTGAGCTGGAAAATGACAAACAAAACAAAAAAAAGGAGGATGGATGAGGGGGAGGAAGGTGGAGGACTTTAATGCCTTGGTCATATGCACCCATGCAGAGGTTACCCCGGACGGGTGCTTCAGGTTTTTGGGTTGTCCGGACCCATGGAGGGTGGCATCTTAAGGGGATCCCAGGTGTGTCTCGCAGTTCTCTTGAGGCTCGTACGGCCACCTTTAGAGACATCATAAAAGTGGAACATACCATTGTCAGGGGTGCATGCTGTCGTACAGCACCGGCTCCTTACCGACCTCGCACAAATCCTGCACACGCGGGGGGGACACATACGTGCCCGTAGGATGTCCACACACACTACACTCTGCTGTACTTATCACTTGAACACCACTAACAGACCCCTTGCAAAGTGCGCAGGATTTGGGAGGATTAAAAGTTGATAAAACCATATGACATGCCTTCATCTCTTATACTTCACCCTTACGTGTTCACTACGACCTTTCGCTCGCAGCGTGACCGTAGAAAAAAATGTGCATGAACATTTTGGCTCTACAGGGTCACAGAGTGATCTACGACCCTAAAATTTTGTGTAGGCCACCTGTCTACCTAGCAGAGGTTTTTCTATTTTTCATCCGCAGACAGCCTGTATGCACCCGTAAGGGCAAACTAAAGATTGAGTTCTTATTAGGGTCAACAGTCCAGCCAGAACAACAAAGTGTGGGAAACAGGTGTGCAGGAAGGTTTCAGGTGTGACATGTGGCTAAAGAGGGTCATCAAAACTCAAATAAAAGGCGTGGAAGGCTGTGGTGAGAGCAGCCATGTCGGTGGTTTCGAGACTCTGACACAGAAACAGGAAGCCGAGCTTGAGGCAGCAGAGAAGAAGATGTTGACGTTCACTTTGGGACCAGGATGGATCAGGAATGAATCCATCAGAGGAACAGATCTAGTAGATGTTCTGGAGATAAATGCAGGGAAGCAGATGGAGAAGGTTTGAGAGAAGGAAGAGTGATGATGTTGGTGAAAGGATGGTGAGGTTGGTGCTACCAGGAAATGGAGGAAGACCAAAGAGGAGGTTCATGGATGTAGAGAAGGAGGACATATGGGTGGTTGGTGGGAGTGAGGAGGATGCAGAGGAAAAGGGTTCTAGAAAAACTGACATACACACTAAAAATTCCACCAAATTTGGGCTAAATTGATCAAGTTCCTGTCACCCATCATTGAGAGTTGTGTGAGTCCTCCACAATGAGTGATATTTGTGTCCACAAACATGTTTCTAAACCTTGTTTTACTATTATTAATGGGAAATGATAGACTGTAAGTACCTTAGTTCATGGGTTTGAGCTTTAAAAAGAAAAGACTGAAAAGGATACTCGAACTTACAGCAAACTGAAATAATAGTGTTTCTGTTTTTTATATACTTGTAGCTTTAAAAAATGTGGGGTTTTTTTAAGTAAAATTGAAATTTTTATACCTAAAAAGAGGCCTTTATAGGTCCCCAGATTGTTACTCTTTCCAATTTTCCCCAGTGTTGGTGGGACAGAGTGAGAAGTTGGGCTTTCAGAGCCAGATACCTTTAGTCTCTCAACATCCCCCTAGAAAAGCATCGGACGTGGGTTTAGATTTATCCTCTTTCCAGGATCAGCTGTCCCTTTGTTTTTCTAAATGTGAGCTCTTCTCTTCACAGACAGCGAAAACACAAAACCTGAGGAGAAGTCGATCCAGCACCCTGAAGGGGACGCCGAGCCCGAGATGGACAGCAAGCGGCAGCATCAGTCCTCCTCCCAGCAGGAGATGAAGCGGCACGAGGAGGACAGCTCCAGCAACCCCGAGAGCCAGGAGAGCGACGACAGCCTGGAAGCGTCTGACGGCGAGCAGGAGCACGACCAAGCAATAAGAGCGGGAGGCGGGACTGGGCCCGGGCTCGAGAGGTTAGCCCGGCTGGGAAGCCTGGAAGGACTGAGCGCCATCGGTGGACTCGACAACTTAGGCGCGCTTCCTATCAAAGTGGAGCATTATGGAGAAGGAGAAGAAGCACAACTGCACAACTCTCTGACCTCCTCATCAGAGGAGGAGGAGGACGAAGACGAAGACGAAGCAGAGGGGGGGAGGGTGCAAGACTGCAACAATGCTGGCATCCAGAACTGCCGAAAGAGGAGAAAAGTTCAAAAATGGGACGGATCCAGAAGCAGAAGGCTCCGACTGTCCACGGCGCCCCCCAGCCCCGTAACGGCGGGGGAGGCCCCATCGCAGGTCGACTCCTCGGGGGCCGCTTCCGTCACCCCTCCTCACCTTCTGACCTCCGGAGGCTCCCCCAAGAGTGCAGCGGCGTCTGTCCTGAAGATCAAGACAGAGATGGTAGAGCCCATCAACTTTGACAACGACAGCAGCATCTGGAACTACCCCCCCAACCGAGAGATCTCCAGGAACGAGGCCCCGTACAGCATGACCTCCAAACCAACCCCAGGGGGTCACGAGGGCTTCCCTCCATCGCAGGGTGGCGCTCTACAGGTGGTCATTCCCGAGTCTGTGCTGACCCCCCCTGGAGCCGAGGGAGCAGGGGGCAGGAAGCCTCCCTTCAACGGAAACTCCGCTCCCTCCTCCTCCTCCAGCGCAACAAGTTTGGCTCCTCCCTCAAACACGTCCTCTGCTGACCCCCTGTCCCCACCCCTGTCTGCATCCCCAAGGGACAAACTACAAGCCACTCCCACCACCTCGTCCTCCTCTTCCTCCTCGTCCAGCTCTTCATCCTCCCTGGTGTATTCTGGGGACCTTGAAGCGCTGCAGCGTTTGCAGGCCGGTAACATGGTCCTCCCACTGGTTCACCGGGTCTCAGGGACTCTGGACTCCACCAGCACCGCAGCCTCACGTGTCTACACCACCGGCACCATCAGGTACGCCCCTGCGGACGTCACGCTGGCCATGGCACAGAGCAACCTGCTCCCCAACGCCACCATGAACTTTGTGGACGGCCCAGGGTTTGGCCTGGATCCCAAGACGCCGATGGAGATGCTGTACCATCACGTCCACAGACTCAACATGTCTGCCGCCGCTGCCGCCACCGGCCCGTTTGTGGGCTCCCCGACGCCCACGGGTAACGGCCCCCTGGGGGGCCAGGTGCCGACGACAGCCAACGTTTTCACCACAGCCGAGGGCCTTTTCTCCACGCTGCCATTCCCGGTCTACAGCAACGGGATCCACACAACACAAACAGCCCTGGAGAGGAAGGAGGACTAACCCAAAACGCCCCAGACCGCACTACTGTGTTTCCAGAATCAACAGCTGTGTCAAAGACCTGCCGTTTGTGAAGTTCCAGAAAAATGTCCGACACGGTGCAGCACTGTGGAGAGCAGGGACCGCACAGGTCCACAGAGGTACTCTAGCACTTTGAATTTGAGCGCGTTTGATAGACGGGACGAACTTGACGCCTTTTCTAACTATTTTCTTGGTCATCCTTCACTCTTCCAGTCTTTTACTTTCACTTCTGCAGATGAACCTTTTCTCTCAGAGAGACGAAGAAAAACAGACTTTATTCTTTCATAGAGTTCATAATGGAGCCTAAACGGGATCATTTTTACTGTCTCTGTTGCATCTCTATGAAACTGCAGATTGTATGTATTTAATAGATTGGAGGTGGGGGGGGGGAGAAAAATATAAGCTACTCCTCCTCAGGAGTCTTGATGCAATCGAGGCTTGGAGAGAAAGTTTGTACGTCCATACATCCAGCAGGAGCTTTCATTTCCACAAAGGTCTCAGAGGCAAGCATTTAAAAGTAGGGTTTGGAGAATGTATTCTTAGTTAACAGATTAGAAAAAGAGATTTTGTTTCTTCCTCTTTTCTAAATAATGTGGGATTTTACTTGGGCCGTCGAAGCTCTGAGCTGGGCCACCTGTGAACTCTTGAATGTTCAGTTTCCTCCACCTCCTCACCTGAGGGCTTTGACCCAGGGCATCAGCTCCTCTCCATCTGTGTCGTCCTTCTAGCCGGGTTTTCTGAACCTTTAATCTCTGAGCCAACCTTTCTGTCTGACCTGTGGTGCTAGAGACTGTCCAGTGACCCACATTCAGCTGGCTGAAGCGGGGGCTGCGCACTGACCGCCCGACAGAACGGTCGTTGTTCTTGGCGGGAAGAGAAGCTATTTTACCTTTCCTTTATTTGTTTGTTTGGTCTGTAGGAAAATTAGAGCCTCTGATTTTGGAGATGACCTCATCACATTTCACTCTAAAAGTCTGATTTGCTCCAGCAGAAACGCTGAAAATCACTAGTTTTTCTTACTGTTTTTTCCTCTTCCTGTTTGATTTTTTTCTTTTTTCTTCCAATTCACCCATTGGTGCTCCGATTCTTCCTAAATCGGAGGCACTGCTAACTTGAATGTTGAAAACCTCGACCGGCTCCTGTTTTTTGGTTTTGCGGCACGACCGTCTTCTTCGCGGTTTTTTCTTCTCCTCTTCTTCCTCTTCAACCAGACTAACCTCTGCAAAAATCTTTTTTCGACGATCCGCTCTCTTCCATCTCATCGCCAGACCCTGTGATAAAACCAACACATATCAACGAAGAGATTGTAATAAAGACACGCATTTTCAATCAACCCTTCAAACAATCAATCAATGACTTCAAGGAAAGACTATTTCTTAACTTTGTTTTCTGGGGGGAAACAAAAAGTCCCTGTTTCTGTGGTTGTCCTTCTGTTGTGTCTTTTTACTTTTCCTGCCTCTGTTGCTAACCAAAAAGAGAAAAAAGAAAAAATGCTAATCTCACACGTTTGGTGTTTTAAAAACACTGTGATTCTCACTCAATTGTAATTTTTTTTCTTTGATATTTTGGTAAAAAGATGAATAATTAATGGTATTAAGCTATCGCAGCCACTCGTTTTAAAGCTGACAGCCCTATCTTTCCCATCATGCCTTTCTTCTTGTGTGATTAAGTCGTAAAAAGTGTTACCGATGTGTTTAGTGTCAAAAAGTCTTTCATGGCGACTTCTCCGTGTGTGTTTACTATATGCAGTATATACTGAGCTACTGTAGCCGTTTTTGTCCCTTGTCTTCTCTGTGCTCTATCTCTCGTGTGGGGGGGGCGGAGAGGGAAGGGGTGGGGCTTTGAGGATGATTGGCATCCCCCAGAAGAAAAAAAAGCGCCACCCTTTGACTCCCTGTCTGGCCTCCCGTTCCCTCTCTCTCTCTCTCTGCCGTCTTAGTGAAACCAGTGGAGGTCGTGGAGTTTCGTGTTTGGTGGCCTTCTGCAAGAACAGAACAAAAAAGCAGCAAAGTCCGCCTCTTCTTTAGCTCTGCTTCCTCTTTTGTCATTGTAAACCGCTTCTTTTGGTTCGGTCACTGTTGCTTTTTGCTGTCGTGTGGTCTTACTGACAACTCTTATCTCGCCGTCTTCTTTCTCAGAGATGAAAAAAATGATGAACTACTAGCTCAAAGGTTTATGGAGCCATGTTTTCTGCCTCTGAGGAATTCTGGGACTCCAAAGCTTCCAGTAAAGTTTTAAAGGAATATACGGAGAAATGAATTATTGTAGATGTAGTCTGTGAATCCCAGAGTTCCTTGGGGTTTCTCCTGTGCATTGGGTGTATTTCAGTGGTTTTCCACCAAAACTTGTTGACTTTCAGTACAAATTTCTCTGAAACAAAAGAAAAACAACGCAAAAGCAAGAAAAGGTGTAAAAAAAAATGTGTTCAAGGAAGAAGAAAAAAACGTAGTCTTTCTGGACACCTAATTTAGAACCATTTTAAGGATTTCTAAAGAAACTTAAAGGAGAAAAAATATTTCTCAATATAAATCTATTTTTATAGGTGTTTTTGAACTAAACTGCATGTTTTGTCCGATGTGTTTCATCCCTCTTTTGTTTTTTGGTCACTTTTTATTTATGCAGTAACCTTGTTTGTTTGTTTGTTTGTTTTGTTACAGTCTGTATCCGGGGGGAACAAACGGGGGGCCTTTTGGAGTAATAATGTTTTTTGTGTGACAGCAGCCCCCCCACATCAGGAAGAAACAGTTTGTTGCGTCTGTATCTGTGCTTTATGTCAAGAATTGATGTGTTGTTTTGAGATTTTTAACAAAAAGAGTTTTAAAAAAAAAAGGGCGGGGCGGGGAGGGGGGGGGTGGTCCTGAATCACAGCTTGAATGTTAAATCCCGCTTTTACTGGAGCGTCTCACATTTTTGCGTTTTCTACCTGCTCTGTGGCGAGGTCAGGGCACAAACTCAGAGCAGGGGAGGTGAGGGGGGGTCCATGAAAAAAACCAGGAAATACACCCACATGTAAGTCAAGCCAAACAGCCTCTTGCAGCTGTTCCAGAGTTTTGTTTTGTTTTTTTCGTTCTTTCTATGTTTTCTGTCAGAAATGACAATTTGCTGGTGGTTTTGGAATCACAGCTGCTGTGAAATGCATACTGTTGAAGACCTGCAAATATGGAAAATCACTTCATTTAACTGTGAAGAAACTGTGTCTGTGTTTTTAACAAATTCTTGTACAATTAAACAGATTCTTTTATGAGGAACTTGGTGCCGAGTAGCTGAACTACAGCAGAGAGGGAATCTCTTGTTGTCAATGTTAACAGTGTTATATAATTCTAAATCCAAACAAATTAAAACATTAAAAAAGAAAAACAAAAAATAAACCACAATGGTACATTTCTATTTTTCTTTTTTTTTTTGGGGGGGGGGGGGGGGGTTGATTTCCACCAGGGGACAAATATGAAAAAAATACCTAAAACCAACTTATGTGTAACTTTGAGTGCCTGAATTTTTTTTTTTTCTTCTAAGAGCCACCTTTCTGTTGCCATTACTAACACTGCAGGTCCGACAGCGCGCACACATCATTTTCTTGCTGGGTTCTCATCCATTCAGAGGAGCATTTCACACACATGCTTGGTTTTCTGTAACCCAGTTTTACCACCCTGTAGGTGCCATATTCATAATAAAAAGGATCTCTCAAATGTGTTAAAGCATCATTCCTTTTGTTTGACACCTTCAACCATCCCTCCACCCTCCACACACTGCTGCTGATGCTGCGGCGAGTGTGCGCACGCCGCCGCCGCCGCCGGCACCGGAACCAGCCGCTCCAGCTGAATCAAACCCTTCCTCTGCAAAGCTCCTTGAGGCTTGCTGGTGCAAATACACATCAGACTCTTTTGGCTCCAAAATTACCTCAATTTAGCATCTACATGAAAGCAAAAACAGAAGCGAAGAAATAAAAAATATATGAAATCCACATGAATTCATAAACAAATAAAATCATGCTATTTTCTTGACAATATTATTCCTCCTCTCCACAAAAAAAGACACATTCCCCCTTATCCGTACAGTTAATGACACCCTGAATTAAATATGATGGTTGTCAAATAGAATTTAATTAATAGTTTTAAAGAAAGTGGGAAGAGGAAGTTGTATAATCATTTTTTTACTACTATTTACTGTTCAGAAAGTATCTCCTGAGTGTTTTCTCCAGTTTCTTGCTGTAAATCTGTTCATTCGTTTTCTTTGTTGTTGTGAACATCTAAGTTAGTTAGGATTTCCTCTGCGATTCAGCTCACCTTAAATATTTAAATTTGTTTGTAACATGACCCCTGATGTACCGCCAGGATTTACCTCCTGCAGTGTGTGATGTGTGGTTTGACTTTTTGTTGAAAACAGCCGAACCTCGCTCTTCATTCACACATCATTTCTGTCATCGTTAACTGCGGTGGAGCGCCTCCAGCTTTGACCCCCTGACAGGCGGCTGTGATCATGTGACTAAAGAAACGACTCAAATGAAAGCGCAAAAGGCTCATTTTAACTCTTGTGCTATCCTAAGACCCCCCCCCCCTTCCATTGACGTGTTCTCCCTACCATGTCAAAGGTGGATAAAGGTGGTATACTTATATAGCGCTTTTTACCCTCTTTCGAAGGCCCAAAGCGCTTTACAATCACAGTCCCATTCACCCATGCACACACACACACACACACCTACACACACACACACAGTGGCGCCAACCTCCCACCAGAGGCAAGGAGGGCTTCAGTGTCTTGCCCAAGGACACTTCGACACATGGGCGTGCAAGGCGGGAATCGAACCTGCAATCTTACGATCGTGACTGCCCTACCGCTGCACCACGGCCGCCCCACAGGTGGAGAGGATTTCATGTAATCCAGTGACACCAGTGAAGATCACAAATCATTGAAGAAAAAAGGTTCAGCGCTCTGTCTACTGGGTCTAGATGACCCTACTCCCAATGTTAAAGTGACTAGGATAGCACAAGAGCTAAAGAAACGACACCAATGAAAGTGGGAAAGGCTCAATTTAAACGTCTAAAAGCTAGTGTCTACACACCTATAAGAAAGGAAGTTACAATCCACTGCCTGTGTTGTGTAGGCAAAGCTAAATCTTGATATTAGATGGTATTTATTTGTGTTGGTTTGAGGACATTGAAGTAAAAATGCCGGAGGATTTATGCGTCTGTCCCCAGATCCCGCTTAAAAGTGACACACTCATCCTTACACACTTTATTCACAGCAACCTGGTTAGAGAAAACTCAGAAACGCAGTTTTAAGCGTCATTTTCTTTATACATGTCCTAAACAACAAACACAGCGTTTCTGGGTTAGTCTGGGGGTTTATTCATCTATGGCCTGAGCTGATCCCACACACAGAAGACATCATTGTCCCAGAGCCAAAGATCATCTATATCTTTCTGTAAATAAAGCCAGTGAAGGCAGCAGTGGGATGTTCCTCCATTCTGCTGATCAGTTGTCAGAATGTTATATTTCTTCATGCTTCAAAATCTTCCATCAAAGCATTTTTCTGGTTTTTTGTTGCTTTGAAACTGCTGATTTATGACTGTTCCCCTCCACCCAAAAAGGACAACAAGAAGCAATGGAAGCTGAACTATAGATATTTTTAATGACCTTAAATTCAGCAAATAGGCTTTCTTACTACAAACCACATTTCCATCACACTTGAATCCATCAGTGTGTGTAAGTAAACAAGCAGACTGTGAATTCACGTCTCCGCCTGACCACGCAGAGAAGCTCGCATGAACGGCGTCTGGACGGAGGTCGGCGTCGGGGCGGAGTCTGCGCTTCAGGAGCTCCACGTTCAAGTCCGTGCTCATTCATCCGTGACTTCAGAGAAGGGCACCGTGTGCCGGCGCCTTCTGCAGAACGCTGAGGCCTGAAAGCATCGTCTCTGCGCAAACCTCTCAGGACCCCTCCCACCCCCGTCAGAACGGGGCAGTCTTCAGGCAGGTCACTGTCCAGGATCATGACTCAGCAGAAATCCCGTCCTGAGTCGGGGAAACACCAGCCCACGTCTGCGTGGGAAGATCAAGAGCCAGGAGTCGACGCTGTTCTCAGGCTCAAACACCAGGGGGCAGTGTCTTCTCACAGTCAGGGGGGGCTGCAGTCTGGCTGTGTGCGGTCGCTGAAACACAGAAGAAACACAGACTTAAAAAAATATCTACAGCGAATTCTACTGAGAAGGATTGATTGTGGAAGTGAAATGTTTTGCACTGTTTGTGTGTTTTCTTTTCTTTTCTTTTTTTTTATGCATCCTCTCGTTTATTAAGACTTCAGGAATGTCAATAAGAGCATTTCTTAGGGATCCAGGTTTGTCTCATTTGCAGCCAAATGTTGAACCAAAACGAACCCAGAGAAGCCCAGGGGTCTGAAACCGGAGCCTCCACTGTGACTGTGTGAAGACATTTATTTAAATCAACTTTAGCTTTGTCCTTTTGGCTCATTTTATTATAAGGTTTAATCTACTGGTAGTAGAAAAAGCTTAAAGCACATATTCTGATCTGCTGCTGCACTGCAGAGTCTAGTTTAGCTGCAAGTTATATTTGCATCAATATGTATAGATTTGTAATTACGATTAGATTCTACAACACTGTTGTTTTAAATTCAATAGTAAAAGGATGATGGTGCACCAGAGTTACAATGTAAAATATCAAGTTTGCCTTCTTTATTTTAATTTCAGCAAACTCCTGCAACAAGATGTATTTTATTTTGAAAGGAACTTATATGTGTTGCTGTCAAAAACAAAAGAAGTTGTTATAAATAGATGAAATAACAGTGTCAGAGTTGAATGATTATACATTTTTAAAAGCAACATTTCATTAATGAATGGTTAAGTGGCCACAACAACATAAAAGAGTTTATTTTTGTATGAAGTGCAGAGGTTCTTTGTGGGTTTTGTTGGGCTTTAGTCAGAACCTCAGGGCTTCTTTGAGGCAGAAGGCAGCACATCCCTGATCTGAGTGCAGGGCATTGTGGGTCAGGTTGTGTTTCTGCTGTGGAAGCCTTCGTCACACAGACTCACCCGTCACTTTCTTGAAGCGCCTCTTGGCCTCGGCTCGCTCCTCGGAGTCAAAGTACCAAACTGTGATGGCGTACCTGAAACCAGAACCAAAGGTGAGCCTTCGTCTTTGTCGGCACAAACAATGGAAGCCGTTTCAAACCGTCAGTCCTGGGCTGTAAATCTGCTGTTTTTTATGCACCGTAAGACTAATTTCACCAAACATGACACCTAAATAGCACATTGCTGACATCCCGTAAATTCTCAACAGCTAATGTGATCACCATGAATCAGCGGAGTGACGTGGAGGCTTTTCCTCAGCTTCAGAAGACTAGAATGCAGAGAGACAACCACAAACGGCGCCAAGCCGCTTTTCTCTGCCTCAGAATCAGTGGATTTATGTTCAATCCATAAGCACGTCACTCCGGAGGGGCTAAATTCCCACCAGACATGTCAAGAACGCATGTGCAGCACATGGGATTTTAAACACTGGAAGAGACTGGGTGGGCAATGTCAAAGCGGTGCCAATCTTTGTCTTATTGTCAAAGTTTTATTCTGAAGGAATCATGGGTGATTCTTTCAAAATAAAGCTGTGAGAGACAAAGCTTTATTCTGAAGGAATCTTGGGTGATTCTTTCAAAATAAAGCTGTGAGAGACAAAGCTTTATTCTGAAGGAATCATGGGTGATCCTTTCAGAATAAAGCTGTGAGAGACAAAGTTTTATTCTGAAAAAATAATGCCTGAACCGCAATCATTAATTTCTCCTGCTGGATCTATTTTTAAACGGTTGGCACTTCCATGAATTTAAAATGGAGACACCATCCAAACGTCACCAACTAATCCAAGTCCCTGATGGGTTAAAGTTCAATAATGTGAGAGCCTGAACATGGTTCTAAAAAACGTGTGTATTCACTGGAGTTTTGAATGGGGCAGCGAGAAACGCTGGTTTCCGTAGACTCTTTCATGAAAGTGGTGGCTTGAATGCGTCCCGCTCAGGACGTGTTGCACATGAGCACTTCAGAATCCGCTGGACTCACGTTGATTGTGTTGAAGAGTTACAGTAGTGGAAAGAATGTCAGCGCTGCCGCTAAAGCTCTGGTGTTGAAGGGTTCAACGGCAGCAGCATAAAACTGGAGACTGGGGGGGGGGTTCTGTTGGGAATCGAACCAACGCGCCAGACATTCACCTGGTGGAGAAGGAGGGCTGCACCTCGTGCGGGTTCCTGCGGTCGGACCAGAACACCAGCAGCCGGTCGAACAGCGGCTTGATGTCGGCCACGTATGCCTTCCCGTCTGGAAAGATCCGGAGAACGCCGCCGTGCTCCTGTAGGGACAGAGCCCCGCCCCCCAACATGAAGTCTTCTCGTCTTCCTCGCCGTCTGTGAGAGCACCAGAACTCAGCTCACCTTCACGTTCCAGTTCTTGTTCAGGTAGTAGATGCAGGTGAGACGGCGTCCGTCGCCGTTCGGGTTGTCCACATGTTTGACGTAACCGGCTCCGTTTCCGGGGTAACACGCCACCATGGCCTAAGGACCGGCACACAGGAGAGGAGGACGGGTCAGAGCAGAGACCTCAGAGGAAACATCAGGACCATGTGGAACCTCCAGAACCAGAACTGTTCCCAGCTTTGGATCAGGACTTCAAAACAGCCGCTGTGTCTGTGTGATCCCAGGACAGCCTGCTGTGGATTCCAGCACTACTGCTGCTCTACAGCGCCCCCATGTGGCGCCACAAGAACTGGTCCACAGCAAGAACTCAGAATCCGGCCCGGTTTGTCGCATTTCTAATCCTCTTTATGACTTTGTTTGGTCAAACAAACTTGTTGTTGTTTGTGTCGTGAAGAGGAAGAGTTCATGTGAATCCACAACAGACATCCCATCATGAGCTCCTCTTCCTCACTGTCAGAGTGAGGAATGACATGTGGGGGTCAACGGGGGGGGGCTGACCTGCCCCAAATCCACATCCTGGCAGGAAGCAGGAAGCTGCACGTTTGCTCAGGCATGTGCGCATGTGCACGTGCACGCACAAACAAAAACACAAGTGTGTCCGGGGGGGGGTGGAGGGGCTGCAGACGGATAAATCACCTGGAGCTGTTTTTATTCCCCTTCCTGCTCTGGGGTGGGACCCTGAACTGCTGCATTGTGGGAGAGTGTGGCTGGCTGTTGCTGGCGGATTTACGACTGAGCTACGTGCGGAGCGTGAGGCAGCGGCCGCCGGGCGGGCCAACTCCCTCCACCCCTGCACCGAACGAAGGGACGCCGGGGACGGACCCCCGCCAGAGGAACGCCTCTGCTGTAGAAACGGGAACCACCGACCCCTCCGCTGAATCGAAGGGTCGGTGGTCTGTACGCCTCCGACACAGACAAGGCCAGGAGGAGGAGCTGCTGGGATTCGAACCCCCATCAATACAGAAAATTTGGAAATTCGTCAGGAGTGAAGATAGCCCACTCTTCCTCTTCATCTTCACTAAATCTAAACGACAAAGCTGCACCTGAATAGGCCTGCACAATATACCGCAAATTTATCGTTATCGCAATATCAAGCAGTGCAATATCCATATCGCAAAAGTCAGCAAAAATCGCAATAAATGGTTACCTTAAATGTGCTAAAACAATCCTATGGCAGCTTGAAGCAATTAACGAATCAAATAAATCCATTTAGGAGTTTGACCAATTGGATTGATCCCTTCACGTTGTTGACCAATCAGATGAGCCCTTTTATGTTAGATATTTGGCTCCTACGTCAACGAGGGTCCTTTGGAGTATAAATTTTAAACTGTTGCATTGAAACGGTAATGATGTTTTTGGTTGTTTTGCTATTTGTTTATATACCGCAAATTATATCGTTATCGTAATATTGATCACTCATATCGCATATCGCAAGTGTAGCTCATATCGTGCAGCCCTACACCTGAACATTCACAACAGATCACAGAGTGACTGCCAGTGTCCTTGAGCCAAACACACACCTGACCCCCCCTCTGCCAAGCGCTCCCTGATTGTTTGATAAAAAAGTGAGTTAAGATTTCAGGATCAGTGTAACCTTTGATTCACGGGCTGTTTCGGTTTCTGTGGACCTTAAATGCAGCACGGAATGACCGTTACTCTGGCCTCTTCATGGTTAATCTGGATTATTTTGTTTCTTCTCTCCGGTCTTTTTCCAAAACTGGAAGAATACGTTTCCTGGTTTGAGGAGCCACAGCAGCGACTGTGAGGTTCTGAGGTTTTGATATTCTGGGTTCCTCTGAGTCTATTCCAATCAGAATCGACCTAACGTACGGGATAAACCTGACTGTAAACTAGAAAAAAAATACATTGAAAATCTGAAACTTGAAGGAAATATTGAAAAAATAAAAGCTGTTGTTATAAATAAACATTTTTCATGCAGCATCTGCTGGTTTGTGTTTTTTTGTTTTTCGTTCCTCAGTTTTCAGTTTGGTGTTGATCTGAACTTTACGTGGGGGCGGAGCTTTGAGCCCATAGGCTGCCGGCGTGATTGACATTAGATTGACAGATGTTCTAGTGACGTCATTTCCGCTCCAGAGCCGCGTCTGGTCTTGGCGCCGTCTGCGTCATCCCTCCTCTGACGTGAGATCATGATCGCTCCGTACGTCACATCAGAGGACGGATGACACAGGCAGCGCCAAAACCAGACGCGGTTCTGGAGCGGAAATTACGTCCCTAGAACGTCTGTCACCTAATGTCAATCACGCCAGCGGCCTATGGGCTCAAAGCTCCGCCCCCACGTAAAGTTCAGCTCGACTCCGAAAACAAAAACTCCAAACTCCTTGAAACTGTAAACTGAGGACTGAAAATAGAAGCTTTTTAATTCAAGTTTCAAATTGTCAACATATCTTTCAGTTGTATGGGTCCTTTAGAGTTTAAAACTGTTTTTTATTTATTATTCAAAGTGACTGACTTCAGGCTGATCCTGATTTGACCCCACACATCTATTTCTGTGTGTTAGTTTATAGCTTTAGGGGCTGGATGTCTCTGTTTCTGTTCTCATTTTTATCCTAAAGACCCACACCCATGAAAGTGGTCTTCTAAACATGCTCTTGTGGCGAAAATACGGCATTTCTCAATTTCCAATGCATCCACTTGCAGACAAATAGATCCATGTACGTCTTTATTTTCCTCGTCTGACATCTGGATCCAAACTGTCCGGCTGGATAGATCCTGCTCTAATGTAGAGCATGCAGACAGACAGCTCTCAGCGATGGGAAGAGGGGCGGGGTTGCCAACTGTCCTGCCCACAACTCAGAGGCTAATTTCTAATGAACTACTGCCGCTCTGCAGAAACTATGTCCTAGAAAGTGACACAAGTCTTTAGATGTTGGCTAAAAACAGCATCATCATAACTAATAGATCACCGGAACACCATGAAAATAGATCAAAAGGTGTCAGGACTGGGACTTTAAAGTCATTTGCATGTTTAAAGCATTATGTTTATTATTTTTTAAAGCAATAATTCATCATTTAGTTAATGGCAGCTCATCTCTGGGATCGGGAAATCTTCTTTATGGAAGTTACTGCAGCTCCCCTCCCGGCTCCGTTCCCGGACTCTCACCTGGGACCGTTCCCGGATCACCTTGTTCCCCAGCCGGCCTGCGCACACGGAGATCAGCCGGTCGATGAGGTCGAGCAGGAAGCCGATCGCCTCGCAGCCGCGCTCGGACCCGCTCACCCAGGCGATCTTGTCGCCGCGGATGCTCCGCCGCTGGACACCGGGGGCGGAGCCGGCGAGCCGGCCGTCGTGCAGCGCCCCGGAGCCGTGCATGCCCTTCACCTCGTCCAGCACGGCGGCCCCGGCCACCTCCCCGAGGAGCCCGTCCACGAAGTAGAAGCCGTGGGTGAGCAGGGCCGGAACCACTCGGTCCAAAGCCAGCCGCTCCAGGTCGGTGTGGGACAGCTGCTCGGTGATGGGCATGGCGGCGGGAGCTTCAGGCTTTACAACCGTTAGGACGGAACCGGAGGGGCGGGAAGACCGGAAAATATTAGAAACCCAAACAAGCGCGAGACTGGACTTTCTGTGGAGTTTCTGCTTCGGTCTGAACTCCGAGGGAAGCCCCGCTCCTCTTATTCCAGACGCGAGTCAATGCTGCGCTCACACCACTTCCGCCACGACTTTTCACAATAAGACGACAAGCCGCTCCAGCTCAGAATTTGTTCAACACAAACAACGGTCAACGTCAAACCAGCAAAATGTCACATTTATGCTGAAAATCTGATATCTGACCTTTAAAGTTAGGGGCTAAAAAGGAAGATAATATCCTGATTCATTATTCTGATCCTTGGATCTCTAAAGACCTGAGTCTGTGTCAGCTTTGACTGTTAAATTAAAGAAAGCACTTAACAATGTCCCAATATTTGTAAATTTACAAATACTTTTATTAAAAATATTTCTTAACATGATTGAATTTTGGCAATGGCTTTTCTGTGGCAATTCCTAAAAGGAACAGCTAGCTGAAAGGCAAATCAAATGTTTATAAATTAGTTATTTCAACTTGATTTTTTAGTCCATATTTACTTCACTTGGAGTTTATTTTATATAGTACACCTGTCTTTTTTTCACCTATGTGTAGCTCTTTACAACTTTGACAATCCACTTCATTTCCATTTTTTACTAGTATTGTACATTTTAGTCCAGACCACTGAAGCTGTTCTGAGCATACATCTGCATTAGGGCTGCACCATATGAGGAAAACTCACGATATACGATATTAGTGATCAATATTGCGATGACGATATGACTTGCGGTATATGAACAACGAGCAAAAACAACAAAAACATTTCCATTTCACTGCAAACGTTTAGTTTAAATAAGAGTCAAAATATCCTTAAATTATTCTCCAAATGACCCTCGTCTAATTAGGAGTGGAACATCTAACACAAGAGTTCCATCTGATTGGTCAAATGCATAAAGGGATTTATTCAATTCATTAAATAGTTCAAGTTGCCATAAGATTGTTTTAGGACATTTAAGGTTTACCATTTATTGCGATCTTCGCTGACTTTTGCGATATGGATATTGTGCAGCTTGAAATCGCGATAACGATAAATTTGCGATTAATTCTGCAGGCCTAATCCGCATGTAGCCTACACAAAAACAGGTTTTAGGTGTTATCTCTTATACTAAGAGTGACTAATGGAAACCATGAGGAGGAAATCTCCATCAAAACCAGGCTAGGAAAACCTTAAATTTCAACTTTTCTCTGTAATACCACTTCATTTCTGTAATTCTTTGTTTGTTTTCTTTGGGCTTTTTTTTATTTTTACTATATCTTGGCTTTTCCGTTTTTCCATTTATTGAGTGATTTAGCTCAAACCTTGAGCAGCACCTGGGGTTGGGTTTATTTTGAAAAGCCCACTCCCTCTCTCCGCTCTTCCGCCGCTGCTTAGCTGAGGAGCGCGCGGCGGACGTGCTGGATGTGATGTTCCGCGGAACAAGAGAACAGGAGGCGGGCAGGGCGCTTTGTTGCTGGGTCACAGCGTCTGGTCACGTAAACATGTGAAAGAGAAACACGAATGTTTTCTACAAGAACGAATCAAAAAGAAAAAAAAAACTAGTTTATTTGTGCGGCAGAGCGTAATATAACGCCGCTCCTCTGACAAGAACCGGGGTTACATGGTGACACCTTCACGGAAACGTTTCACACTCTGCCCGCGCGGGCAGACGCCATTGGCTACCCCATAACCCGCATGTAGCCCTCGCGCTCCGTGGCTTTCCGCGTGCGCTGACAAGAACAGAAGACGTGTACTTCACCACGCGCCCAAAGTGGAATTAGTGTTGATACAAGTAAACACAAAGAAACTGACTGAAAATAACACAGTAAACAAAACAAGCAAACAAACAAAACGTTTAAAATTTACTTCAATTATTACATTTATACATTTGTAAAATTGCATTTATAAATGTATTTTTTGTGATAATTTAATAGATTTTTGTACCCCACCTCTGATTCTTGTAAGGCTATTCACAAATGCACCAAAAGCATGAGAACAAAGAAAATAGCAATTCTTTACTGCTCCAAATAATTGGAAGGGTGAGCCCATACTACGGTGGCCGAGAAGTGCAAAACACGTTTACATTTAAGAAACAACAACAAATCCCAGCACTAATGAACGAATACTGAAACGCAACGGCAAATGACTCAACAAGTTACCATTTTCTTTATGTGGAAGTTATAAATACGTGAAACACTCCAAAAGCATTTTTGAATTGTATTATTAAAATACAAATTACAACAATGTATAGCAAGGTGACCTTTTTGCGTCCTTCTCGGTTTTCAGGATATTCCCTTTCTGTTAAACAGCCGGCCGGCAAGTGCAAAACACAACAGCAGAAGATGGAGAAAAAATTAAAGAAAGTGAGGGGCTGCTAACAGAAAGGGAATACCCCTAATACCAGAGGTGACAAAAACTTTACCTTGCTAAATTTTGTTGTCATTTTTATTGTAGTAATACAATTTTAGAAAAATGCGTTTGGACTGTTTCATGCATTTATAATGTCCACATGAAGAAAACAGTAATAATTAACTTTAAAGAATAATACACGATTGGTTTTACATTAGGTCCCTTTCTGTTAGCCATGTTTTTGCTTTCGTTGTCGTGTTTCTGGATTTGGTCATTTGTAACAGGATTGCTTTTGTGTTTCAGGACAGTAATTTGTTGAGTTGAGTTTGCTGTAATGTTTCGGTATTTGTGCATTTGTTCTGGGATTTGTTGTTGTTGTATCGTAACCCTTGTGCTATCCTATGACCCCACCCTTCCATTGACGTGTTCTCCCTACCATGACAAAGGTGGATAAAGGTGGAGAGGATTTCATGTAATCCATGGACACCAGTGAAGATCACAAATCATTGAAGAACAAAGGTTCAGAGCTCTGTCTAGTGGGTCTAGATCAGTGTTTTTCAACCAGTGTGCCGCGACACACTAGTGTGCCGTGGGAGATGGTCAAGTGCGCCGTGGGAAATTGCCACTGATCTAAAAACATTTACCATCTCCAGGATTTCAGCTCTTTGTTCATCCAAACAGGCCCTGATAAAACACTGAGTAGTTAAGAATATAAAAGATCATAAAATTACTTTTTCTTTGTGTTTATTTAATTCTATTAAAGACATTTTGATAAGAATGACGGTACCACGATTTAGCTGCAGCTACAACTGTGTAAGGAAAAGTCCCTCCCCTTTAACTGTCTCCGCCAATCATTCTTGAAGGCTTGATCACATGTCATCAGTCTGACCAATCAGAAGTGCTTAATTCTGCTGATAAAGTCTCTCAGTTCCAATAAAAATACCAGCTAAAGCTCGTCTTTAGTGGTGTAGCTTTCCACAGAGTCCGGTGTCAGACCGTGGAACAAGTGAACAACACAATGAAGCTCAAAGACGCGAGTCTTTCTGCCCTTTTTCGACAGGTTTCACACTACATCTCCCATGATGCATTGGCTTAAAGGGACAGAGCACAATGAGTCGTCCTTGTGAAACGTCTTGAAACCACAACAAACAAACAGTTTCTAAATTTTTCCAATTTCACTTTTATTTCATCTCTTAAAAAAACCACTGCAACTTCCTGCTTTTTCTGCCACAACTATCACAAAAATCCATGTGAGACTGCGGGGGGGGGGGAGGGGGGGGGCTTGTCGATCAATACAGACCATGAATTTCTGCTTTTTTTTTTTGGATGCTGGTGTGCCGCGGGATTTTTGTCAAGGTTAAAGGGTGCCGTGGCTCAAAAGAGGTTGAAAAACACTGGTCTAGATGACCCAACTCCCGATGGTAAAGTGCCTAGGATAGTACAAGGGCTAAATGGAAACGTGTCTTTCACCTCTTGGCCACCGTAGTTCTATCATAAACAAATATAAACATTGGTACATTCTGCTCTCTTTAGTCCTAATCAAACAAAACAAATAAATTATCATATTGCCACTAACTACTGTTTTTCTATGTTTTTACAGGTACGTAAATGTAAATTACCAACAAAGTGGTATTGCTTAGTTATTAGAATTTAGTAGCATGGCTTTAAACTTGTCTAATCTTCAGCTACAAAGCCTTTTTGTGAAATTAATGAATTTTATCCCTGCACACGTAATACGTGCCGCAACTATTTTAAGTGCGTCCAAGGCTGAATTTTGTTGTTGGTTGCACATATTCAAAGTCCCATTGGTTGTCACACACCTAGATGTGTGGTATTTGTTCTCCACATTTGACCCCTCCCCTGGGAGAGCGGTGAGCTGCAGACACGGCAGCGCTCGGGAACCATTTTGTGTTTTTAACCACGACCCTAAACTTAATCCTAACCTTAACCATTCCTCCGGGTCGGTGTGGCCAAGAAAAATGTTCAGCACTGGCCACTGGTAATTAGAAAATTACATGCGGATAGTCATTTCCTTACTAAAAATGTACATGGATGACCCAAACTAGCATTTTAGCACCCATTTCACACTTCCCCGCCTGATTTCTTTCCATTAAAAAGTAGGGATGGGTATCGTTAAGGTTTTAACAGTACTACTACCGGTACTCTTATTGATACTTCTTATCGATCCGGTATTTTAATGATACTCTTATCGATACTTTTCGAGGACGAAAAATAAATACATAAATAACAAATTGAGAACATACAGTGTATAATGTCCTAATTATGCAACAACGTTGTTTTTTTAACAAAACATTGTACTTTATAGATTTTTCCAACTTGAACAGTAAAATACATGAAAAAAGAAGTAATTTAAAGAAAAATAAACAGCAATGTTTTAACATTGCTGTCATGATGGAAATATAAAACACATGAAATAAACTGTTCACTCTAAAATAAAATACAGTTGCATAGGGTAACATGGTGGAGTATGCAGGTAGATTGCAGAAAGCCAACAGTTCATTGTTCGTGTGTGCGCACGCTGCGTACTGTCTGAACAACAGCCCCGCCCCCCGTGCACACAAATAGCCCAACAGACCTCTCCTCTTTAGCGAGAATAGGTGAAATTAATATCATCATTAATTAACAGAAAATTGACTGACTTGGTGGGTAAAATATGGCAGATAACGTTTATATCTTGTGGGACACAAAAAAATGTGACTTCTCCAGTACCGATAGCAGAACCGTTGAGGTCAGATCTTAACGATACTGCGGTCTTGAAGGATGTTGCCCCGGGGCTGGTTCAATACCGGGACACGGTACCCATCCCTACTTAAAAGTGATTACATACATTATTACAAGGTGGTTCCTCTCAATGTTAAAAATTTACTGTCATCATTGCAGTTGATTGTAAAGCGTTGCATACCCTTGTGTAATTCTTTGCGTGCCTGTTTGGACCCTCTCGTAGCTTCACTCGGCAAGACTCAATGCATAGTAATGGCGCATGTGTGTCGTGTCGTATGTCAAATGACGGTCAACCCAGTAATATATACCCATGAAGACTGCGTTTATGCTACTGAGCAGCGTCCTGCACCTACACCAGTCCAAATGTACTATTTACCTGTTTTAATCTCTTACCTTTTCAACTAGTACTTTCAAAGTTTTACGTAAAACTGTGAAAAAGAGAGAATCAAGCTCTGAAAGGTTTTGTGGGTGGCTCTCAAAAGAGCTGTTGTGTGTTAGTCCTTGGAGGACAGAAAACAGGATTCAGGAGCTGCCATGGGTCTGCTCCCTCTGCAGGAAAGTGGATCATGATGGAGTCTCTCAGCTGGAGAGCCTCTCTGTTGGCAGCAACCTATTTTATCCCATCCAGTGGCTCGTCTTCAGTTACCACATCCTCGTCACTGCAGGTTTCTGTGGTGCTTTGGACCTGATGAAGCTGTGCAGAACATGAGAACTTCACACTCTGCTCTGGATCTTCAGTCAGGTGCCAATACAGACTCCACTGTGCAGAGCGCATCCAGAAGGTTTTCTTCACAAGCAGCCGGGTTGGGATAGGTTGTAGCTAAAGATGCAGCTCTATCGGGAAAGAAGGCACCCAGGGAAGACGGCATCGGGTTTCTCTACAGTGGGAAGGCCTCATCTGCCACAAAGACATGGGGAAGGAGTTCTTTGTATTTCTCTCTGGGGGACTCATTGGAGACAGACGATTCAGTGATCCACTGTGAAGCGTCTAACCAAAGGTGGATCAAGCCAGTGTCCCACCGTCGCTGGTCCTGCTCCAACATCTATCACCAACAACCAACCAAAGCAACAAGAGGAACTACAGAGAAAGTCTTCAGGACAACATGCTCCAGGCTGGGGCACTGGTAACTCTTATTGGGGGGAGTAAGTGGTTCTAGAAATGAAAAGGTTTTTGTTTGAATCGCCCTTAGTCTGGCTGTCTCCCAGGACCAGTTTGAGGTAGAACACCACCCGGCTACCGGCTCCTGGGAATCATTCGGGCACGCAAACCCCTCCACCATGATAAGGTGGCGATTCAGGGAGGGGATATTTATCAGTCACTAGCCAATCACTAACAATTACTGTTGAGAAACTGAAGAGAAAATCCACAGGACAGGGTTTGGTTCATTATCTGTACAATTTGGTGATATCTATCTATCTATCTATCTATCTATCTATCTATCTATCTATCTATCTATCTATCTATCTATCTATCTATCTATCTATCTATCTATCTATCTATCTATCTATCTATCTATCTATCTATCTATCTATCTATCTATCTATCTATCTATCTATCTATCTATCTATCTATCTATCTATCTATCTATCTATCTATCTATCGGTATTATTCTTGTAGTATTATTAATGTATTATTGTATCGTTATACAATCGATGTGTATTTTATAATTTAGTTTTAATTAAAATAATTACACATTTTTTAAAAAGTCTTTTTTAGAATCTAGGGAAAGCCGGAGCACCCGGAGAGAACCCACTAATGCACAAAAACACAAAAACAATTTCTGCACAGAGAGATTTGTGCAGAAAAATACACTTCCGGACAACTAACCATCCATCCATCTTCTTCCACTCATCTGGAGCGGTCGTTCAGATGAGTGCTTCTGCCCCACCTGTGGATTGCAGCTGCAGATTGCTGTCTCAGAGTCTAAACCCGACTGTTGGTCAGATCAAAGGTGGGTGGAGAGAGCAGTAGGGGCGCCTAGACACAGACACATGTCTGGCCATTCTATGGGCTTGAACCTCCTCCAACCACTCATCCAGAGAAAGGTTAGACAGCCCACTAAACATGGGATGTCCAAGAACGGCAGTGGGGCCCAGAGGCGAGGGCACAAAGCACCTGTTAGTCTCTAATTCACTTTTAAAAAGTCTTTTTTATTAAATAGATTTATTCTGATTTGTTTATTTTGTTTTATGTTTCATCTGTTCCACCTATTTTTATTTTTTAGTTCTGAAATGAATTTCCTTTTAGATGGTCCAGGTAAAAAAAAAAATTTTCCACAAGAGGGCGGTAATGAGTTCTCTATTTGCTTTTACCACCATAGATGGAAGAAAACAGGTACCGAAGAAGAAGACAGGACTCAGACTGACAGTGTAGACCAGTTTCGGGATAAATCTTTCCTGCTGTTTTTGTCTTTTGTGAAAGTTTTAAATTGTTAAAATGAGCCAGTTTAACGGACCGGGGGAAAGTGAGGCTTATGAAATCGACGAGCCAAGCGACGAAGAACGCGCTTCAAGCAGGTAGGAAGTAAACAGACGGTTAGCTTCATGCTAGCAGCACGAGGCTAAACAGCTTATGAAAGCAACAAAAACGGATGAAAACATTACATTTTAAAGGTAGAATATATCCAGGATAAACCAGTTCCTAAACGTTTAGTTTCAAGGTTTTAGTCCATCGTAAAAGAGACACGTCGCATTTTAGTCGCTGTATTATTGCTTTGCTCCATGATGACATGATGATGATCGTGATCATGATGGTTTCTGAAAGTCCAGTTTTGAACAGAAACGCCTGTCTTCAGCTCCGAGGACGAGCTGGACGTGCTCCTGAACGGGACGCCGGACCAGAAGAAGAAGCTGATCCGGGAGTACCTGACCGGGGAGAGCGAGTCCTCCAGCGGGGATGAGTTTGAGAAGGAGATGGAGGCAGAGCTCAGCTCCACCCTCAGGACCATGGAAGGAAGCTGGGCCCCTGCAGCCGGTACCCCGTCACACGCACACAAGACCCTTCCAAACACAGGAACACGAAGCTTTAATTTGTATGAGAGCTGCTTGTTGTTTAGAACTGCTGACCACATAGGAGCCACCAGCTCCAACCTCAGCTGCCTCCCATCATCATCCTCATCATCATCATCACTGTCCGTCTCTCCTTTCAGTGTATCAAAACCATCTCATACTGCTTCTAGAGCCTGATTTGGTCTTCTGATGTTTCCATTCCTCCATTCACTGCAGCTTTAAAAGCTGTTCTTCTCTGTAGAAGGTGCAGACTCTAAGGTTGGAGCTGTAAAGAACAGTCAGATCAGTAAAGAGCAGTCGGATCAGTAAAGAGCAGTCGGATCAGTAAAGAACAGTCAGATCAGTAAAGAACAGTCAGATCAGTAAAGAGCAGTCAGATCAGTAAAGAACAGTCGGATCAGTAAAGAGCAGTCAGATCAGTAAAGAACAGTCGGATCAGTAAAGAGCAGTCAGATCAGTAAAGAGCAGTCACATCAGTAAAGAGCAGTCACATCAGTAAAGAACAGTCGGATCAGTAAAGAACAGTCAGATCAGTAAAGAGCAGTCAGATCAGTAAAGAACAGTCGGATCAGTAAAGAGCAGTCAGATCAGTAAAGAGCAGTCACATCAGTAAAGAGCAGTCACATCAGTAAAGAGCAGTCGGATCAGTAAAGAACAGTCAGATCAGTAAAGAGCAGTCAGATCAGTAAAGAGCAGTCACATCAGTAAAGAGCAGTCACATCAGTAAAGAGCAGTCGGATCAGTAAAGAACAGTCAGATCAGTAAAGAGCAGTCAGATCAGTGACCAGCATTGGATGAATTGTAGGTCCAGACTTGTTTCATGCACTCAAAAACAACAGTTTTGACCTGATACCACTCATGTTTGGCTTCTTTTCAATTTTAAATGGAATAATGCTCTTTTAAAATTGTAAAATGTACTTTCTATGATAGAAAGTCAAGTCAAACCAACTGGATTCCACAACCTCTCATCCACCAGAACCTTCAAATCCTCCACAATTCCTGGAGAAACTGGGAAGAAAAAACTGAATGATTAGTTTGTGTTGATTAAAAGCCCAGAAACAAACCAATAGTTTTTTCTGAAAAGGCAGCTCATCAGCTGTTCTCTGGGGGGGTTGGTGTGGTTCTCATCACCTGCTTCTGTATTAATCTGACTGTGAGGAGCAGAGGAGAGTTTCAGGAGGAGCTGCATGTGAAGGTGTTCCTCTTCTCCTGCAGCAGAAACCGGAGGAGGCAGCGAGGTTGTCGGTTCCTCCAACCCTCAGATGTACGACAGCGTTTACTTTGACTCTGATTCGGAGGAGGAGGACACAGCTGGTAAGACGCACACTGACGTGGCGTGAGCACAAGCATGCTATGTTCACACCGCCCACGGCAATGCACGTCTACGCGACTACTTCTAATCAGTCCAAGTTTATGTAAACATTCTTAAATGCGCGTTTCGGCCTTCCGTGTTCAAAACTCTTGCATCTCCACGCGAGTCTTAAAGTCAGTTTTTGTACAAAACCTGCACCCACTGAACGCACTGAAAGTTAAACCAGTAGAACTTTGACCAATCAGAGAGTCAGATTTGGTAGTGACGCATGCGTAGCATCCTTTTTTTTTCACTAAAGGGGCTACCTGGTGGAAAGGTGATCAAGAAGGAGAAATTAAAAATGTGCAGTCCCTGCAGAATTCCATGACACCAAGTCTTTCATAAACCGGAACCGAGCTGTGAAAGAAAACGCCTGGAGATTTGCACCGCTTGGATTTTTCGTCCCAAGCCTCCTCCAACTGTAGGTGGTGGTCGTGCGCTAGTATCAGTTAGCGCCCGTCCACTGTGAACAACACATGATAACGTGTGTTCAAGGATGTGACAGGTCTGCTGCGAACGTAGCATGGGAGTGGGAATCAAACCTGGAATCCTCATGTTAGAGGTCGACCGCTGATCCTCCATGCCACAAATCTTATGCTAGTACAAATAATGCTCAGAGTTTGAATGCACGTCATGTGTGAAGATCTGGAAATGACAGAGAAAGGCGTTCGTCCACAGATGTTTGGTTCTCAGACGAACCTGTTTTGGCTCCTGTCCGGTCTTTGACCTTCCTCTTTGCATCTCCAGGCAGCTCTTCGGCTCGCAGGCGAAAGCGGCGCCTCATTCCCAGCAACGATGAGCTGCTGTACGACCCGGAGGAAGACGATCGGGACCAGGCCTGGGTGGACGCCAGGAGGTCCGTTCAGGATTTATTTGTGAAGACTCTGATATCTGTGATGTCTGAGCAGAGTCTCTGTGTTCAGGCGCGGCGGCAGGACGCACGCGGCTGCGGCTGCAGCGCGGCGCTCCGGTGCTCAGGGCTTACCGAGCAGCGACGCCGTTCTCAACTGTCCCGCCTGCATGACCACACTGTGCCTGGACTGTCAGCGGTGAGGAAGGTGTCTGTGTGTCTGAACCATTAGAGGAGGCGCTGACGCCTGACGCGCTGCCGTTGTCTTCCACGCAGACACGAGACGTACCGCACGCAGTACCGAGCCATGTTCGTGATGAACTGCGTGGTGAAAACGGACGAGGTGCTGCACTACAAAAACCCATCAGAGAGGAGGAAGAGGAGGAGGGGACAGAAACCAGAGGACAGCCAGGCCTCCGCTGAGACGTACCGGCCGGTGCAGTGCTCCCAGTGCTCCACAGAGGTCGCCGTTTTCGACAAGGACGAGGTCTACCACTTCTTTAACATCCTGGCGAGCCACTGCTGAGCCGCCCGCTGGCTCCTCCCACCACACCAGCTGCTTCGCCTCGTCGACTTGATGCAGGAGAACCGCGTTGATCATTCCGGCAGAGCCTCTAAAGCTGATGTGGTTTAACTCCGTCATTTTCCTGATCTGCTGCCATCAGATGCCTGACAAACAGCAGGAAGCTGCAGGTGTGTTTGGAGCAACCAGGGTTTGGGGAGGTGAGAAATCAAACCGATGCTAAACTCCAGAAAACATTTTTCCTGATGGTCGGGAAGACGCGATGAGAGCCACAGAGAAGCAGATGAGTCTTTTGCTCTTGTGAAAACCTGCAATGCTGCCTCGTGTGGGGACTGAAATGGTTGATGCTGGGCCCACTCCACCACAGCTCCCACATGTGGGACACAGTTGAACACTAGTTTTCAGCAGAAGCTGCGACCGGGTCTTCAGAGGAAGCTCAGTGAAAAGTGACCGAGGTTTTGGTGGATCCCTCAGTGTCGTCTCCATCCTGATGTTTGGGGCTCCACAGCTGCAGATTCAGATCATTTCTTGCTCTGTCCGATGATCCGTTTACGCCTGACTTCTGCTCCCACAAAGACCTTTTGGTGGAGCGTCTGTGAATGAGCAATCTGCAGCATGAGGAAGAGGAGCCTTGCTGCTGTTTGTGAATCTTCATGCCGATGAAGCTCCTGTTTTTTTTTTAACCATTTAGGTTTTATTGATTCCTTTCATCCTTTCTGCCTTAAAGCTCTCATTCCACCAAAACCAAGGTGAAGTGTAGAAAACGCTGAAGATCGGGTGGGATCAGAAAGAAAAGAATGTTCTCTTTTAAACTCTGATAAAACATCTTTTTCTATATATTGACATGTTCTTATTTCATAAAAGTTTATCCAAAAAAAACAGAAAGTCGTGTCCACAGTTCAGGTTGGTCCTTTTTTTCTTCTGAAGGGAGTGCTTTTATTTTGAAATGTAGTTTATGAGCATAAACGTGTCATAATGGATCCAGAAGCATCTATGACTTCCTAACACAAACACATGGAAATGAGGGTTTTTGGGAAAAAAAGTCTGAAATTTAACAACTCAACATCTCTCAATAAAACAATGTTTCAGGTATTTTTCTGCTTTCCAATTGAAGGTTTTGTTTCAAATACTTTTGGTAAACAAGAGTGTCTGTCAGAGCAGAAATGAGATCACTGAAGAAGCGTTTTTGATTCTTTTTTTAACAGATGAGCTTATTGGAGTTCATGAAAGCCAAGAAACTCCACCTGCTGATGACAAACCAGAATGTTTGTCACAGGAACATGATTAGTGAGGTTTCCTTTCCATATGATTTTTGTTTTCCTGTCATGTAAATGAGTGACAGTTGAAATGACACAAAGCTTCACAAGACTTTAAATGCTTAATAATTATTATTTTCCAAGAAACCACCCAAACTATAAAGCCTGTTTTCCTTTAATGAATGTCGTAATTTTTTAAAAGATTTGTTGCAGTTTATCGTGAATTTTATTTTTTTATTACGTGTTCAAGAATCCCTGCTGTGATTGGCTGAAATCGACACGTGACCAACTGACAGGAAACGGTCCTCCGATGCGTCACAACCGGAAGCAGAGAAGTGGGAGGCTAAGCTAGGCTAAGCTAAGCGTTCAGAGTCGGGAAAATGCCGCTGGGAGACTGCTGGAAAAACTTATCCTGGTTCTATTACCAGTACCTCCTGGTGACCGCTTTATACATGCTGGAGCCCTGGGAGCGGACCGTCTTCAGTATCCTTTCCGCCGGAAATGGAAGCGAAGTTGTCATATATCGGGCTAACTTTGGTTTTCTCTCATCTTAAGTTTTGAGTCTAGTTTTATAAGTTGTTCAAATCAAGGTCAGTTTGTTTGGTAACGTCGGTCAGCTCATTTGTGACTTGAATCTCGAAGAGTTTATGGAGGACTCGTAAAGATCCGGAGAAGGCTGACTTTGAAATGGTGAGGAGAAAAAGTCAGCCGTTAAGTCAGAGATTACCTTAGTATTTTAGCCAGAGGGAGCCGCTGTCACTCAGGTTTGTGACGTCATGTACTTAGAGGTCTTGTTCCTGGGTGGTCGCTTCTGTTTAGAGGAAAAACTAAAGGAAGAAATGTGTGTCGCCTTTTAAAGGTTTCTATTCAAAATCAGCGCATTAGATTCTTAAAGCCCCACAGAGCTGCTCAGTCTGTCATCACATCCGTCTGATGCTTCATCTCTGAAGCCCTTCTGTGTGGGAAATTTCACTCAAAGTGAATTCTTTTGTTGAAGCATCTGAGATGGTTTGGAGTCGTTTTTATTAAGGACATTTTATCGGTAGGAGTCAGATTTCTTCTTATCTCTGCAGCTTTAAACTGGAATCCAGCTTGATACTGGACTAAGTCTTGATTCCTGACAATGTTCAGCCACAGAGAAGCACAGAAGAGGAGCTGCCTTCATCTCTGAACCTCCAGAGCGTCACAGTCTGCTTCAGAGGATGATTTAGACAGTAGGAGTTTAGGACATTTAAGTTAGGAGGGTTTGGTCGTTTTCCACAAGTGGATGAAGGAAACACTGTTGGACTCAGTCAGAGGTTTGATGCCGGGGCCTGTGGACGGGCTTCACCTGTGTGCTGGTTCATGAAGCTGCAGCTGGAGGAGGCCTAACCACAGATTAAAGCCTCATCGGTGAGCTGAAGTTCAGGGCCAGAGCTTATCTGACAGAACAGACTTCCCGCTCCGACTCGTCCCGAACATCTCGCTGCAGGACGTGGATGAAGGTCAGACGCCTAGATTTACTGAAGAGAGAAGGAACAGTCTGTTCTGGGAGGGAAACTCTCCTAATGACACTTAGCCAAACGAAGCTAAGGGAAGTGAACAGATAAATGAGCCGCATTTGTGTCAACACTCCGTTTGGTGTTTTTAGCATTTTGTGTTGGTATTTTTCTGATGATGGAAGACGTACGTAGAGAGAATTCAGCTTAAAATGTAATTTCAGTCTTTCTTTACTCAAATTGTTGTGAATCAGGAGCAGATGAAAAAAATGTGATATGAAAAAGCTTATTTGTGACGTAGAAAAAATGCTCTGGGCGAGTCAGCAGCTCCCTGCTCCGCTTCATTCGGATACATCCTTTTGCAGACAAATAGATCCTCGTGCGTCTTTGTGTTTCTGGTCTGAGCTTGAATCTGGATCAGAACCGTTCTGCTGGATAGTGCTGATATTGCTCGCCGTTTTATGGTAAACAGACAGGGAGGCAAAGGAGTAGAACTATGACCTACAGGAGCATTCACACTGGCAGGTTTGGTCCACCCAAGCTCAGGTCATTCCTCTAGGTGTGAAGTGAAACCAGGCAAACGTGGAACATTTGTCAGCATTCCTTCCCATCAAGCTGGGATTTTCCCTGGGAGGAAAGCATGGATCAAGTGTTGTTGTCTCAGCCAGAAACGGATAATCTGACAAAAACCACGTCAGGAAAATCAGAGTTTGTTGTTTAAACGTGCAGACATGGCTTAGGAGATGTTCAGCAGAAGTTCTTTCAGAGCTTTTTAGTTGCTGTTTTAACCTGAAATGTCTAGTTTTCCTTCAAAATGTCATTTCCTGACAAATGGAACGGCTTTGAAGGAACATCAGCAACTTTCTGATCAACTTTTGAATAGTTGGAGTTGTTGTTCCTGCTTCTGTAAGCCCGTGTGGGTTCCTTTCACCCTGACGTCCAGAACCTTCCTCTCCACTTTCCCGCGTTCCTCCTTGACGCTCCGCCTCAGATTCCCTGCTGATCTCCGTGCTGGGCATGGCCATCTACACGGGATACGTCTTCATGCCGCAGCACATCATGGCCATCCTGCACTACTTTGAGGTGGTACAGTGAGGCAGGCCTCCTCTTCTTCGGCCTCCTTTGCTGGGGGTCTTGTTGAACCTTCCCTCTTCGTTTCTCTCTGGTCCGTGGAGTGGTCCACATGACTGACTGCCGCCTCCGTGCTTCAGTGAAGCACGAGCTGACGGACACAGACGTTGACTTCCTGTCCTGCTCTCACCAGAGCGGGCAGAAGAGCCTGTTCAACCTTCATCACAAGCAGGTCCTCTCAAAGTTCTGCTTCACCTTTCCCACGTCTGCTCTGGAGAGCCTTTTCAGATCTGTTTAGCTCCGCCCCGATGGCATCACGCAGTCCGGAAGGAGCGCTTTAATCACACATTCCTGGGTTGAGGATGACTTCTGTCACACTGGATGTTCCTCTGATCAGAGGAGGAACGTCTGGAGGAGGAGGAGGAGGTCCTCAAAAGTCTTTTAGATGAAGTCATCTGTGAGAAAACCGTCCATCTTCTTCACCTGAATGTTTTTTCTCCGACTGTGTGTTTTCTGAATGATAACAATTAGAATAAACGTGTGTGATATGTTTGTAAAGGCTGGTTGTCATAATCAGAACGTTCATAGAAAACTGTCGGCTAATCAACACATGGGGAAACTTCTGAAATCCACCTTTGAAAACAAATGGTTTCATTGAGACGTCAGCACAGACAGAAGCAGAAGCTCTTCCTGGTTCTTCCAGAGGGGGAACGGGTGGGACGGACAAAGCTGCAAACATGTTGTTTTTAACCTGATGAGTCCTGCTGGTATGACCTTCACGTCTCCACGCTCTGCTCCTCTGCAGCTTCCTTCGTTTTCTCTCTGCTCGTCTCTTCAGCAACTGCATGAGACCTTCTTCAACCTGGGACTTGTGTCCGAGCCAGATCCCCTCTGAACCGGTCCAGCAGGTTCCTGTCATCCGAATGGATTAGTTTTGAAGCTCCTTCAGACCACGCCCACATTTCCATGTTTGTGTTTGCACCGAAGACCATGTTCTAGGAGAAGAGCTTCCTTTTTCCAAATACCTCTCATACATGAACTCTTTCCTGCCTGCGTCTTTCTCTTTCTGGCTTTTCTTTCCCTCAAACAACATTCAACAATTAGAAAATGAATGTTCAAAGATTTAGTTCATGTCTCACCTGTTCTGAAGAACATGAACAGAAACCTTCTCCTGCCTGAGCTGCAGCACCTGGAAACCAAGGACCCTGGAGGTGACGAAACCCAGCTGAGCAAGAAGCAGCGATCCACAGAGAAAAACGACTGAGGTGGAGGAGGTAGCACTGCTGAAAGAAGAACAAATGACTTTTATTGGTCAACTGTTACTGATAGATGGACTGACGACGGGCTTTCGTAAACAAACAGCACAATACCCCTTTAAAGGACCCATGTTTATTTTTGAGAAACAGTATAATATTCTATAATTAAAAGATATGTTACAATACCTGACAAATAAATCAATATATTGTATCGGATTGGAGACCAAATACTAATATTTGCTTGTAGGTGGCAGTAGCTGCAAAATATTTTAGCTGTGTTTAGAATGGGTTTGATAGAATTACCAAAACGAAGATTGTAGGGGAGTTTAGCCTCAATCGTTCCAAATAAATGGAAAATAAAGTTGTTGTCAACTTTATTGAAATATGTTGTCAGCACCTTATATTTTCTATCTATATATTTCTCAGTTAAAAGACAAAAAACATTAGATTTGATTTGACCATGGATGAACCATGACGTCTGACCACCAGCAGGGGGAGCAGAGAGCACACGGCAGTTTAAAAGAGCGAAGAAGAAGCGTCACGTGACTGCAGCTCCCCGGAAGTTCACGGTGGTGGGATCAGCTGATTGTTTGTTTAAACGTCCAGAGGACCGAGCTCACCGTGGAAACGCTCCGGACTGGCTCGTCGTGTTTTGGATTCGGAGCCGGTGGTTCTCCGGACTTCCTGTGACGGAACCGGGTTGTGTCCTCGGAGCTGCCATGGCGGACGTGAGTCTGTCTGTCCTCCTGTTGCTGTGTTAGCACCTCCTGTGTGTTAGGCTTCAAAAACTCTTTAGTTTTGGGAATATTTTTTTTGTTGGTGTTGTTCCCTATTCTCTTCCAACTACAAAAACACACAATATTATTTGGATGGTTTTTGGTGATAAATTATTTCATTTGGCAATTTAACATTGTATTCATATCTGGGAAATGTTTCATTCACAACTGCATATTTTTAAAAAATCAAACCATTATTTAATACATTCCAGAAAGAGATATGTTTATTTTTTTAAATCACTAAAAATTTTTTTAAAACAAATGAAAAATAAACTGTCCACTTTCATTAAAGATTAACATGCTGTGTAACAACCCCTAGTTTTATATCACATTTGTATTAGACTACAGTCCTAATTTTCATCTTTATTTCTTTCTGTTCTATTCATGTGGATATGTGTGTCTAATCTTTTTTAGGTTTTAATAATAGAGATAAATAACATTAAAAACACAGACGCTCTACAGAGGTCACGTGACATTTTTCCATTAGCTGTGTATGAGAATTAGACTGGGTGACCCCTCCCCATGGCGTTCCAAACAGGAAGTTCCTGCTGGCTCCAAGAAGCCAGAATCCCACAGACTTCTTTGGAGAAATAAACAGCAGCTATTTAGTCACTGTAGTCAGTAATGCTGGGTGAAAATGGTGGTGGGGAGACCAGGTGGGTGTTTGAAGCTCTAAAGCAGAAACCAAACGTTGATCATCTCACAGACGGCCACGTTCTTGACTGTTTCTGAGGTGCTCTTTAACTCTTTATGCTCTCATCTGCAGGATCTGAAGAAGTTCCTCTACAAACAGATGCAGAGGTGAGGCTTTTGTCCCTTATTGTTATCGCACAAAGTGACTTATTTACTTTAACTATATACCAAGAAAAAAATAAGCTGTATTATAGATCACATCTCTTTTGTCGTAAAAGAGTTTTTGTATCTTATTTCATATGTAAATAGTAGTTTTCTGTGTCGTCAGTGTTGACGGGCTTCACGCCATCGTGGTGACGGACCGAGACGGCGTCCCGGTAGTCAAAGGTGAGACTTCTTCTATTTCAGGTTTTCCGTTCCAATAAACTGGGTTTAAATAACTTATTAGAAATACTTTTGGCCGGAGGGTCCAAACTGCTACTCAACCAGAACGTGTGGGAGGAGCTGCTGGGTTTTCAGCCTCGGCAGCTTCTTGTTGTGGCAGTAGTTTCATGGTTTGGGGTGACTCGGCTCTGGCACCACACATGCAGCTCGTTAATCTGCATTGTAGCGGTCAAACTGTTGGTGATTTTTCTGTTCTTTGTTGCTGGCTCTGGTCTTTGAACGCACCGCTCACCAGCAGGAAGTCTTCATCCTAACACGTCTGCTGGTTTTCCTCCAGTTGCCAACGACAGCGCTCCGGTGCACGCGCTCAGACCCGCCTTCCTGTCCACGTTCGCTCTGGCCACGGATCAGGGGAGCAAGCTGGGCCTGTCCAAGAACAAGAGCATCATCTGCTACTATAACACCTACCAGGTGACTCCTCCCTGCATCACTGTGTGGGGGCGTGGCAGCCGGAGCACCGCCGCCTTTCCCGTGCTCGCTTGATCCGGTTTCTGCCAGTTTGTGTCCGGTCCGTCTCTGTCCGGGATCTGCGATCATTTTTCTATTTTCTGTTCTTTGCTGTTGTCTGTTTGGTTTCTTCCCTCGTTTTAAGAAAAATCATTCATTACAGTGGGATACAGACGGGGAACAGGTTAGATAAACAAAAATATAATGGAGGCTGTGGATGACTGAACCCTGTCCTTTCTGTGTATTAGTTAGCAGGAGCTCAGAGATTCCTGTCTGCTACCGTCTCAGATTCAGTTCATTACTGGGATGGACAGATTCTTGGGGGGGATAAGGAGAATCTGTCTGTTTGCAGATGATGTGTTGCTTCTGCCTTTGTGACCCGTCTGCTGTCTCTGCTCGACAGATCATGCAGTTTAACCGCCTGCCGCTGGTTGTCAGCTTCATCGCCAGCAGCAGCGCAAACACAGGTGAGATGAGGAGGCGTGTCTGAGGAGCCCCGCCCCCTGTTTTCTGCAGTCTGTTTGATGTTCTCTGGACAGAGCGAGTCTCAAAATGATCTTCGTCTTTATCTCCATGCATCCCGCTGTTCATGTGTAGCTTACTGCTGCATTGTGGGGAAGGCGGTTTGACTTCCTGAGAACAAGCTGAGCTGCTCTGAATAGAAAAGTCTGAACCAGTGGATCACAGACTGGAGAAAGATATCGCCATGGAAACGCACAAACCTTTACCTGAGGCCTTTTTTATCATCCAAATCAAAAGCAGAGAAAGTGACTCGGCATCAACGTCCAAAATGTGTTGCAATGTGGAGCAACTATAGTTCAAAGCTATCCTGGCGTTTAAAATGCAGCTCAAGAGCCAAGAAAGTTGAAGTTTATCTGAGATAAAACGAGACTTTTCAGATCATTTAGTCTGACGGGAATCTCTAGAAATCTTTTGGATTATATTTAGTTAAAAAAGTTAATCTCAAACATCTTCTGACAAAAGATGAATCCTGTAAGTCTGACCCATCCTGCAGACTCGGGTGGGAGGAGCCTAAATAAAACTTAGAGTGAGCCCTCCCCCCTGGCGTTCCAAACAGGAAGTACCTGCTGGCTCCAAGGAGCTAAAATCCTATGGAGTTCTACAGAGGAATAAACAGCTGTTACTCAGTCATTCTATTGGTCAAAGTAAGTATTCTTACTCGGATACATTTTTTTATAAACATTTGTGATCTTCATATTTTTCTGTTCAAGTTATAAACCGACCAATCAGACAAAGGTATGCGTTTGACAGATTTCGTGTTTTTAAGTGGTGGTAGGGGTGTGGGTGTTGACAAGTTCACTCCTGATTGGTAGAATGGTTGCCATAGAAACGTGGACTCAGATTGACTAATCGCTGCTTATGGATTATTTCTGATTCCAACATGGCGGCATCCATATCCTGAAAAAAAATGGCGAGTGAATTGACTTCATTTGGTTGGAAAAATGCCTCTGACCATTACTGCATTCACCTCCTTCCCCATACCTGATCCTGAGATGTTGAATAGACTTTAAACTGCTCTGTTCTCCTGCAGTGCCGCTCCCTTTCTCAGACCGAACCCCTCTCTGTGGTGGGGGCCATCAAGTGCCCCCTTCCCCAGCATTATACAAGTGGGAGGCGTTTTGTAAAAACCCTCCTTTTCTGTCCTCAGGCCTCATCATGACTCTGGAGAAGGAGCTGGCTCCTCTGATGGAGGAGCTGAGGCAAGTGGTGGAGGTCACATAAAGTCCCATGATGCTTTGCTGAGAAAACCCGTCTGCAGTTCCTACCGCCGCCCCTGCTGGAAACTTCTCACCTTGCTTTGTCATTTCTAACTCTTGAATAAAAGCTTTTCCATCAGGAGCTCCACTGGTTTTTCTCTGAGAAAAGTGAAGAACCGCAGAAACGTCCCACGCCGAAGATTCACATGATTCCAAAATTATTGGTAATAGAATTAAAATATCATTTTCAGACAACAACAATCACTTATTTCATTTACACACACATATCTATATCGATCTATATAGATATCCCTTGTTCTATCCTATGACCCCATCCTTCCACTGACGTGTTCTCCCTACCATGATAAAGGTGGAAAGATTTCATGTAATCCATGGACACCAGTGAAGATCACAAATCATTGAAGAAAAAAGGTTCAGGGGACTGTCTAGTGGGTCTAGATGACCCCACTCCCAATGTTAAAGTGTCTAGGATAGAACAAGGGTTATTATCTACCTAGATATCTACGTCTCTCTATCTATCTACGGTATCTATATGACCTCCAGTCGTGTTTGTAATTTGTTTTTGTTTTTTTAAATATAATCCACACTTTTCTCTTATCTTCAGGTTAACTTTAACCATTGTGCAAAGTGACTGTCACAACTCCCAGCATCTCCATTCATTACAGTGGGATCCAGACGGGGAACAGGTTAGATAAACAAAAATATAATGGAGGCTATGGATTACTGAACCCTGTCCTTTCCGTGTATTAGTTAGCAGGAGCTCAGAGATTCCTGTCTGCTACCGTCTCAGATTCAGTTCATTACTGGGATGGACAGATTCTTGGGGGGGATAAGGAGAATCTGTCTGTTTGCAGATGATGTGTTGCTTCTGGGTTTCTCAGGTCATGACCTCCAAGTCTCACTAGAACATTTGCAGCTCAGTGCGAGTCCAAGTCTGACCAACTCAGAGATTGACAATGGAGGGAAAATAGAGAGTTGTTATAAAAGAAACTCTCCCAGAGAATTGCACCTTATAATTTAGGCAGAAAAATGTGCAGTAAAGATAATTGGAAAAAAAAGTTGCATCCATAGTGTATTGTCAAACGTGTGTCACTGTAAAGTGTTCTGATATCATAAATAAACAGTGTGATGACGTCAGTAAAAAAAACTATAATGTAGGTTTACTAACATCACCACCAGGGGGGGGGGCATATTTCAATCTGACCAAAGAAGTGGATATTTGTTTTCCTGTTGTTGAAATCTCCTTTATGTCAATCACTCTCACACTGAAGAACCCATTTGTACAAAAAAAGCAACTGAGATCCTACAGACCTGAACTATCACCCCCCCCCCCCCTTCACACTCATACCCTAACACACACACACACACACACACCAACCTTACCAGCTTCCACCGAAGAATCTTGATCCACTCGTCTGCCTCCACCGCTGTCTTTGCGCAGAAATAAAAGGTTCTCTCTGGAAACACCAGACTGGAGACACACAGAACACGGATCTGTTAACCCGGATCAGGGACATCCACAACCAGAGGTAAAAAAGGAAGAAAAATCAGTCTGGAACAATCCTATTGATAGCTTCATTTGAACAGTGAGAGATAGAAAATCAGGAATTTGTCCCCCAAACCATAATGTTTCCACCTCCATGCTTGCCAGTGAGGATGGTGTTCTTGGGGTCATAGGCAGCATTTCTCTTCCTCCAAACACAACAATAACTTCTCCCAATCACTCTCTAAATCATGACGCTGCTTAAGGCGGCACACATGCCACCTTAAGCAGGGGGACTTTGTGAGCTCTAGATCAGTGTTTTTCAACCTTTTCTGAGCCACGGCACACTTTAACCTTGACAAAAATCCTGCGGCACACCAGCATCCAAAATAAAAGGAGAAACTCGTAGCCTGTATTGATCTACAGCCCCTCTGCAATCTCATGAGCATTTTTGAGAGAATTGCGGCAGAAAAAGCTGGAAGTAGCAGCTGTTTTTTTTTCCTGAAAGATGTAATAAAAGTTAGAAGATTTAAAAACTGTTTGATGTGTGTTTTTTGTGGTTTCAAGACATTTAACAATGAAGATTCATTGTGCGCTAAGATGCTGTCACTTTAACCCAGTGCATCATGGGAGATGTAGTGCAAATAGCCGCCGAGCACAGACAGACTAGCGTCTCTGAGCTTCATGGTTTTGTTCACTTGTTCCACGGTCTGATACCGGATCCCGCGGAAAGTGGAAATATGTTGCCAGCACATTATATTTTCTATCTACTTATTTCTCAGTCAAAAGACAAAAAACAGTAGATTTGATTTGACCATGGATGAACCATGACGTCTGACCACCAGCAGGGGGAGCAGAGAGCACACGGCAGTTTAAAACAGCGAAGAAGAAGCGGCACGTGACTGCAAAGAAGAAGCGTCACGTGACTGCAGCTCCCCGGAAGTGCACGGTGGTAGGATCAGCTGATTGTTTGTTTAAACGTCCAGAGAACCAAGCTTACCGTGGAAACGCTCCGGACTGGCTCGGAGCCGGTGGTTCTCCTGACTGCCTGTGACGGAACCGGGTTGTGTCCTCGGAGCTGCCATGGCGGACGTGAGTCTGTCTGTCCTCCTGTTGCTGTGTTAGCACCTCCTGTGTGTTAGGCTTCAAAAACTCTTTAGTTTTGGGAATATTTTTTTTGTTGGTGTTGCTCAAAGTTCCCAATTCTCTTCCAACTACAAAAACACACAATATTATTTGGATGTTGTTGGTGATAAATTATTTCATTTGGCAATTTGTATTCTTCTCTGGGAAATGTTTCATTCACAACAGCAGATTCTTTTTTTTTTTTGTTTTTTTTTTAACTTGTCCTGTCCAAGAGCTGGGCAGACAGATGAGAGCTGAGGGCCTCTTGTGTAGGACATACTTTACTTTAACAACAGGGGTTATGAATCTTCAGACACACCAGAGGTATGTTTGCCACTAGCGGAGACCCCGACCCGTCAAACCCCCAAGGTCCCGTACTCCTAGCGCCCCCCCCAGAAAGCCCCCCCACCGGACAGGACCGACAAGCCCCCCCCATCCCACCCAGACCCCGCAGCCGCAGCGGATGACACCCAGAGTGACCGTGGACCCCAAAAGGGTTGCCCTGCCCCGTCCCAGAGCCAGGGAGGGGCTGACCCAGGTGTAGATTGGCAGCCCATCCAGCGCCGCTGGACCTACCCCCCCCGAGCAGGACCCCCCGCCAACCCCCCCCAGCACGGGCAAAGAGACCACCCCCCCAAGCCAAGCCGGACCACCACTCAATCCCCCCCCACCACTACCACCACCACGTACCCCCCCACAGCCGAGCCCGGGAGACCACGCAGCGCCCCAGCGACAAACGGTGTCCCCACCAGTCCCCACCGGGCAGCGGAGGCCCCCACCCCGCACCATGCCAGAAAGGCAGGGAGCAGCGACGACCAGGCCCCCCACCCTCTAAGTCATGGAGTTAGCTATGGGAGACCAGAGAGACTGAATTCTTTCAAAGTCGCTTGAACTTTGGGCTGACATTTTATCCAAGCTGATATGATCAAACAGTAGATTTCTGTATTGACTTATATTTATATTTTTCTTGTTTTTCCAATTTATTAAAATGCTTTTTTTAGCAATACAAAGAGCTATGAAAATGACATTTATTAATTCTCCTTCTACCTCGATGGCACACATGTCACCAAGCACGCAAAGTGACGGTGAAGCCGTGATTGGAACCTTAAGCCAGGCTGATAGATCAGCACATACCTGCTGCCAGAGAGCCTGGACAGGCGTGCAGAGCCATAGTGCATGCATGTAACTATCAGGTAGATTACTATCACAGTGTTCACAAATGTCTGAGTTACTGAGACCCATCTTGAACATCCTCTGTCCAGTGTAGTAAATCCTGTTAAGAGTTTTGAAATGGATTAGCTGCAAATTTGGACTTTTAGTCAGTTTAAAGGTGTTTAGACAAAGTTCTGACCAGTAGTTTTCATCTGTGCTGATGCTCAAATCTGCATCCCATTTTGTTATTGGAAGTGAAATATTATTATCTAAGTTACATAAAAGTTTGTATATTTTGGAGAGAGTTTTATTCATTGAAAAATTAATCAGAGAGGTAACTACCTCTGGTAGCTTTAAATCGTTGTCTCTGTATTTAAACTTCTTAGTAATAATAGATTTAAGTTGCTGATATTCCAAGAAGTTATTTATTCCATGTTTGTCTTGTAGTTCCTGGGGTGTTATGAATCTTCTGTCAATAATTAAGTGTTCTAGTAACGTCACGCCCCCTGCTTGCCAAGCTGGGAAGTGTATCATCTTTTTGTTTATGAGGATGTCTGGGTTGTTCCAGATGGGTGTCATTCTGCACGGTTGAATTAATGACTTAGATATTTTTAGAAATTCCCACCAGGCTGTTAAAGTGGCGTTTATATTAATACTTTGGAAACAATCCTGTTTTTGAACTGTTTGGCTAATAAACGGTAGATCTGACAGGTTGATCTTCCCACATAACGCCTGTTCCAAGTCTAACCATGAGTTGGTTTCTGGATTATTTTTTAACCATTTTAAGATGTATTGTAATCTATTTGCAAGAAAGTATTTTTGGAAGTTAGGTAATTCTAAGCCTCCACAGCTTTTTGCAGATTTGAAAGTTTTTAGACTAATTCTTGCAGGTTTATTGTTTCATAGAAAGCTTGATATGGATGAGTCTAATGCTTTGAACCATTTTAGTGGCGGTTGTGTGGGGATCATTGAAAAGAGATAATTGACTTTGGGTACGATTTTCATTTTTACCGTGGCTACCTTGCCCATGAGGGACAGAGGCAGGTTGGTCCAGCGTGTTAGATCGTCCTGTATGTTTTTCAGTAATGGAGTGTGGTTTAGCTGCACCAGTTCTGATAATTTGGAGGAAAAATAAATACCTAAATATTTGATAATGCCCGATTTGACTGGTATCATGAGTCTTTGCTCCGCATTACTGTTCAATGGTAATAAAACAGATTTATTCCAATTAATGGAGTAGTCTGATATGGAGGAGAATTCATTAATAATTATTGCCGTTTCATTTACAGAACGTGAATTATTTAAGAACAGTAATATGTCATCTGCATAGAGACTAATTTTATGATGGCTGTGTTTGGTTTTAATTCCTTTAATGCTCTCATTCTGTCTTATTGCTGCAGCTAGAGCCTCAATAAATATAGCAAAAAGAGAGAGGGGGAGAGTGGGCAACCCTGTCTGGTTCCTCTTCCGAGAAAAAATCTGTTGGAAGTCTGTTTATTAGTTCTGACAGATGCATTGGGGTTGTGATATAATATTTTGATCCAATTGATAAATGATTCTCCAAAACCAAACTTATGGAGGCAGCAATGAGGAACTTCCAATTTACTCTGTCGAAAGCTTTTCGGGCATCCAGCGATAGTATGGTCATTTCCTGGTTCTTAATGGTGGCAAAGTCAATTACATTAACAAGTCTGTGGACATTGTCATTAGAGTGTCTGCCTTTGATGAATCCAGTTTGATCGAGGTGAATTATGTGAGGAGTGATATTTTTCTATTCTCTGTGCTAGTGCTTTGCAGATAATTTTAACATCTGCATTGATTAAAGAAATGGGGCGATAGCTTGAGGGACTAGTGGGATCTTTGTCTGGTTTTAGGAGGAGAATTATGTTGGCGGAGTTCATGTTAGGTGGCATTGATTGGCTTTCCTTGATAAATGTTACCATTTCAAAAAATGTTGGTGCCAGCTGTTCCCAGAATTCCTTATAAAACTCAGCAGGAAAGCCGTCAGGCCCTGGTGCTTTACCATTAGGCATAAGCAATAGAGCTTCATGAAGCTCAGACAATGAAAGCTGTGAGTCTAGGCTTAACATCTGATCTTCACTTAATCTGGGTAGAAATGAGTTGATGTTTTGCTCTGATGGGTTGATCTGTGAAGTGTATACGTTTTTCTAAAAGTCTTTAAACATGGTATTGATTTTGACCGGATCATGAGTGACATCTCCTGTTTCGTCAAAGATGGAAGTGATTGTTGATTTTTCTTTATTAATTTTAAGTTGATTAGCAAGAAATTTGCCAGATTTGTTTGAGTTTTCAAATCTTTCAAGCCTTTGTATTTGGAATTTTGTTTGTTTATTGATGATGTCGTTTAACTGAAGCTTTAATTTTTTCAGATCTCCCAGAATCTGTTCCTGTGCAGAAGCAGCACAAGCAGCCTCCAGAGTTTTGATTTTATTTTCTAGTTCTAATAAATCTGCTTTCTCTTTGTGTTTTTTATGCGTTGAATAAGAAATGATTTTCCCTCTCATGACTGCCTTTGCGGTTTTCTCAAAGAAGGCATGGTGAAATATCCTTAGTGTTGTTGAATTCTAAGAAGGTTGTCCACTCTTTTTTAAAGAATTCAATAAATGTTTGGTCCTTTAACAGAGATGTATTAAACCTCCAGATTGAACCTGAGGGTGTGGATATTTCCTTAAAAACTTTTATAGAAACTGGTGCATGATCACTGATAATAATTGGATGGATGTTGGAACTTTGAATATTTTTTAAAAGAGAGTTACTGATTAATACAAAATCTAAACAGGAGTGTGAGTGATGTACTGGAGAGAAAAAGGTGAACCCCTTAGTGTTTGGATGACATGAGCGCCAAGCGTCGCAGAGACCCAGATCATTCATGTACTGCTGTAGGATACTTGCAGAGCGCCATGTACGTTGGTTTGCTGCTATGCTGAGTCTGTCAAGTTCAGGGTCCAAAACAAGGTTGAAGTCTCCTCCTATAATGATTGTGGAGTCAGAGAGTGAAGTGAAGAATCTATGAAAAGAAGGAAGAATCGTCAACATTTGGACCGTAAACACTCGCGATACAAAAGTCCTTATTCTGAATGGATTATATTAATGGTTACAAATCTGCCTTCTGGGTCAGTAACTGTATCCTTATGAGTAAATGTAATGTTTTTATTAATTAAAACAGCAACTCCCCTTTGTTTGGAGTTGTAACTAGCAGAATACATAACTGGAAATTCTGAACAGCACAGGAGATGCTTCAATGAATTAGATAAATGGGTCTCCTGCAGTAGAGCTATATCTGCTTTTAGACCATTCAGGTGCTGTAACTCTGTCATTCTCTTTGGCCCAGAGCCAAGTCCACGCACATTCCAGCTAACGATGTTAAGACTGTTCATAACTGCTCTGACTTGAAGAGTGCAAAGCTAGATAACGCGTGTGTGCCAGTTCGTGTGCACGTGTCGGCTGTGCAAACCTACTGCACAGAGAAGCGCTGTGCATGTGTGCGCGTGAGCGTTGTCTGGCTATGTAGGCTGCGTGTTGCGTGCATCCTATGAGAGCATGTATGAGGTGTTTGCAGTTTGTCGGTGTGTGTGTGCGGGATCGCATGTGCACGCCCGTGTGTGCGTGCACAAACCATTATTTATTACATTCCAGAAAGAGATATGTTTATTTTTTTAAATCACTAAAGTTTTTTTTAAAACAAATGAAAAAAACTGTCCACTTTCATTAAAGATTAACATGCTGTGTAACAACCCCTAGTTTTATATCACATTTGTATTAGACTACAGTCCTAATTTTCATCTTTATTTCTTTCTGTTCTATTCATGTGGATATGTGTGTGTAATCTTTTGAGGTTTTAATAATAGAGATAAATAACATTAAAAACACAGACGCTCTACAGAGGTCACGTGACATTTTTCCATTAACTGTGTATGAGAATTAGACTGGGTGACCCCTCCCCATGGCGTTCCAAACAGGAAGTTCCTGCTGGCTCCAAGAAGCCAGAATCCCACAGACTTCTTTGGAGAAATAAACAGCAGCTATTTAGTCACTGTAGTCAGTAATGCTGGGTGAAAATGGTGGTGGGGAGACCAGGTGGGTGTTTGAAGCTCTAAAGCAGAAACCAAACGTTGATCATCTCACAGACGGCCACGTTCTTGACTGTTTCTGAGGTGATCTTTAACTCTTTATGCTCTCATCTGCAGGATCTGAAGAAGTTCCTCTACAAACAGATGCAGAGGTGAGGCTTTTGTCCCTTATTGTTATCGCACAAAGTGACTTATTTACTTTAACTATATACCAAGAAAAAAATAAGCTGTATTATAGATCACATCTCTTTTGTCGTAAAATAGTTTTTGTATCTTATTTCATATGTAAATAGTAGTTTTCTGTGTCGTCAGTGTTGACGGGCTGCACGCCATCGTGGTGACGGACCGAGACGGCGTCCCGGTAGTCAAAGGTGAGACTTCTTCTATTTCCGGTTTTCCGTTCCAATAAACTGGGTTTAAATAACTTATTAGAAATACTTTTGGCCGGAGGGTCCAAACTGCTACTCAACCGGAACGTGTGGGAGGAGCTGCTGGGTTTTCAGCCTCGGCAGCTTCTTGTTGTGGCAGTAGTTTCATGGTTTGGGGTGACTCGGCTCTGGCACCACACATGCAGCATTTTTTACAAGTTTAGGTTAGAAGTCAGCAAAGTGCAGCAGAAAATTGATTTAAAAGCCCCAGAGAAAAGACTCGTTCATCTGCATTGTAGCGGTCAAACTGTTGGTGATTTTTCTGTTCTTTGTTGCTGGCTCTGGTCTTTGAACGCACCGCTCACCAGCAGGAAGTCTTCATCCTAACACGTCTGCTGGTTTTCCTCCAGTTGCCAACGACAGCGCTCCGGTGCACACGCTCAAACCCGCCTTCCTGTCCACGTTCGCTCTGGCCACAGATCAGGGGAGCAAGCTGGGCCTGTCCAAGAACAAGAGCATCATCTGCTACTATAACACCTACCAGGTGACTCCTCCCTGCATCACTGTGTGGGGGCGTGGCAGCCGGAGCACCGCCGCCTTTCCCGTGCTCGCTTGATCCGGTTTCTGCCAGTTTGTGTCCGGTCCGTCTCTGTCAGGGATCTGGGTCAGATCCAGAGCCAGACTCTGGACTCCACCTTCTCTTGTGGTAAAAAACTTCCTGTTCGTCAACTTTTGGGGGTGGGATTAAGAGAAAAGCGTCACACAAAAGCAGAGTGAGACAGACTGAAATGAGATGATCCGTGGGAGTCCGATCACAACAGAAACACTAGAACAGGTTCTGTAAATGTCAGAGGGTTCTGGTGAAAGATTTTCCCTTGAACTATAAGAAAGTCTGAGACTGAAGAAGAAAGTCTGCTTGGACAGAGAGGAGAACAAGTCTGCAAACGTTATCGTTATGGAGCAGAAAAAACTTCGGCAGGGGAAAATCTCAGAATCTGTTGGTCTCATTTGGTTTTTCATCATTTGTAAATCCAGCTGAACTTCTTTCTTAAGGTCTCATTTTTCTATTTTCTGTTCTTTCTTGTTCTGTTGTCTGTTTGGTTTCTTCCCTCGTTTTAAGAAAAATCAAAGAAATGAAAATGTTTGTTTTTTTTATTGCTAAGTTAAAAAAAAAAAAATCTCTGGGACAGATTCCTTCTGCTCTTAACCAGCCTAACCTGGCCAGTCTCCATGGTAACCAGACTCTGCTGTGGTTCTGCCTTTGTGACCCGTCTGCTGTCTCTTTTCGACAGATCATGCAGTTTAACCGCCTGCCGCTGGTCGTCAGCTTCATCGCCAGCAGCAGCGCAAACACAGGTGAGATGAGGAGGCGTGTCTGAGGAGCCCCGCCCCCTGTTTTCTGCAGTCTGTTTGATGTTCTCTGGACAGAGCGAGTCTCAAAATGATCTTCGTCTTTATCTCCATGCATCCCGCTGTTCATGTGTAGCTTACTGCTGCATTGTGGGGAAGGAGGTTTGACTTCCTGAGAACAAGCTGAGCTGCTCTGAATAGAAAAGTCTGAACCAGTGGATCACAGACTGGAGAAAGATATCGCCATGGAAACGCACAAACCTTTACCTGAGGCCTTTTTTATCATCCAAATCAAAAGCAGAGAAAGTGACTCGGCATCAACGTCCAAAATGTGGAGCAACTATAGTTCAAAGCTATCCTGGCGTTTAAAATGCAGCTCAAGAGCCAAGAAAGTTGAAGTTTATCTGAGATAAAACGAGACTTTTCAGATCATTTAGTCTGACGGGAATCTCTAGAAATCTTTTGGATTATATTTAGTTAAAAAAGTTAATCTCAAACATCTTCTGACAAAAGATGAATCCTGTGCGTCTGACCCATCCTGCAGACTCGGGTGGGAGGAGCCTAAACAAAACTTAGAGTGAGCCCTCCCCCCTGGCGTTCCAAACAGGAAGTACCTGCTGGCTCCCAGGAGCTAAAATCCTATGGAGTTCTACAGAGGAATAAACAGCTGTTACTCAGTCATTCTATTGGTCAGAGTAAGTATTCTTACTCGGATACATTTTTTTATAAACATTTGTGATCTTCATACTTTTCTGTTCAAGTTATAAGACGACCAGTCAGACAAAGGTATGCGTTTAACAGATTTCGTGTTTTTAAGTGGTGGTAAGGTTGTGGTTGTTGACAAGTTCGCTCCCGATTGGTAGAATGGTTGCCATAGAAACGTGGACTCAAATTGACTAATCGCTGCTTATGGATGATTTCTGATTCCAACATGGCGGCGTCCATATCCTGAAAAAAAATGGCGAGTGAATTGACTTCATTTGGTTGGAAAAATGCCTCTGACCATTACTGCAGTCACCTCCTTCCCCATACCTGATCCTGAGATGTTGAATAGACTTTAAACTGCTCTGTTCTCCTGCAGTGCCGCTCCCTTTCTCAGACCGAACCCCTCTCTGTGGTGGGGGCCATCAAGTGCCCCCCTCCCCAGCATTATACAAGTGGGAGGCGTTTTGTAAAAACCCTCCTTTTCTGTCCTCAGGCCTCATCATGACTCTGGAGAAGGAGCTGGCTCCTCTGATGGAGGAGCTGAGGCAAGTGGTGGAGGTCACATAAAGTCCCATGATGCTTTGCTGAGAAAACCCGTCTACAGTTCCTACCGCCGCCCCTGCTGGAAACTTCTCACCTTGCTTTGTCATTTCTAACTCTTGAATAAAAGCTTTTCCATCAGGAGCTCCACTGTTTTTTCTCTGAGAAAAGTGAAGAACCGCAGAAACATCCCACGCCGAAGATTCACATGATTCCAAAATTATTGGTAATAGAATTAAAATATCCTTTTCAGACGACAACAATCACTTATTTCATTTACACACACATATCTATATCGATCTATATAGATATCCCTTGTTCTATCCTATGACCCCCCCCCCCCTTACATTGACATGTTCTTCCTACCAGGACAAAGGTGGATAAAGGTGGAGAGGATTTCATGTAATCCATGGACACCAGTGAAGATCACAAATCATTGAAGAAAAAAGGTTCAGGGGACTGTCTAGTGGGTCTAGATGACCCCACTCCCAATGTTAAAGTGCCTAGGATAGAACAAGGGTTATTATCTACCTAGATATCTACGTCTCTCTATCTATCTACGGTATCTATATGACCTCCAGTCGTGTTTGTAATTTTTTTTTTTTTTAAATATAATCCACACTTTTCTCTTATCTTCAGGTTAACTTTAACCATTGTGCAAAGTGACTGTCTCAACTCCCAGCATCTCCATTCATTACAGTGGGATCCAGACGGGGAACAGGTTAGATAAACAAAAATATAATGGAGGCTGTGGATGACTGAACCCTGTCCTTTCCGTGTATTAGTTAGCAGGAGCTCAGAGATTCCTGTCTGCTACCGTCTCAGATTCAGTTCATTACTGGGATGGACAGATTCTTGGGGGGGATAAGGAGAATCTGTCTGTTTGCAGATGATGTGTTGCTTCTGGGTTTCTCAGGTCATGACCTCCAAGTCTCACTAGAACATTTGCAGCTCAGTGCGAGTCCAAGTATGACCAACTCAGAGATTGACAATGAAGGGAAAATAGAGAGTTGTTATAAAAGAAACTCTCCCAGAGAATTGCACCTTATAATTTAGGCAGAAAAATGTGCAATAAAGATAATTGGGAAAAAAAAAGTTGCATCCATAGTGTATTGTCAAACGTGTGTCACTGTAAAGTGTTCTGATATCATAAATAAACAGTGTGATGACGTCAGTTAAAAAAACTATAATTTATTTTTACTAACATCACCACCAGGGGGGGGCATATTTCAATCTGACCGAAATAAGTGGATATTTGTTTACCTGTTGCTGAAATCTCCTTTATGTCAATCACTCTCACACTGAAGAACCCATTTGTACAAAAAAAAGCGACTGAGATCCTACAGACCTGAACTAACACTCCCTCCCTTCACACACATACCCTAACACACACACACACACCAACCTTACCAGCTTCCACCGAAGAATCTTGATCCACTCGTCTGCCTCCACTGCTGTCTTTGCGCAGAAATAAAAGGTTCTCTCTGGAAACACCAGACTGGAGACACACAGAACACGGATCTGTTAACCCGGATCAGGGACATCCACAACCAGAGGTAAAAAAGGAAGAAAAATCAGTCTGGAACAATCCTATTGATAGCTTCATTTGAACAGTGAGAGATAGAAAATCAGGAATTTGTCCCCCAAACCATAATGTTTCCACCTCCATGCTTGCCAGTGAGGATGGTGTTCTTGGGGTCATAGGCAGCATTTCTCTTCCTCCAAACACAACAATAACTTCTCCCAATCACTCTCTAAATCATGACGCTGCTTAAGGCGGCACACATGCCACCTTAAGCAGGGGGACTTTGTGAGCTCTAGATCAGTGTTTTTCAACCTTTTCTGAGCCACGGCACACTTTAACCTTGACAAAAATCCCGCGGCACACCAGCATCCCAAAAAAAAGGAGAAACTCGTAGCCTGTATTGATCTACAGCCCCTCCGCAATCTCATGAGCATTTTTGAGAGAATTGTGGCAGAAAAAGCTGGAAGTAGCAGCTGTTTTTTTTCCTGAAAGATGTAATAAAAGTTAGAAGATTTAAAAACTGTTTGATGTGTGTTTTTTGTGGTTTCAAGACATTTAACAATGAAGATTCGTTGTGCGCTTAGATGCTGTCACTTTAACCCAGTGCATCATGGGAGATGTAGTGCAAATAGCCGCCGAGCACAGACAGACTAGCGTCTCTGAGCTTCATGGTTTTGTTCACTTGTTCCACGGTCTGATACCGGATCCCGCGGAAAGCGGAAATATGTTGCCAGCACATTATATTTTCTATCTACTTATTTCTCAGTCAAAAGACAAAAAACATTAGATTTGATTTGACCATGGATGAACCATGACGTCTGACCACCAGCAGGGGGAGCAGAGAGCACACGGCAGTTTAAAACAGCGAAGAAGAAGCGTCACGTGACAGCAAAGAAGAAGCGTCACGTGACTGCAGCTCCCCGGAAGTGCACGGTGGTAGGATCAGCTGATTGTTTGTTTAAACGTCCAGAGAACCAAGCTTACCGTGGAAAAGCTCCGGACTGGCTCGGAGCCGGTGGTTCTCCTGACTTCCTGTGACGGAACCGGGTTGTGTCCTCGGAGCTGCCATGGCGGACGTGAGTCTGTCTGTCCTCCTGTTGTGTTAGGCTTCAAAAACTCTTTAGTTTTGGGAATATTTTTTTGTTGGTGTTGCTCAAAGTTCCCTATTCTCTTCCAACTACAAAAACACACAATATTATTTGGATGTTGTTGGTGATAAATTATTTCATTTGCCATTTATCTAATATTGTATTCTTATCTGGGAAATGTTTCATTCACAACAGCAGATTCTTTTTTTTTTTTTTTTTTTAACTTGTCCTGTTTAACAGCTGGGCAAAACAGATGAGAGCTGAAGGCCTCTTGTGTTGGACATACTTTATTTTAACAACAGAGGTTATGAATCTTCAGACACACCAGAGGTATGTCTGAATAAACCCCCTTTTATAATCGAGGCCAAACTTTATTCATTTGAATTATTTTTGAAATTCTTTGGTGTTGGACCGGATGGAAAAGGAAAGGAGGGAAGAAGAGAGGGGGATGCTAGAGAGGGGCGGGGGGGTGTAGGAGGGTGATAATAGGAGAGGGGGGGGGATAAAACCATGAAGCAGCTCAAAGCAATACGTTTACTGGATGTTTATCATTACAGTAAGGTTCAAATGTTATACAAATCTCAAGGGGCGGAGCCTGTCCACACACACACTCAGATATTATAAACACACCTGTTAACTGCAAAAATGTCCACATGTCAACATGCATATGCCTTTAAACCAACTGGTGTGAAATATTTCATTCATTCAATCACGCAAACTATTAGTGTAAAGGTGAGCTAACATCTGTGTTCAGGTGAGTGTTTATGTTCTTCTAAATGGATGATGAAATGTGAAAAGAAGGAGGGAGAGAGCCCAGCCATCCCCACACCAAGACCCCCGCCGCGGCAGCAGCGGCAGCCAGAACCCCCCCAACGCCACACGACAGCAGGCAGAGAACAACCGCCCCTGGGCGATCACATCTGCCACCCAGACCAGGGCCAGCAGGACCGCCGCGAGGCCCCCAGAGCCAGCGAGCAGGGAGGCATGGGGGGAAAGAGAGCGCCGCCCCAGCCCAACCAGGGGAGCAGCCCCCCCGCCGCGCCGGGAGGGCCCAACGCAGGGCCCCACCCGAGAAGGGCGCCCACAGCCCCAGACAAGCACCCCATCACCACCCAGGAGTTCCGGGCATCCCCCCGCCCCAACCCCAGGTACGAGCCAGGACCCCCCCAAGGGAGACCCGCTCCGCGCTCCAGGCAGCCACCCACCCGGCCCACGGTTGGTCTAGGAAGGAGCAAGGCAGGGGCCAGCCGTCCCCGCCCAGGAGGGGGACACCCGGGGAGAGGGGGGATCCACGAGGGGTGTTGTAAACATGGCTACAGTTGGAAATTGGGCGGGGCCCAGCGCTCAGGGGCAAAAACCCGAACCCACCCCACAGGGATACGGACACCCCCGGTTCAGGTGTAATGTGAACCCCCCCCCCCCCCCCCCCCGTGCAGAGAGAGCACCGCCGGGCCCAGGAAACCGGCACCCAGGGGACACGGCCGCCATTGCCAAGGGCCCAGTACCCCCCAACAGGGATGGTGTAGGAGGGGACAGATGGACCTAGTTCCCACCTTCCTTGCAAAATGTGTGTGCGTGTGTTTCTGAGGGTGTGTGTGTGTGCATGTGTGTGTGTTTGTGTTTGAATATATATCTTGAGGAGTAAAAGGTGTGTGTACTAAGGGGTGCAGTTAAAATTAGTGGGTAGGGCACAGAGAGGACATTCCCTGATTACTCACAGTAATGTCCCCTCACCCTCCCCACCAATGGGCCCTAATTGTCTAAGGTGTAGTTAAAATTGGCGGGTAGGGTGCTAGGAGGACATCTGCTGCTTGCTGGCAGTGATGTCCAAGCACCCCCCCACCAAGAGCCCTACATGTCTAAAGTGCAAATAAAACCGAAAGAGGGGGGGGGGGGCCTAATCCATACGGCAACCATGGGAGGGGGACCACTGCCAAGTAGCCCCCCCCCCCAAGGCGCATCGCAGGCTAAACCCCCCACCCCTTCACCCTAATATGAGGTTATATGAGGAAGGGGGTAGGTTGGCGACAGCTGGTAGACTGTCCCCCAGTGGTCAAACAGCCGGCCCCCGGCCCCTCCCCGCATAGGGCGCAGGTCCCCCAGCCCCGAGGCCCCAACCCCGAGGTACCGACACCCCAGGCCCAGCACCACCCACCCCACACAGAGAGAGAGGAGCCAGAAAGCGCCCCCCCCCCCCCGGAGCAACCCCAGGCCCCCACCCCCAGGTGCCGGCCCTGAGAGAGCTCTGGTCAGGCCTCGACGGGACCAAGGCAGCCAATCGGCCGGGGCAACCACCGATTGCCACTAGCGGAGACCCCGACCCGTCAAACCCCCAAGGTCCCGTACCCCTAGCGCCCCCCAGAAAGCCCCCCCACCGGACAGGACCGACAAGCCCCCCCCATCCCACCCAGACCCCGCAGCCGCAGCGGATGACACCCAGAGTGACCGGGGACCCCAAGAGGGCTGCCCTGCCCCGTCCCAGAGCCAGGGAGGGGCTGATCCAGGTGTAGATGGGCAGCCCATCCAGCGCCGCTGGACCTACCCCCCCCGAGCAGGACCCCCCGCCAACGCCCCCTAGCACGGGCAAAGAGACCACCCCCCCAAGCCAAGCCGGACCACCACTCAACCCCCCCCCCCCCACCACCACCACCACGTACCCCCCACAGCCGAGCCCGGGAGACCACGCAGCGCCCCAGCGACAAACGGTGTCCCCACCAGTCCCCACCGGGCAGCGGAGGCCCGCACCACGGCAGAAAGGCAGGGAGCAGCGACGACCAGGCCCCCCACCCTCTAAGTCATGGAGTTAGCTATGGGAGACCAGAGAGACTGAATTCTTTCAAAGTTACTTGAACTTTGGGCTGACATTTTTTCCAAGCTGATATAATCAAACAGTAGATTTCTGTATTGACTTATATTTATATTTTTCTTGTTTTTCCAATGTATTAAAATGCTTTTTTTAGCAATACAAAGAGCTATGAAAATGACATTTATTAATTCTCCTTCTACCTCGATGGCACACATGTCACCAAGCACGCAAAGTGACGGTGAAGCCGTGATTGGAACCTTAAGCCAGGCTGATAGATCAGCACATACCTGCTGCCAGAAAGTCTGGACAGGCGTGCAGAGCCATAGTGCATGCATGTAACTATCAGGTAGATTACTATCACAGTGTTCACAAATGTCTGAGTTACTGAGACCCATCTTGAACATCCTCTGTCCAGTGTAGTAAATCCTGTTAAGAGTTTTGAAATGGATTAGCTGCAAATTTGGACTTTTAGTCAGTTTAAAGGTGTTTAGACAAAGTTCTGACCAAAAGCTTTCATCTGTGCTGATGCTCAAATCTGCATCCCATTTTGTTATTGGAAGTGAAATATTATTATCTAAGTTACATAAAAGTTTGTATATTTTGGAGAGAGTTTTATTCATTGAAAAATTAATCAGAGAGGTAACTACCTCTGGTAGCTTTAAATCGTTGTCTCTGTATTTAAACTTCTTAGTAATAATAGATTTAAGTTGCTGATATTCCAAGAAGTTATTTATTCCATGTTTGTCTTGTAGTTCCTGGGGTGTTATGAATCTTCTGTCAATAATTAAGTGTTCTAGTAACGTCACGCCCCCTGCTTGCCAAGCTGGGAAGTGTATCATCTTTTTGTTTATGAGGATGTCTGGGTTGTTCCAGATGGGTGTCATTCTGCACGGTTGAATTAATGACTTAGATATTTTTAGAAATTCCCACCAGGCTGTTAAAGTGGCGTTTATATTAATACTTTGGAAACAATCCTGTTTTTGAACTGTTTGGCTAATAAACGGTAGATCTGACAGGTTGATCTTTCCACATAACGCCTGTTCCAAGTCTAACCATGAGTTGGTTTCTGGATTATTTTTTAACCATTTTAAGATGCATAGTAATCTATTTGCAAGAAAGTATTTGAGGAAGTTAGGTAATTCTAAGCCTCCACAGCTTTTTGCAGATTTGAAAGTTTTTCGACTAATTCTTGCAGGTTTATTGTTCCATAGAAAGCTTGATATGGATGAGTCTAATGTTTTTAACCATTTTAGTGGCGGTTGTGTGGGGATCATTGAAAAGAGATAATTGACTTTGGGTACGATTTTCATTTTGACCGTGGCTACCTTGCCCATAAGGGACAGAGGCAGGTTGGTCCAGCGTGTTAGATCGTCCTGTATGTGTTTCAGTAATGGAGTGTGGTTTAGCTGCACCAGTTCTGATAATTTGGAGGAAAAATAAATACCTAAATATTTGATAATGCCCGATTTGACTGGTATCATGAGTCTTTGCTCCGCATTACTGTTCAATGGTAATAAAACAGATTTATTCAAATTAATGGAGTAGTCTGATATGGAGGAGAATTCATTAATGGTCGTTGCCGTTTCATTTACAGAACGTGAATTATTTAAGAACAGTAATATGTCATCTGCATAGAGACTAATTTTATGATGGCTGTGTTTGGTTTTAATTCCTTTAATGCTCTCATTCTGTCTTATTGCTGCAGCTAGAGGCTCAATAAATATAGCAAAAAGAGAGGGGGAGAGTGGGCAACCCTGTCTGGTTCCTCTTCCGAGAAAAAATCTGTTGGAAGTCTGTTTATTAGTTCTGACAGATGCATTGGGGTTGTGATATAATATTTTGATCCAATTGATAAATGATTCTCCAAAACCAAACTTATGGAGGGCAGCAATGAGGAACTTCCAATTTACTCTGTCGAAAGCTTTTCAGGCATCCAGCGATAGTATGGTCATTTCCTGGTTCTTAATGGTGGCAAAGTCAATTACATTAACAAGTCTGTGGACATTGTCATTAGAGTGTCTGCCTTTGATGAATCCAGTTTGATCGAGGTGAATTATGTGAGGAGTGATATTTTTCTATTCTCTGTGCTAGTGCTTTGCAGATAATTTTAACATCTGCATTGATTAAAGAAATGGGGCGATAGCTTGAGGGACTAGTGGGATCTTTGTCTGGTTTTAGGAGGAGAATTATGTTGGCGGAGTTCATGTTAGGTGGCATTGATTGGCTTTCCTTGATAAATGTTACCATTTCAAAAAATGTTGGTGCCAGCTGTTCCCAGAATTCCTTATAAAACTCACTAGGAAAGCCGTCAGGCCCTGGTGCTTTACCATTAGGCATAAGCAATAGAGCTTCATGAAGCTCAGACAACGAAAGCTGTGAGTCTAGGCTTAACATCTGATCTTCACTTAATCTGGGTAGGTTTATTTGATCTAGAAATGAGTTGATGTTTTGCTCTGATGGGTTGATCTGTGAAGTGTATACGTTTTTCTAAAAGTCTTTAAACATGGTATTGATTTTGACCGGATCATGAGTGACATCTCCTGTTTCGTCAAAGATGGAAGTGATTGTTGATTTTCTTTTATTAATTTTAAGTTGATTAGCAAGAAATTTGCCAGATTTGTTTGAGTTTTCAAATCTTTCAAGTCGTAGCCTTTGTATTTGGAATTTTGTTTGTTTATTGATGATGTCACTTTTATTTTCTAGTTCTAATAAATCTGCTTTCTCTTTGTGTTTTTTATGCGTTGAATAAGAAATGATTTTCCCTCTCATGACTGCCTTTGCGGTTTCCCAAAGAAGGCATGGTGAAATATCTGTGGTGTTGTTGAATTCTAAGAAGGTTGCCCACTCTTTTTTAAAGAATTCAATAAATGTTTGGTCCTTTAACAGAGACGTATTAAACCTCCAGGTTGTACCAGAGGGCGTGGATATTTCCTTAAAAACTTTTATAGAAACTGGTGCATGATCACTGATAATAATTGGATGGATGTTGGAACTTTGAATATTTTTTAAAAGAGAGTTACTGATTAATACATAATCTAAACGGGAGTGTGAGTGATGTACTGGAGAGAAAAAGGTGAACCCCTTAGTGTTTGGATGACATGAGCGCCAAGCGTCGCAGAGACCCAGATCATTCATGTACTGCTGTAGGATACTTGCAGAGCGCCATGTACGTTGGTTTGCTGCTATGCTGAGTCTGTCAAGTTCAGGGTCCAAAACAAGGTTGAAGTCTCCTCCTATAATGATTGTGGAGTCAGAGAGTGAAGTGAAGAATCTATGAAAAGAAGGAAGAATCGTCAACATTTGGACCGTAAACACTCGCGATACAAAAGTCCTTATTCTGAATGGATATATTAATAATTACAAATCTGCCTTCTGGGTCAGTAACTGTATCTTTATGAGTAAATGTAACGTTTTTATTAATTAAAACAGCAACTCCCCTTTGTTTGGAGTTGTAACTAGCAGAATACATAACTGGAAATTCTGAACAGCACAGGAGATGCTTCAATGAATTAGATAAATGGGTCTCCTGCAGTAGAGCTATATCTGCTTTAAGACCATTCAGGTGCTGTACCAGAGCCAAGTCCACGCACATTCCAGCTAACGATGTTAAGACTGTTCATAACTGCTTTGACTGGAAGAGTGTAAAGCTAGATAACGCGTGTGTGCCAGTTCGTGTGCACGTGTCGGCTGTGCAAACCTACTGCACAGAGAAGCGCTGTGCATGTGTGCGCGTGAGCGTTTTCTGGCTTTGTAGGCTGCGTGTTGCGTGCATCCTATGAGAGCCTGTATGAGGTGTTTGCAGTTTGTCGGCGTGTGTGTGCGGGATCGCATGTGCACGCCCGTGTGTGCGTGCGCAAACCATTATTTATTACATTCCAGAGAGAGATATATTTATTTTTTTAAATCACTTAAGTTTTTTTTTAAAACAAATGAAAAAAACTGTCCACTTTCATTAAAGGTTAACATGCTGTGTAACAACCCCTAGTTTTATATCACATTTGTATTAGACTACAGTCCTAATTTTCATCTTTATTTCTTTCTGTTCTATGTGGATATGTGTGTGTAATCTTTTGAGGTTTTAATAATAGAGATAAATAACATTAAAATACAGACGCTCCACAGAGGTCACGTGACATTTTTCCATTAACTGTGTATGAGAATTAGACTGGGTGACCCCTCCCCATGGCGTTCCAAACAGGAAGTTCCTGCTGGCTCCAAGAAGCCAGAATCCCACAGACTTCTTTGGAGAAATAAACAGCAGCTATTTAGTCACTGTAGTCAGTAATGCTGGGTGAAAATGGTGGTGGGGAGACCAGGTGGGTGTTTAAAGCTCTAAAGCAGAAACCAAACGTTGATCATCTCACAGACGGCCACGTTCTTGACTGTTTCTGAGGTGCTCTTTAACTCTTTATGCTCTCATCTGCAGGATCTGAAGAAGTTCCTCTACAAACAGATGCAGAGGTGAGGCTTTTGTCCCTTATTGTTATCGCACAAAGTGACTTATTTACTTTAACTATATACCAAGAAAAAAATAAGCTGTATTATAGATCACATCTCTTTTGTCGTAAAATAGTTTTTGTATCTTATTTCATATGTAAATAGTAGTTTTCTGTGTCGTCAGTGTTGACGGGCTGCACGCCATCGTGGTGACGGACCGAGACGGCGTCCCGGTAGTCAAAGGTGAGACTTCTTCTATTTCCGGTTTTCCGTTCCAATAAACTGGGTTTAAATAACTTATTAGAAATACTTTTGGCCGGAGGGTCCAAACTGCTACTCAACCGGAACGTGTGGGAGGAGCTGCTGGGTTTTCAGCCTCGGCAGCTTCTTGTTGTGGCAGTAGTTTCATGGTTTGGGGTGACTCGGCTCTGGCACCACACATGCAGCATTTTTTACAAGTTTAGGTTAGAAGTCAGCAAAGTGCAGCAGAAAATTGATTTAAAAGCCCCAGAGAAAAGACTCGTTCATCTGCATTGTAGCGGTCAAACTGTTGGTGATTTTTCTGTTCTTTGTTGCTGGCTCTGGTCTTTGAACGCACCGCTCACCAGCAGGAAGTCTTCATCCTAACACGTCTGCTGGTTTTCCTCCAGTTGCCAACGACAGCGCTCCGGTGCACACGCTCAAACCCGCCTTCCTGTCCACGTTCGCTCTGGCCACAGATCAGGGGAGCAAGCTGGGCCTGTCCAAGAACAAGAGCATCATCTGCTACTATAACACCTACCAGGTGACTCCTCCCTGCATCACTGTGTGGGGGCGTGGCAGCCGGAGCACCGCCGCCTTTCCCGTGCTCGCTTGATCCGGTTTCTGCCAGTTTGTGTCCGGTCCGTCTCTGTCAGGGATCTGGGTCAGATCCAGAGCCAGACTCTGGACTCCACCTTCTCTTGTGCTAAAAAACTTCCTGTTCGTCAACTTTTGGGGGTGGGATTAAGAGAAAAGCGTCACACAAAAGCAGAGTGAGACAGACTGAAATGAGATGATCCGTGGGAGTCCGATCACAACAGAAACACTAGAACAGGTTCTGTAAATGTCAGAGGGTTCTGGTGAAAGATTTACCCTTGAACTATAAGAAAGTCTGAGACTGAAGAAGAAAGTCTGCTTGGACAGAGAGGAGAACAAGTCTGCAAACGTTATCGTTATGGAGCAGAAAAAACTTCGGCAGGGGAAAATCTCAGAATCTGTTGGTCTCATTTGGTTTTTCATCATTTGTAAATCCAGCTGAACTTCTTCCTTAAGGTCTCATTTTTCTATTTTCTGTTCTTTCTTGTTCTGTTGTCTGTTTGGTTTCTTCCCTCGTTTTAAGAAAAATCAAAGAAATGAAAATGTTTGTTTTTTTATTGCTAAGTTAAAAAAAAAATCCCAAATCTCTGTGATAGATTCCTTTTGCTCTTAACCAGCCTAACCTGGCCAGTCTCCATGGTAACCAGACTCTGCTGTGGTTCTGCCTTTGTGACCCGTCTGCTGTCTCTTTCGACAGATCATGCAGTTTAACCGTCCTGCCACTGGTCGTCAGCTTCATCGCCAGCAGCAGCGCAAACACAGGTGAGATGAGGAGGCGTGTCTGAGGAGCCCCGCCCCCTGTTTTCTGCAGTCTGTTTGATGTTCTCTGGACAGAGCGAGTCTCAAAATGATCTTCGTCTTTATCTCCATGCACCCTGCTGTTCATGTGTAGCTTACTGCTGCATTGTGGGGAAGGAGGTTTGACTTCCTGAGAACAAGCTGAGCTGCTCTGAATAGAAAAGTCTGAACCAGTGGATCACAGACTGGAGAAAGATATCACCATGGAAACGCACAAACCTTTACCTGAGGCCTTTTTTATCATCCAAATCAAAAGCAGAGAAATTGACTCGGCATCAACGTCCAAAATGTGTTGCAATGTGGAGCAACTATAGTTCAAAGCTATCCTGGCGTTTAAAATGCAGCTCAAGAGCCAAGAAAGTTGAAGTTTATCAGAGATAAAACGAGACTTTTCAGATCATTTAGTCTGACGGGAATCTCTAGAAATCTTTTGGAATATATTTAGTTAAAAAAGTTAATCTCAAACATCTTCTGACAAAAGATGAATCCTGTGAGTCTGACCCATCCTGCAGACTCAGGTGGGAGGAGCCTAAACAAAACTTAGAGTGAGCCCTCCCCCCTGGCGTTCCAAACAGGAAGTACCTGCTGGCTCCAAGGAGCTAAAATCCTATGGAGTTCTACAGAGGAATAAACAGCTGTTACTCAGTCATTCTATTGGTCAGAGTAAGTATTCTTACTCGGATACATTTTTTTATAAACACGTTCTTTGTGATCTACATATTTTTCTGTTCAAGTTATAAACCGACCAATCAGACAAAGGTATGCGTTTGACAGATTTCGTGTTTTTAAGTGGTGGTAGGGGTGTGGACTTCCTACAAGCTGACTCCCGATTGGTGAGAGTGGTTGCCATAGAAACATGGACTCAAATTGACTAATCGCTGCTTATGGATTATTTCTGATTCCAACATGGCGGCGTCCATATCCTGAAGAAAAATGGCGAGTGAATTGACTTCATTTGGTTGGAAAAATGCCTCTGACCATTACTGCATTCACCTCCTTCCCCATACCTGATCCTGAGATGTTGAATAGACTTTAAACTGCTCTGTTCTCCTGCAGTGCCGCTCCCTTTCTCAGACCGAACCCCTCTCTGTGGTGGGGGCCATCAAGTGCCCCCCTCCCCAGCATTATACAAGTGGGAGGCGTTTTGTAAAAACCCTCCTTTTCTGTCCTCAGGCCTCATCATGACTCTGGAGAAGGAGCTGGCTCCTCTGATGGAGGAGCTGAGGCAAGTGGTGGAGGTCACATAAAGTCCCATGATGCTTTGCTGAGAAAACCCGTCTACAGTTCCTACCGCCGTTCCTGCTGGAAACTTCTCACCTTGCTTTGTCATTTCTAACTCTTGAATAAAAGCTTTTCCATCAGGAGCTCCACTGGTTTTTCTCTGAGAAAAGTGAAGAACCGCAGAAACGTCCCACGCCGAAGATTCACATGATTCCAAAATTATTGGTAATAGAATTAAAATATCATTTTCAGACAACAACAATCACTTATTTCATTTACACACACATATCTATATCGATCTATATAGATATCCCTTGTGCTATCCTATGACCCCCCCCCCCCTTACATTGACATGTTCTCCGTACCATGACAAAGGTGGATAAAGGTGGAGAGGATTTCATGTAATCCATGGACACCAGTGAAGATCACAAATCATTGAAGAAAAAAGGTTCAGCGCTCTGTCTAGTGAATCTAGATGACCCCACTCCCAATGTTAAAGTGCCTAGGATAGAACAAGGGATACATATCTACATATATATCCATCTATATCTATGTCTCTATATCTATATGACCTCCAGTCATGTTTGTAATTTGTTTTTTTTTTTAAATATAATCCACACTTTTCTCTGATCTTCAGGTTAACTTTAACCCTTGTGCTATCCTAGGCTCTGGACCCACTAGACAGAGCTCTGAACCTTTTTTCTTCAATGATTTGTGATCTTCACTGGTGTCCATGGATTACATGAAATCCTCTCCACCTTTATCCACCTTTGTCCTGGTAGGGAGAACACATCAATGGAAGGGGGGGGGGGGTCATAGGATAGCACAATGGTTAAACAGATTTTTTTTACTCAGACACTTCCAGCTGAGATATTTTTGTGAAGTCAAACTTTTAGTGTCTTTACAGCAATTTAAATATTTATTCAGAAACAGCAAATATAATACACAACTAAAGTGAGGTGGAGATCTATTTTGAACAACATGAATCTATAGAACATTCCTCTGCTCCACTTTAGCTGAAACTCCAGGACAAACAGAAGCCTTTTCTGACCAAAGGTTACAAAATACTTTGGATAGTCTTCGCAGTCTTTAAATAACAGCCGACAGTCGACTCTCAGCACCTGAACTCAAACAGTTTTTCAAAATAAATGCACTTTTGTGAGGAGGAGGATGTTGGGTTCCATCAGCGGTGATGACCGTCTTCTGCAGCCAGAGCGCCATCCGTCATCGACCTTTTTTCATCTGTGACTGCAAACAAACAGACCGTGACCAACATGATCCACAGCGACAGAGGCTTGAAGAGCACAAACAGACCCAACAGATTCATGGCCTGAAAGCTACAAAAACGTGCACACAACCCTCTGTCTGCTGAGCAAAGTGACTGTCTCAACTCCCAGCATCTCCATTCATTACAGTGGGATCCAGACGGGGAACAGGTTAGATAAACAAAAATATAATGGAGGCTGTGGATTACTGAATCCTGTCATTTCTGTGTATTAGTTAGCAGGAGCTCAGAGATTCCTGTCTGCTACCGTCTCAGATTCACTTCATTACTGGGATGGACAGATTCTTGGGGGGGGATAAGGAGAATCTGTCTGTTTGCAGATGATGTGTTGCTTCTGGGTTTCTCAGGTCATGACCTCCAAGTCTCGCTAGAACATTTGCAGCTCAGTGCGAGTCCAAGTGTGACCAACTCAGAGATTGACAATGGAGGGAAAATAGAGAGTTGTTATAAAAGAAACTCTCCCAGAAAAATGTGCAATAAAGATAATTGGAAAAAAAGAAGTTGCATCCATAGTGTATTGTCAAACGTGTATAACTGTAAAGTGTTCTGATATCATAAATAAACTGTGATGACGTCAGTAAAAAAAAACTATAATGTAGGTTTACTAACATCACCACCAGGGGGGGGGGCATATTTCAATCTGACCAAAGAAGTGGATATTTGTTTTCCTGTTGTTGAAATCTCCTTTATGTCAATCACTCTCACACTGAAGAACCCATTTGTACAAAAAAAAGCGACTGAGATCCTACAGACCTGAACTATCACCCCCCCCCCCCCCTTCACACACATACCCTAACACACCTATATACACACACACACACACACACACACACCAACCTTACCAGCTTCCACCGAAGAATCTTGATCCACTCGTCTGCCTCCACTGCTGTCTTTGCGCAGAAATAAAAGGTTCTCTCTGGAAACACCAGACTGGAGACACACAGAACACGGATCTGTTAACCCAGATCAGGGACATCCAGAACCAGAGGTACAAAAGGAAGAAAAATCAGTCTGGAACAATCCTAATGATAGCTTCATTTGAACAGTGAGAGATAGTAAATCAGGAATTTGTCCCCCAAACCATAATGTTTCCACCTCCATGCTTGCCAGTGAGGATGGTTTTCTTGGGGTCATAGGCAGCATTTCTCTTCCTCCAAACACAACAATACCTTCTCCCAATCGCTCTCTAAATCATGACGGTGCTTAAGGCGGCACACATGCCACCTTAAGCAGGGGGACTTTGTGAGCTCTAGATCAGTGTTTTTCAACCTTTTCTGAGCCACGGCACACTTTAACCTTGACAAAAATCCCGCGGCACACCAGCATCCAAAAAAAAAAGGAGAAACTCTTAGTCTGTATTGATCTACAGTCCCTCTGCAATCTCACATGCAGTTTTGTGATAATTGTGGCAGAAAAAGCTGGAAGTTGCAGCTGTTTTTTTCTAAAAGATGTAATAAAAGTTAAGTTAGAAGATTTAAAAACTGTTTGATGTGTGTTCATTGTGGTTTCAAGACGTTTAACAACGAAAATTCATTGTGCGCTAAGATGCTGTCACTTTAACCCAATGCATCATGGGAGATGTAGTGCAAACAGCCGCCGAGCGCAGACAGACTAGCGTCTCTGAGCTTCATGGTTTTGTTCAGTTGTTCCGGATTCTGTGGAAAGCTACACCGCTAAAGACGAGCTTTAGCTGGTATTTTTGTTGGAACTGAGAGACTTTATGAGCTAAATCGGAACAAGGAAATGAAGACTTTAACCACTTCTGATTGGTCAGACTAATGACGTGTGATTAAGCCTCCAAGAATGATTGGTGGAGACAGTTGAAGGGGCGGGACTTTTCCTCAAAACAGCAGAAGCTACGGCTAAATTGCCGTACCGTAATTCTTATCTAAGTGTCTTTAATAGAATCAAATAAACACAAAGAAAAAACTATTTTATGATGTTTCATATTCCTAACTCCTCAGTGTTTTATCAGGGCCTGTTTGGATGAACACAGAGCTGAAATCCTGGAGATGGAAAAAGTTTTGATATCAGTGAATGGGTCATTTCCCACGGCACACTGGTTGAAAAAGACTGCTCTAAAGGATGTTAAACCGTTGCAGCGTGAAGTCTTCTCAATGGTTTTCTTGGTGACTGTGGTTCCAGCTGCTTTGAGATCATCAACTAACTCCTGCCGTGTTGCTTTAGGCAGATTTCTACTAGCAGCCATGAATGCATAACTGGCTCTCACTGGACTGTTACAACTGTAAGTGCATGTGTGTGCACAACAACACCTGCAGACACGTGGAGCTGCATGCATGTCGGCTTATGCAATGATCCAGTCAAACAGAGCAGATCCGGTTCTGAAACGCGGAGCAGCTGCTGGCGTTTCAGCCGTTTTATTTTTGGAACTAAACCGTGGACCGCGGTTTCACACGGCTTGCAGTCAGAGCAGAAAAATCAAAGCACCACTTCCTGTTTGGACAGAAAAGCGGTGTCTGTACGCTGGTCCTGAAGCACTTCTCCTTCCTCCCCCATGTCTTCTTCTGTGATAGGGAGGGATCAAACTTCCCCTTTTTTAAACAGACAAACATCAGAAGTTGCTGCTGGGGGGGAAATGACTTCATCAACAGCTGTCATTCTAAACGAACGAGCTGAAAGGAAAGACTTTCTCTCCGTTTACCAGAAGCAGTTGACCCGGTCCTGGGAGTAATCGAACTGGACCGCAGAGCAGGACCTCAGATCCAGCGTCCGGATTGGCTCCTTGCTCTGCAGCAGAAACAGCTGAGAGTCAAAGGTGAAGCAGAGGAGCAGAGACGCATCTTCATCACAAACTCACCTCTTTGTCTTTGAAGTATTTCAGCTCATATCTGCTGAGCGTGAACCACCTCAGCTTCCAGTTCTGCAAAACAGCCTGATCTGTAGCATCACTTAGAGCCCTCCGTCATGCCTCCACCCACAGTAGCTCAGGCGGTCTTACCTTCACGATGCCGCCCTGTTTGACCAGGTAGCCCTCCTTGGTGCCCAGCTGCAAGAGAAGTTCAGAGTCAGTGCTGATGAGGAAGACCGTTCCCCTCAGAGAGAAAAGCCTCACGAGCGTCACAGGAGAAGCTCAAAGCTGCCGCAGGGTTTCGTACCGCCGGAGCGGCAGCCACCAGGTCGTTCTCCGTGCAGCCCGTCTTTATAGCCGTGTGAACCCGCACAGACTCGTAGATGGACGGTTCCTCCACGTGCCACGGATATGGACTTCTCAGAACAATGAGGGTTCCTGGTTGAGACACAGAGGAGGTCACACGGAACCAGTACTCACACAGCAAAACCACACAAGCTCGGGTCAGGCCCGACAGTGCAGGACAGAAACACGGTGATGACCTGTCCAGGTGAGCCCTGACATTCACCTGCACACAGCTGATAAGGAGAAAGCAGGACAGCTTGATGAGTTCTCAAGACTGGATTCCCAGACAGACCAGAAGCTTCTGACCGTGACTCCAGCACTTCCAGTTCTGAGGCATCGTCAACACCCCTCCACGGGCCGTTGTCCTGCCTTTATGCTGAACTCCAGAAGAACCCTGACACTCTGGGAGGAGCGTGGAGTTCACAAGAAACCGAGTAGAACTACCACTGACAAAGAACCCAAACAAGAGCAACAAGTTGTTGTTTTATTGTGTTTCTATGAGGGCTAAGAGGATCCATGTGTTTGAGCTTTGATCCTCTAAAACCAAACTCTGGTTCATCAAAGCAAAGACTTGAACGAACTGCAGGACCACGTGGAACAGAATTCAAATGCAAGTCCTCTAACAACACAGGAGTTTTGACGAAATGGTTGAATCTAATTAGAAAATGACGAATCGCTTTAGTTTTCTTCACATTTAAAAGTTTAAAATATAAATTTCATGGTTAAATCTGGAGGCTTTTTATGTTCAACCGGCATCACTTCAGTCATAAACATGTCAGAATGAAAAGGCTCCATGCACTTAAACACAAAAACAAAAGTCACAGGGTTGAATCTGTCAGATGCTGTGGACACGTCCAGCACGTCCAGCCCATGCTTCACACTGGATGAGCTCGGAGGAGATTCTTTTGCTGCCCTTTACTTGCGCATGTCCGCCACCGACAGTTGGCGCACGTTTGTTGTGAAATGTTAAAACGGTGCAGTACCCATCTCGCTTTTCCTTTCCTGCTCTAGTCCGATACGTGAAGGACCTGGTGTCGTAGAATTTTGTCCGGGCACAATCCATATTTATTCATTTCTCCTCCATGATCAATTTTCAAACAGTTGGGACTTTTGTCCAACTTCAGTCCCCGATAGGTCAAAGTTCACCTGATGTGACTTTTGACGCTTGTTCTATGGCCGTGCGTTTTGTACATAGAGCCTAAAAACGCGCGTAGCAAACATTTCCATAAACCTTTCATGGGAAGTGGTCACCTGAATGCCCGTTTGTGAGCCCACTGTGAAAGTACAAGAAGACATCTTGTTTTTGTTGCTTGAATTAATAATTGACAGTAAGAAAAGAAAATCTCTGTTAAAAGGTATTTTCATTTTTAGTTTTAAATCCTAAATGAATAATAAAAAAACAAGAATTTATCAAATTAGGTTAAAAACTGGGATTTTATCGTATCGCCACAAAGTTAGCTGAATCGTTTATGTTTCGATTTATGGACACGTATGGAGATGTGGGTCCATTCATGTGATGGGGAGACATACAAAATCCAATTTTTAGCACATTTGTAAACTTATTTCCAATGACATCGACTCTTTATGCATTTAAACACATAAGCACCGAGTGTGTCACATGGCGGAGAGGACCCCGGGGGGGCGTCTATGGCATGGAGGGGCATTACCTGTGTCACTGCCTAGCAGAGGTTGGTTGGCAAAGTGGCTGACGAAGTCCTGGAGGGTGGGAAACTCGTTGAAGCCGAACTTGTATCCGCCGTCTCTGCGCTCCACATGAAAATGCTTCACAGAATCCTTCGCTCTGCTCGTCCCAGAGGAAAAAAAACATTTCATTTTCAAACAACTGATGATTTTAAGACCAACGTTTGCAGAAAAACAGGAGAGGAATATTTAGGAGCAAATCAGATTTGCACATCAAGTCCTGCATGTAGATTGATCAGAATACGCAGACTTTCTGCTTTTCAAAGGTTTCGAGATAAAAGATTCACTAATTCTCATGGAATCACGCCGGGAATGAATTTCTCCACAGACCCCCGAGGAGAAATTAATTTTTTACATAAAAGAGTTGGTACAACAAAGATGCTGACCATCATAAACACTTCCTGTTTGAGGCTACTTTAGAAAAAATCAAATTGGAGCCAGATCAGGTCATCAGGTGTGGAGTCAGCAGGGGAGTGTTGCACTTTCAGGTCTGTCTGCATTCATTTCAACGTTAAACAGGCTCACTCGTCACAGTTCTAAACCTCTGTATCTCAACCAAATGAAGGCGTGACCTACATGATTGACAGGTGACATTAAAATGAGTAGCTTTGGGTTCGCCGCCATGGTCTGTTCCAGCATCAGACAGACATTTTTACATATTTGTGTCCATTTTCAGAAAAGTAAGGATAAAACGACGTCCAATAAGAAATCAATGGATCATGTGAACACAGGGTTTCTCCATCATGTATAAAGCTGTAATTTTGGGAAATAGCAGGCCGTTAATCCCGCCTTTTCCCACTTATAAAAAAAAAAAGGGGTTTTGCCAACATAATTTTTGTCTAGAATGGTGCTGACTGCATTGTTGGGTATCTAGCTTAATATGGGCCCAACACAAAGCAGCAGGTCACATGACCTGAGGGCATGTCCATGTCAGAATAGGTGCTTGCTTGTATCTGATTCTGAAGGAATGCCCAGCCATAAAAAACCCTCCAGGAACACAGCTGTCCTTTTCATCCAGAAAGAACAGCAGGAGCTGAAGAGTCACTGCATGTCCAGTTCAAGCTGAACCTGAAAGAGCAGCCCACTGACCTGACAGAGAGGGCAAAGCAGGACGGACCCTCCTTACTGTTCCGGAGGAGGTAACTTCCGTCCGAGCCGTTGGACAGGAGGAGGGCCTCTGCGGCGTGGCGGGACAGGTCGTAGTGGTACCACCTGTACCAGAAAGGGAGCAGCTTATGAGCATTCAATGAAGGAGTCTGATGGTTCAGAATGGAACAGAAAAATGCCTCCAGAGTCTGAAGATCTGATTCTGCCCCCAGGGTCTCCATCACATTCAAGACACACCTAGGAAACAAAAATGAGTCTGCTCTTCAGAAAAATCAATCTTTAACCACAAGAATTTGAACTTTGGACCAGAATAGAGCGGCTGAATGAAGCAGAACCAACAGCTTCATGGACCATCTTCAGCTTCAAACTCTAAACAAGCTCATGCAAAGTGACTCTGAGATTACAGGAGAGTTTTGCTTTTTCAGAGGTTGTTCTTGGTTTCTTAAAGAAAGCCAGAAAACCTTTATTTAACCTCCAGTCCAAATCCCAGCAGCAGCCAAGCAGGATGGACTGTAGTCCAAAGATTGAAGTGCTGGCACAGATAATCTGGACTTTCTTTCACTCTGACCTGAAACTGAGCCTGTACACTCTGTACACAGTTAAATATTCTACTGTAATTGTTGCATAGTTGCTGCCATAGTTCCATAGTGTCAGAAACTCTGTCTATGACACATGGAATTGTTTTTATAAAGAGGTAGTACTTCTTTCCAGAGGTCTAGTGTGTTGTGACAAAGGAGATTCCTGGTCATGGAGTCTGCTCTCATAGGCTGACCATTTCTACAAATAAAACGCTTTCTTGTTTAAAGATTGGTTTTCCCAGTGAGAACCCATTGTTTTGTTGCGTCTCTTGCTTTTAAAATGAATTCAGTTACACGAGCTCTCCGACCAGGTCTACCCTTCTTTATTTTTTGGTTTATAGAAGCCATTACAAGAACCAGGCAATGCTTTAATTATATTCCCATCCATAGACAAAATAGCAAAGACATGAGCAAGCGTTTTATGATTTGCATCTGCGATCTGGATCACATTTTATATCAACTTTAGTTCATTCTGATCACCTGGGGCCCTGTGACTACAAAATAGGTTAAAAAAACAGATACAAGAATAGCTCGTGTCTCAAAAGGTTAATAAAATTGTTGCATCCCTAATTTGAACTGTTTTTAAAGTGTTCCCAGTGTTCTTTCAATTAAGATTATGCAGCTTTTAGCCAAAATCTAAAGACCTGTGTCGTTTTCTAGGTCATATATTCTGCAGGACGAGAGGAGGTCATTGGAAATTCACCTCTGAGTTGGGGGCAGGATCGTTTTGCAACCCCATCCCCCTTTCCCATCATCCATCGGTTTACAGGCTCTCTCGCTTGCTTACAGCCTCTCAGAACCCAAACATGACATTACCGGTGCAACAAAAATGGTGAGCAATATTGGAGCTCAGACAAGAAATACAAAGAAGTAAATGGATCTAGTCGTCTGTAAGTGGATGGATCAGAATGGAAAACACTAACACTGAACTGAGACAATTAACTACCTCTGCATATGCAACTGCACATGTAAATAATATTCATTCATGTAAATAATATTCATTCATACCAACTACCTTACCTAAATGCACACAGTTGACTCATGCTGCTTTAAGCAACCTGCACCTTGTTTTAACATATTTATTGTCTTCACATTTTATTATTTATTATTACTTAGAGAATAGGCCTGTTTCTTGTAGTGCATCTGCACTTTACTGTTGTTTGTTGTTTGTCTACGCACGGGACTGTGGGAAACGTAATTTCGATTCCTTTGTATGTCAAGCACATGTGAAGAAATTGACAAATAAACCTGACTTTGACTTTGACTTTGAGGGGGCTTCCACCTTTGGGATGCGGTGGAACGAGAGATTGGCATCATGGATGTACATCCGAAAAATCTGCAGCAACTGTCCATATGGATCAAACGCTGTGAGGAATGTCTCCAGTACCACGTTGAATCTCTGCCACCTAGGATTAAGGCAGTTCTGACGGCAAACCGGTCCAACCCGGTACCAGCAAGGTGTAGCTGATAAAGTGGCCGGTGAGTGGAGCTTCAGGCAAGAACGGTTACTCTGACAAATGAGTAACAGCTGTTTATTTCTCAATAGAAGTCATCAAGCAGCTCTGAGTCAGAGTCATTTGAATCTGGTGGGGGGTTTTTTTACCTTAAGGGGGGGTGGGGGGGTTGCCCGTTCTAGAAGAAATCCAGAGCTCCATCGGTTCACTGCACAGTCAGAGGGAAGTGAAAGCTCTTCACTTGCATTAAAGCTTGATCCAGTTTAACGTTTGAGTTTGAAGCAGACGCCCACAAACCTGCTGAGATGGATCTCCAAAGACCTTAAGGTCTATGGCAGGAGTCTGCAACCTCCAACACGGAAAAGAGCCATTCAGGCCAGGTTCTTCCTAAACCAAATAAGTAACACTCCTCTGCACTTTTCTCATTTTCTTTTATGATTAAAATAACTGAACTTTTGCTTCTTCAGCATTAAAAACCTTGGCAAAATAAAGAGAAAATAGGGTTTTGTTTTAGCTTCTATTTTATTCTTTGATCTTATTCTAGTGGTTCTGGAGCCGCGTGAACACAGACCAGAGGCTGTTATGGGATGGAAAGTTCTTCTAAAAAGACAGGACATGTTGAATGAGAAGTGAATTAAAGCCTCAACAGTAGGCCTCCACAATAAATCTCAGATTTATTTTTCTGATCAGGATGAGAAAAAAGTTGTTTGTTGACAAAAACCTATTGGAGAAGCGGATTAACTGCTGGTTAATTACGACATATTTACTAGTTTTGTGGCCTCTGGGGAAATAGTTCTCATCAGAACCCGTTAAAGGACAGAGGATATAAAAAAATGAACATCTCTTCAAGAACTTTAAAAACGAGTGAAATGATGCCGTTCACTGGAACCACCGGCTTTTCCAAAGGGTGTAGCGGCTCCCTGTGTTTTCATTTCTGTGGGAGACTCTTTGAGGGGTAAAGGTAGAAGAACCCTGTTCTACATATAAAATTGTTTTTTACAAGACCAAAACACAGATGAGTTCCTGTAACAGTGAGAAAACCTGAGCTACATCTGCTGCAGCAAATGTCCTTCAATGAAAACACCAGTCCATGTCTTCTCCCCTGCTAACTAATGAGGACTCTGTTAGTTTAAGATCCACTAGAAAAAGTATTTAGTACAAATACATCTTTTTCTCGTTGACGTCTGAACAGCCACTAAACTTTTTTAAACAATGTAAGATAATTAGTTTTAAATGTATCCTTTTAGTCATAAAGATGAAACTTTTTCCCAATACTTTGCTCTGCATTTGAAATGAGGGATGGTGCTATATCATATATGGAAGCGTTTCTGTAGCCTAATTAAAAATAAAAGTCAATACCAGAAATGCTTTTTCCTTTTCAAAATGAAGCTGCATTTGTTGACTCAAAATTAAAATGAAAAAGCAGATTTTCAAAAAGGTTCTCTAGTGAATGTGTAGCAGAATTACATAAGAAATATCTCATTTGATAATTAACATCGGATTAACAAAAATGATTTTTCATTTTCATAATGTAACTGCCTCAAATGACTCAAAGATAAAATTAAAAATCCATCCTTCACAAAGCTTTTTAATTTTCTATATCAACATCTCACATTCTGTGCCATAAATAAAGTGAAAACGCAAAGAGGGGATTGCATTTTCGTTTTCACACCCCCCCACACAAAGTGTAGCAGAATTCCATTCCAGTCAGCATTTCCAGGAGGGAGGGGGGGGCGATGACGTCAGTTCTTACTCTTCGTCTGCCTACCGGCAGTGTTGCCAGATTGGGCGGTTTTGGTTCTAAATTTGCGGGTAAACATGGCTTTAGGCGGGAAGCCATAATGTGGGGGATTTTGGGGTCGGTTCTGCAGTTTTTATGCGTGGCTGTTGGAGTTCCGCTAAGCTTCTATGTACTGGAGCTCCGTGAACGCACCAGGCCGCGTGTGGGAGGAGCTACCAGCTAATGTTTTTAGGCTGGTCGCTACATGGAGCGGTGTCTGTGTTTATCTCACTTACAATGCGTGGTAGACACAGAGGATGTTGAGAGATCAGGTTTATTTATTTTGAATACATGGTAATCCTGTTTCCATGTTGGAGTTCTGTAGCGGTGTTTCCATCTCTCTGACCCAGTTTGAAAGCTGGCTGTCCCGCGTTAACCCGGGAGGGAAAAAATAAAACCAGGGGACCTGATTTATTGTGTCTATGAAAAAAATATCACATGGTTCAGGAGAAGGGTTAGGATTAGGCTAATATTACGTGCCAACAACATTCCGTGTGGCCAATGCTGCAATTTGTGGGAATAGGGCCATCCTTTTTTTGTCTGGATCTGATTGGAAACACAAATTCACATGATTGTTTGCACGGCTTCTCAGGACTCCCCGAAGCGGCACCTCCATCTTCAAAAGCTGCTCCTCTGCGAGGAGACACGGTCCTCCTGAGTCCGGCAGCCCGCTCACGAAGAACAGCCGGACAATCGAAGCGTCCTCCGGAGCGCACGCCGTAACAAAGCACCCTCCCCTGCCCGCAAACACAAAGCTACATGTCCGGCTGCATCGATCAGAGACATGCTTCGCTCGAGCCACACAGAGTTGGCACTGACGTCATCGCCCCGCCTCCCTGCTGGAAATGCAGACTTCAATTGAATTCTGCTACACTTTTAAAAAAAAAAGCAATCCCCTCTTTGCATTTTGGCTTTATTTATGTCACAGGAGGCACAATGTCAATGTAGAAAATGAAAACGCATTTTGAAAGAGATTTTTAATTTTATTTTTGAGTCATTAGATTGAGAGGAAAAAGAAAAGCCACTTTGCTTTTTCATTTTAATTTTGAGTCAACGAAAGCAGCTTCATTTTGAAAATGAAAAAGCATTTCTGTAATCGACCTTTTTTTAAAATTATGCTACAGAAACGCTTCCATATATCAGTGTTTCTTAACCTTTTTTGAGCCACGGCGCACTTTAACCTTGACAAAGTCTAGCAGCACACCAGCATCCGAAAATGAAAAAAAAAAATAATAATAAAAAAGGAGAAACTCACAGTCTGTATTGATATACAGTCCCTCCACAATCTCACATGCATTTTTGTGATAATTGTGGCAGAAAAAGCTGGAAGTTGCAGCTGTTTTTTCTAAAAGATTTAATAAAAGTTAAGTCAGAAGATTTAAAAACTGATTGTCTGTTCATTGTTGTTTCAAGACGTTTAACACGAAGACTCATTGTGTGCTGAGACGCTGTCACTTAACCCAATGCATCATGGGAGATGTAGTGTGAAAACGGCCGGAGATTATTTCTCTGAGCTTCATTGTTTTGTTCACTTTTTCCACGGTCCGACACCGGATTCTGTGGAAAACTACACCGCTAAAGACGAGCTTTAGCTGGTATTTTTGTTGGAACTGGGAGACTTTATGAGCTAAATCGAAACAAGGAAGTGAAGACTTTAACCACTTCTGATTGGTCAGACTGATGACGTGTGATTGAGCCTCCGAGAATGATTGGTGCAGACAGTTAAAGGGGCGGGACTTTACCAAAAACAGCTGATGCTACGGCTAAATCGCGGTACCGTCATTCTTATCAAAATGTCGTTAATAGAATCAAATAAGTACAAAGGAAAAAGTATTTTGCGATCTTTCATATTCCTAACTACTCAGTGTTTTATCAGGTCCTGTTTGGATGAACACAGAGCTGAAATCCTGGAGATGGAAAATGTTTTTATATCAGTTAATGAGGGCAATTTCCCATGGCAACTAAAAAACAATGTCATAGGACTATTTTAGCCAGGCTTCTTATAAAATGACAATTATTTTTATTTTCTTCAGCCAGAAAGCCACAAGTGAAGGGAAAAAGAGCCACGCGTGGCTCTTTTTCCCTTCACTTGTGGCTTTCTGGCTGAAGAGAGCCCCAGGTTGGAGACCCCCTGGTCTACACCGAGGTCATCAGAGTCTGATCCACCATCAGATGTTCGAGCCAAACCTTTACAGTGTCCACCCAGGAGGACATCACTACTGGAAGAAAACTGTGTTTCAACAAGCCACACATCTCCTGGGAGGCCGTCCTTTTGGACGAATGACGCAAAGCCAGAGCTGCTTTCTACAGCCCTTTGGTCACGGAGGGGGATGGTTCATGGTGTGGGCTGCTTGGGCTACACCGGTCTGTGCCAAATGTCCGGACGCCTGCCGTCTGTCTTCAGGGATCAAACAAGACAATGGTCCAAAAACCGGAAGCATCCCTCCTGCAAGAAAGACCCGTCCATCAAGCTGAGACGGTTGGAGATGTTTGTTCTGGAGGAGTGGACCAGAACACCTGCCGACCTGAGCAGGACTCGCTCCAGCTGCTCAAGTGGGTCAACCAAAGATGAAGTGAAGGGTTTCATCACTTCAGACCTGAAGTTTCATCATCTGCTTTGCAAAGGGTTCTGTTCTTCATTTGTCGGTTTCAGAGTCCGCTTCAGGAAAGTTCTGACTGGGGCCAACAACAGCGGTTCTGGAAAACCCAACAGAGGACCGTCATCCTCTGACGGCAGCACCTTTTCCTGCTGCAGCAGTAGTTAATGATGAACCAACTCTGTTCCTTTCGGTTCCTCAAAGCACCGCGTGCAAAGCCAGAAACGCTGGACTGTAACGGATTACTTCAGCGGGGGGAGAGTAACGCGTTACTCACCCCAGACTCTGCAGCTCGTCCCCGAGATCCTCCGAGGACGCGTCGCTGTACACGCTCATGTTGAGGAGGAAGATGACGATGATGATGATGATGATGAGGGGCTCGCCGGACCGGAAGTCAAAGCTGTCAGTCACGGACACGCCCGCCGAGACGCAGGGATCTCCGTCCGGGACCAGAACCGCGGGAGAATGCGGACGGTTCGGCGCGTGAACTGGGTGACCGACTCAAGTCTGGTCGATGCCAGGGGGAGGGGCTTATTTTAAGCCCGTCCCCCAACATTTCGTCAGCTGCGGTCCACACCTGTGTTCAGGATGTGCCGGTTTCCTTCCTCTCTGAATGTTCCTTTGTTTATCTTTATCTATTTGACATAAAACCACCGAAGTTGGGTTTCATTGGACCAGAATTTTCTAATTCATCCCCAATTCATCCAGTCCTGTAAATGGGAGGAGGGGGGTGGGGTGTAATGGTGACCCAACTGTTTCCTGTTTCAACAAGCAGTCAGGGAAATTTCCAGGATGTCCGTTCACCTGCTGGGAGAAGCTCGATGTGGTTTGATGGAGATGTGAACCCAAAGCAGAGTTCATTAGAAATTCATGTCTGAGTTGTGGGCGGGACCGCCCCCCTCCCCTCCCTTCCTGAGAGCTCTCTGTTTACACCCTGTCCCGCTAGCTTACAGCCACCACATCCCAGCGCAACAAAAATGGCAGCAATATCTGAGCTATCCAGCCGTACAGTTCTGATCCAGATTCCAGCTCAGACGAATGAAAACAGAGACGTTCATGGATCTGTTTGGTTGTCTGCGGGTCGATGCATCAGAATGGAGTGGAGCAGGGAGCTTGTGGCCCCGCCCAGCATGTTTTCTATGTCAAAAATCTTTCTTTTTCAGAAAGCAATTTTTTGTCTGCTGCTGATATCATGAAACGATTAATGGATGAATTCATTATCTTTATACATGTCCTCCATCATCAGGAGAATGCAACACAAACCAATGAGCTATAGCACTAGAGGAGACACGCCCGCTTAGGAAGCCTGGCCAACGGTGGCAGAGCGGGACGTCATTTTGGTGAGCTTTTATAAAATCTATACAGACAGACAGACAGACAGACAGACAGACAGACAGACAGACAGACAGATAGACAGATAGATAGATAGATGTGTAGGCTGTGCAACAATCTAGCACATACCTGCAGGGTGTAAGATGCTGGCAGGTAAAGCATACATGGAGCGCCACAATCAAGTGGCTGGAATAATATACAGGAACATGTGTGCAGAATATGGACTGGAAACCCCAAGGTCAAAATGGGAAACACCTCAGAAGGTGGTAGAGAATGAGAGGGCAAAGATCCTGTGGGACTTCCAGATCCAGACTGATAGAATAGTAATGGAGAACCAACCAGACATCGTAGTGGTGGATAAAGAACAGAGGAAAGCCGTTGTGGTGGATGTGGCAGTGCCAAGTGATGGGAACAAGGAATAAGGAACATGAGAAACTGGAGAAATACCAGGGACTCAGAGAAGAACTGGAGAAAGCCTGCAAAGTGAAGGTGACAGTGGCGGCTGTGGTAATTGGAGCACTCGGGGCAGTACCCCCCAAGCTGGAGGAGTGGCTACAACAGATACCTGGAAAGATCTCAGACCTCTCAGTCCAGAAAAGCGCAGTGCTAGGAACAGCTAAGATACTGCAGGACCCTCAAGCTCCCAGGCCTCTGGTAGAGGACCCGAGCTTGGAGGAGAAACCACCCGCGGAGGGTGAGAGGGGCGTTTTATATTAAAACATCATTTGTTGTTGCAAAGAGGAACAGTGAGCCTTAAAAGCTTAAACTTTAATGAAAAATGCATAGTTGCGGGACTTCTTACAAATAAAAAAAATTCGAATTATTAACAAGAATTTCTAAACATTTAGAAGTTTTAGACCTCTTTGACATAAAGGTACAGAAATAGACAGAAAAGCGCAAGAATAGGTTAACAATAAATCAATAATAATAATAAATCAATAGTAAGTCAATAAATAATAATAATAAATAAATAGTAAGTCAATTAATAATCATAATAACACTAATAAATAATAATAATAATAAATATGAACAGTTCGGCCAGTCTTATCAAAATGTGTTTCCACAACATGTTTTGAACATAGTCAGACTGTATTGCTAGTTGGTACCACAGTGATTCATCTGGGTTAGCTCTTTTGATAGCTAAGGCCCACTTTTTCCATAACCCTTGTGCTAGACCCACTAGACAGTCCGCTGAACCTTTTTTCTTCAATGATTTGTGATCTTCACTGGTGTCCATGGATTACATGAAATCCTCTCCACCTTTATCCACCTTTGTCACGGTAGGGAGAACACCTCAATGGTCATCTTGACCCCACAGAATAGCACAAAGGTTATGTCTGATTCCATTGGAAGCCTGCAAAAAAAAAAGTTCAGTCACTAAGTCAGAAATGTATAAATCTATATTACTATAATAGCCTAGTCCTAGTATACTGTATATAGGTTTAACCCAATAAAGTTTACATTTATGTCGACAGCAAATTATACGTACATCATGCAGCATGTTGATAATAGCCCTGCAGCATCATGCATGTTAACATGTGTACTATTACTGAAGCCCCTGCAGCATTAACCCTTGTGCTATCCTATGGGGTCAAGATGACCCCACTCCCAATGTTAAAGTACCTAAGATAGGCACAAGGGTTAAAAGGAAAAAATTATAGTACTTACCTGTGAAATGTTATGCCTTTCTCCTTTGTGGACTCATTTCTTCGATGTTGGCAGTTGACACCCGCACAATGAACTGAGATTTCGCAAAAATGTGTTCACATTCATGCACTGCAGCAGTGACTTGACCTCAACAAGATGGCGGTGTTCTCCCATGAGGGATCACGTGATGTCTCCTCTAGTGATATGACTCATTGACACGAACATGTTAAAAACACCAAAAAAGGATTTTTATTGAAGTGGATCTTTAATTGATTTTTACATGGAGTTTTTTCTACTTTGTGTTCAGTTTAGAACCAACAGTTTCAGTAGGAAATCTGAGACCTTTCATCCAATTTTTTAACATCAGCTAAAGGCTTTTCTACTTGAGCTCCCACTCAAATAGTGGGCCCACAGGAGAGCGATCCCACGCCGTTTCTTCAGGCTGGACCCGACAGGACCTCTGGGAGGAGCACTGGCCACAAACCCAAGGCCTGGCTCCAGGGTGGGGCCACGGTGACGCCAATCCGAGCGTCGTAGTGGAATCTTGTACTTCTTATAAAGGGGAATCTAAACCGCTCTTTGTCTGGCTCGTCACCCAGGACCTGTCTGCCATGGGAGACCCTACCAGGGGCGAAAGCTCCATACAGTGTAGAGGTAGGTCAGGTATCTGGTCCGGATGCTTCATGGACACCACCCTGAGGAGGTGTTCTGGTCATGCGCCACTGGGGGGAGCCCCCCGAGGAAGACCCAGGACAAGGTGAAGAGACTACGTCTCTCAGCTGGCATGGGACCATCTCGGGGTCCCCCCAGAGGAGGAAGTGGCCGGTAGAGGGGAGTCTGGGCATCTTTGATCAGACTGCTGCCCTAGCGACCCGGTCCCAGATGAGAAGAAGAAGATGGATGGATGTTTGTGTCTCACTTAAGGCTCCTCAAAGACATTTGTGTTAGAAAAAACACGATTAAAAAAGCAAAGATGAAATTCATAAAGCTGTTTATTGCAAAAGCATTGATGATTGGTAACTTCCATTATTCCACTAAAATCTTCTATTGCAGCATTTGTGCATGATGGAGTGGTAAGGTCACTTCACAGTTTCTCCTGAGAGAAGGGCACTGATGCCTGGCTCAGAGGTTCATCAGAACCCTGCCGTCTCATCAGAACCTTCCTGGGTTTGCGCCTGGATTTAACAGGACAGTAGACAGGATAGGCTCCAGCAGCCCTGTGATCCCAAAAGGGATTCAGGGCTTCAGAAAGTAGACGGATGAAATCTGATTTAAACAAACTTCAACAATATAAAACATGAAATGGTCAGTTATTACAAATAAAAGTAAAAAAAACAACGGTGTCCACTCTTTGAGCATTTTCCTGATCATCTTCACTTTGGCTGCAATGTTACTGAAGCGCTTTAAGAAGTCCGAAGCCTCGGCACCATGCAGCTTCATGGAGTCCAGCTCGGCGAGTAAACAAGAGCAGAGGCGGGTCGTTATCGTAACAGTCAAACAGCTGACAGCCATGTAAACACGGCCCGCCTGAGCGCGCTTCATTCCCGACTGCAGCTCCCCGTCCTCCCTGCCGCTCATGAGGACAGTCCAGACCAGCTTTGGTTCTACGAGCGCCAGGCAGGAGGGGCCACCAAAAACCCACATCATCGACACACGTGGTCAAGACAGCACCTCCTCCTGACCGGGCACCAGGCCGGGGTTGTCGGCGCACACTGGGAGCCCGGTTCTAGCGTGGCTTTGGTTCCAGCGCTGCATCCTCCTGCGGTACGACTCTGAAGCTGCTTCTTGTCTCTGCTCTTTGGTCAACAGAGCGGAGGGGTGCACGGTGTTAAACACAGAGCGGAACAACAGCCTGCAAAGCAGAGCACAGAGGTTCAGGAGGAGGTCCCTCCACGGGAACAGCAAACATCAGACTATAAGTGTCAAGAGGAGGAGTTAACAGAAAAACCGCTGAAGCACAGAACGCTGCTGAACTCTCAGCATCAGTGAGTCAGATGATGTCATCACCCTGATCCTGCCTTCTATGACATCACTGCTTCTTCATCTTTAAGCCACCCACCAATCAGGCCAAACCCTCCATGGTTCTCCTCCTGTTCCAGTTTCTGTCTGCCAAACTGATTCTCTCCTCTCCACAGTGAGGTAAACAAAATCATTTTCACAAAATATCAATTTGATCCAACTAAACTACAATCCAAACTGCATCAGTTTACTCTTTTGATTTATGTCTGATTGTTTTTATGAAAAGAGAGTTAAAACTTTCCTTCAAACAATGTAATTTTTTATTGATTGTTTAAACATTTCATGAAAAAAACTTTTTCGGTTTTATTTAGTTTGTTTATTTTGTTTTAGTGATCACATGAACAAACAGATCAGTGTGTGTTTGTGCGTGTACCTGGGGATCAGGGCCGTCACCGTGGTGACGGCACAGATGATGTAGAAGAGGGGCGTGCTCAGCTGCCGAGGCTCCACCCCCAGCAGGTTGGTGGGGTGGCTGCAGATGATGCAGAAGGTGCTGAAGAGCAGCACGAAGGCGAAATAGGAGGCAGCGCTGAGACACATGACGAGCGCGTGAATCCATGTCTGCAACACAGAAACACACGATTGGTTCAGATCTGGGTTCTGGTACATCTCAGCACCGCGGTCCCGTTACAAGAACCACTTGGCTTCCACAGATCCTGACCAGCGTGTGGCTTTCAATGACTTGGTGCAGCAGGATGATGAAGAGAGCTGAGGTGTTGATCGGGGAGCCAAAGGACAAACTACCAACATCTGAGCCTGCCAGGGCCTGTTAGGAGAAGCAGAACAGATGGACTTGGATCAGAACCAGCGATGCAATGACCCTCACTGATGCTGCAGAATACTCACAAAATAAGGAATGAAGAAGCAAATGCAGCTTTGGTAGAAGGCGTCCAGGATTGTGATCCAGAAAATGGAGGGAACGTAGACCTGTAGATCAAATCACAGAGTCAGCCTCCAAACATCTTAGGCACATCCATCCATCCATCCATTCATCCATCCATCCATCCATCCATCCATCCATCCATCCATCCATCCAAAGTCCTTCAAACCGGAGGACTCTGTAACTAATGAATTCAGCATGTTGTTCCACACTCATGCACGGCTGGTTAATCTCATTCATCTGCAAAAGCAATTCTTTAAGTCTCTTAATCAGTCTCTTCCTTTGTATTAAGTTTTAATGTGAAAATTATAAATCGCTTTGAAGAAATGCTCACCTTCAAACCCTTTTTTTTTTTTTTTTTAAACAAAAGAGTTAAAGAACAGAAATGTGACTTTTAAATGTAATTGAATTCTGTTTGAATCTGAATTCTGTCAGGATTCTGGCAGTGATACCTGACCTTCATGTCATATGTGAAACATTACTGAGAAAAACTGTGGTTCCAACCCTCTAAGGAGATTTTTAGGAACCCTGAACCCATCGGAAGAGTTCAGTAATCGAGCCAGCGGTAGCTTAAGAAAGCCGTTTCACCTTGGAGGAGCGTGCAGCCTGGTACAGCTCAGGATGCTCTTCAAGAGCGTCTGCAGCAGTGTCCTGATCCAGAACTCCATAGATGAGAGGAGGGACGGAGGTGAAGAGCAGGTTGAAGAGGATGAGCACCCAGGAGTTGATCATGACGCTCCCAGAGAAACCACAGAAGAACTGGTACCAGAACAGCAGGTTGACGTACATCTGTAGACGCACAGACTCAGTCAGACTGCACTTCTGTTTTCTCAGGGAATCCATTACTGAATGAGCTCTGTCACATTAAATCAACATTTAAACTGGTTTGACAGCAGAGCCGCCAAATTCTGCTCCTTCAGACCCAGCAGCTTGCAGGTTTTCATGGTGAATCAGCTGGATCAGGTGTCTCTAGGGCAGCAGTGGAAATGGAACATTTTATGTGGGGGTGGGAGGGGGGCAGAAGACTTTGGAACCTGCATTAAAGACTCTTCAATAATGAGAATAATATTGACTCAAAGATTGGGGAGACAAGTTGGGGGTTAAAAAAAATGAGTCTGAAATTCATTTTCAGGGTTAGAAAAGAGATCTCCAGGTGAGGTGATGAGGATGGCTTCAAAAAAAGTGACCTTCATCCACGCAGACAACATTTTGGTAGAAGAGGAAGCTCTGCGCCATCTTCTGTTTTCGATCACTCCAACATCACCATGCGCTCGAAGGACTCACCACATTCTTATAGAAGAAGTAGAGGATCATGTTTGCAAGGCGATGGTAGCACCAGTGTCCATGAACCAGCAGCAGCTTCCTGAGGTGGTTGAACCGGGGAATGGCAAAGTCACTGGACATCACAGCCTGGAGACGGAGACATGTTGGTGAGGAGCTCAGGAGGAACTCAAGGTTAGGGTCATTTAAAGTAAACACCCCCTCTTTTTGTGATTACCTGCATTCCCTCCTGACCGGATATGCCGATGCCGACATCTGCCACCTGAATCATGCTCACATCGTTGGCTCCATCACCTGTGCAGCAAACCTCGTCAGACATTCGTACACAGACTGCTGACTCTTCTCCACATCCGTAAACATCATCCCTCACTTTCCAAACAACATAGGCTGCTGTTTGGTAGTAAGTTCTAGAAAAATACAGATGAGTCAAATCGACTTTTGATGAGCTGCATCAGCTCTGGCTCAAACAGTCTTCATGCACTCTTAGTGCAGAGAGTGACAGAAGCCTTCATGACACGCAGAAATGACTGGATATACACAACTCACAACAAGTTACAAAATTATTATTTATATTAATTTTTTTTCCTATTTGGTCTTAATTTTAATTAAATACATAATGGTTTCCTTCTATATTACAAATAATACTAATAATGAATGAGAAGAAGCACAATTGTAATGAGTCAATGTCCAGGTCACATGGTCTTGTGTCCACTGCAAACGTCCACGGCGGTGTCAGCGGAATCAGCAGCATGTCACGGTTTTAGGTTCTTCGCTTTTGCGTTTTAGTTGTTTTTTGTTCTGTGGCGTTTTGAGTTTAACTTCCTGTTTTATTTTGTAGGTCTTCCTGTTGTGTACTTTGGTTTTGAGTTTTACTTTGGTCCCCATCTGTCCTGATTGGTTTCACCTTTGTCTCGGCTGTCCCGTATGTATTTAAGGTAAGTTGGCTGTTTATGGAGATTCTAGTGTTTCAAGTTTTTTGCCGTGCCTGCTCAGCAGTGGTTTTTGGTTTATGTTATTAGAAGCTCTTGTTCCTGGAAATCCTGCCTCCTCTCCTCTCTGCGCCTGGGTGCTCCCCATCTCCCCCGTACCACCGCAACGGTCGCTGTCATTCCAGTCAACGCGGTGGAGTCGGTTATGAATAGTTTGTCTGGAAACCCTACAGTTCCCCTCACATCTGGTAAACGGGCCTGCAGCTGTGTGGCACCACCACCAGTGTGTGAATGTGTGTGTGCATGGGTGAATGGGACTGTGACTGTAAAGCGCTTTGGGCCTTCGAAAGAGGGTAGAAGGCGCTATATAAGTATACGCCATTTACCATTTGCTAAACCATGTCTGAGGTCAGAGGTCCTTAGGTACTGGTCATGGTATTAGACACGGTTAGAACTACACAGAAGGGGCCAGCTCACTAAACTGCTTATTATTTATATCATGATGCAAGGCAAACAAATAGGATATAATAGGATAGAATAGATTTGTTTCTGTGCTGTTTTCTGCCAGGCTGACTAGGACAGATCCTTTCTGGGACAGTCCTGTGAACCTGACTGGAAATGCAGAGACTGCCAGTAAATGTTTCACACAGGAGCTTTATGTCTCTGTACCTTTACATGACTTTGACAGTAAGCTGGAGATTTATAAATACAACTTTTTTTTCCCCTGCTCAGTATATAAGTTGGAGAAAAAGTCTGTAGCCTCACCCACAGCCAGGGTCATGACCCTTAATTGGTCCCGGACCAGCTGCACCACCATGCTCTTCTGCAGTGGAGTGGATCGGCAGCAGAGGACGGCCTTGCATTTGCGGCTCAGCTCCAGGAAGCTGCTCCGCAGGTCCTCTTGCAGAGCCCAGTCCAGAGTCCGACCATCTATGGCCAGGATGAAGCCAGTCGATCCAGAAGACGGGTCTTCTCTCTGTTCGCTTACACCTTCTTGTCCACACTGGACCTCCACAATGAGCTCGTTGAGTAGAGCTGCACAAGCGTCCTGCAGGACAGGACATCCACAAGCACATCTGTGTAAAGCATCTGCTTTAACGCGACAAAACACACCCCACTGATTCTGAGCGGGTTCTCTTGCTCTGGATCTTGCTTTGACATGAAGTTGCAGGATGACAACATTCTGGTTTGTGCACACTCTCACAATTGTTGCCTCATTCAGTCATTGCGGATACAGATATTTTGGGTTTATTCAAAACAAAAAAAAGAATTTTTTTTGAGCATGCAAGCTGTAGGGTTTTCACTTATATGCTGCCTGACCCAAACACCAGCTTTGACCTGCTCTGACCTTGTTATCACAGTTGGCTGTCAGCAGCTGGTCGCTGGAGCGGAGAAGTTTGCAGGCGTTGGCGATGTTGATGGCTGTCTCCTGTTTGTCTCCGGTCAGGACCCACACTTTGATGCCAGCCCTCTGAAGAGCTTCGATGGTTTCTGGAACCTCCTCCTGAAGTCTGTCTACTATGCCTGTGCTTCCTGAAGCAGAAAAACATTAAGGTGGATTTGATGAAGTGACTGCAGGGCTTCTCCACAGATGTCCAACCTTTTAGTCTGAAAACTCTTCCAGGAGCTACTCGTGTACACAGACCATAATTAAAAAAACACACTGAAGATAAACTAATTTATTGGAATAACCTGGACTGAATTAGGGGTCTGTTTGTCTGCCCTGAGACTGGAGACTGTGGGTTCAAATCCACACGTAAAGTAAAAGTACACCAAGACTATATACATGTAGTGTTGGAAAGCCATTTTTACATTTATAATATATAGGTAGTATGTAAAAAGGTCAACTTCAAGTATACTGCCTAACTTTAGTATATTTAAACAGACACTTAAGACTATTTTTGCTAAGGGTCTTTGTGAACATAATTTTACTCAACTCTTTGTGATCATGATGGTAGTAGATATTTATTCTCAGTTAGATGTTTCTTGGTCTCTTTGTGTCAGGGGGCAATGCCAGGGGGCTATTTAAAGGTTGCTATAGCAACTGCAAGATTTGCTAAGGCAACCCTTTAGCAATCCCAAATCAAGTCGATGGGGTACGCAGTGGCACCGTCTCAACAGAGAAGGCGCTGGTGAGCTTTCATTTGTTACCGATAAAGTTTATTTGACAAGAGCCAGTATTTTGTTTTGCTTTGACTGACTGAAAAATGTATGAAAAGTAAACCTTCACTTTTCTGATTTTCTTCTACATATTCATCAATAGTAGGATCAATGTGTCGCTAAAAGCAAAGGTTGTGGTAACAGGCAGGAAACCAATGTTAACACAAATGGGGGCTTCAATAAAACGATAGCATAAAAATAACTTTAAGTTTAATTAGAACTTTTGTTTAAAATTAAATTTACACATTAGGAGGGGAACAAGGGAAAATGGCCTTTCAGGGGGTACTCCAGACTGATTTGTTATTTTCAAGCACTCTTTTCTCATAGTTTCTGTAGATTTGGTCTCAAGACCCTTCAGAATATTAGCCGCGTGGTGAAGGATAGACGGGCGGTTAACGCCGGTACTACCACAGACTCAACAGCTCCTCTTAAATAAATTAGTTTGTGCTCCTACCACACTTCAACATCTCTTTCTTTAGGCCTTGACACTTAACACATTTTAAATGTGCTATCGACAAAACAATAAATGTAAATCTGGTGTTAATTAGCTTTGTATGAATATGCGTTTCTGTTACTTACCTTCTTGAAAATGTAATTTTACGTAAAAATAAATGAGCAACTCCTTACAGTCACTTAGTAACAACCCCTAAACCACTGCAGAGAAAAAATCCCGGAGCCGACCCCGGATTTTTGTAGCTTCTGGAGAACCTTCTGAGCTTTTAGAAACAGTACAAAATAAACTGAACGACGATGACAAAAATGAGCAATGAGAAATGCTTTTAACTTGTGTTTCTTTGGTTTTCTCACTCAGGGTAAACTGTTTGTGTCAGGTGATCAGCACGATGGAGAGCAAACTTCAACTGGACATATAATCTGACGCCCAAATGTCAAAACACCAGAACCGCATGAGAGTGAAGATTCTAGATTATTTAACTGAATCTTGCAACAGATTGGACCAATCCTCAACCCCCAGATAGATCAAACGGGCTGCTGACTTCCTGCTGGAGGAGTAATTCCCCGGACTTTGTCCTGGTTGAGCCTAGCCTGCCCCAGCAGGTGTTATTGTCCTGCGAGCTCCAACCCCAGGCCTGGCTCTAGGGTTGGGGCCCCAGTTATTCAAATTCTATTCAAATTCAAATTCATTTTATTTTTTTAGCACCTTTCATGTAAAAAAAAAAATGCTGTACATAAAAACAAACAAGAATGCAGAAAACACCAAGCCCCACTCATGCAATACAATAATGAATTAAATACACAAAAATGAACCCAAGTAAAAGAAATGACTAAAGAAAAAAGCTAAAGAGGACAGAACCCAGAAGGCGCCATCTGCCCTGTCCTCCTATTGGCTGGGGTTAGTCAGCATAGATACAAACACCCCAGCTAAGGGGGAGAAAACACTGGTAAACAGTCTAACTTGGCTAAAAGACATTAAACAAATAAATATTTGTTAAAATATAGGAGTAAAAAAAATTAAAAATCTAGATTAAACAAATAAGTAGGTGATAAGATATCATAAAATATAAGAGTAAAAATTCTAGATTAAACAAATAAAACAATAAAATGATGTGATAAAACACAAGAGTGAAAAATGAAAAAAAATTATAGCTTAGAAAAGATATGAAATCTAAAAGATAAGGTGGCAGTTTGCAACAAAATCATTAAAGGCCCACCTGTTATCATTCATGCAGTAGGTTCCCTCTCAAAACATCTGGACAGACCACAAATCTGCACGCCATTCACAGAAATGTCAGATTTAACCTGTCCCTAGCCCTGACCCTGACCCTGTCCCTAGCCCTGACCCTGACCCTGACCCTGACCCTAACCCTAACCCTGACCCTGTCCCTAGCCCTGACCCTGACCCTAACCCTGACCCTGACCCTGTCCCTGACCCTGACCCTGACCCTGACCCTGACCCTGACCAAACCAACAGCAGGATCAGGTGGCAGAAATGTTGGTGCGCTGAGGGGGGCTTGTATGTCGCCTCTCTTACCCAGCAGAGTGAGGTTGGTCTCCAGCCTCTGGGCCGACTCCAGCAGCAGCTCCTCTCTGTTCTCAATGCTGCTTTCTGCCAGCAGCTGCCTCTTCATCCACACGTCGTACTCCTCCTCCTCCAGAACCTGCTCCAGACACACACCATCACTCAGGAACATCTCTGTCTATGACCTGACCTACAATCTGCCTCAGGCTGAGAGAGAAAGCAGCACTATTGGCCGTTTTTGGTCATGTGCACTCTAACCCGGAATGAAACGTTCCCAGGCCAGCCAAGAGACAGAGTCTCTCCACCGTGTCCTGGTGCATCCAGGAGGCATCCAGAGCAGATGCCTAAGCCACCTCAACTCACTCCTCTCGATGTGGAGAAGCAGCAGCTCTACTCTGAGCTCTCTCCAGGTAACCAAGCTCCTCCCCCAATCTCTAAGGGAGCGCCTAGCCACCCTACGGAGGAAGCTCATTTCAGCCACTAGTATTCTGGACCTTGTTCTTTCAGTCATGACCCAGAGCTCATTGCCATTTTTAGCGGTGCCGACCCAAAAACCAGCGACAAAAGAGAAAGGTCTGGGTTCTTTGATCCATTTCCATCCTGTCAGTGAGCCTACAGATGAATAAATATTTCTGTTTGTAATGAAGAGACTTGTTTTCAAATATCAGACAAGTTATGTTCTGTTTTGAACTCGAAATGTGATGTGATTGTGGTTTAAAATGAGACAACAAATGAATGAAAGCAACGTGTTTAACTAACACTTAACATAAACTAAGTGCTCGATAAAAATGAGTGTTTAATCACAAAAATCTGCAACCTTTTCTCCTTGGATATTCTTTCTCAAACAGACCTATAAAACAAAAAATTCCCGCCCTTTTTCTTTATGATTGGAGAATCTGTTGGAACAGCAACTACCTGACATTTGGGAAAAATCTGGGAAATCTTCAGCTTAAAGATCTGATGAACACTGACGGGCGTTCACCAGATCTCTGCCCTCCATGGGGGGGTACACTGAAAGGTTACCTTCTTGGCGATACAGAGTGTGCGGAGGCCCTCCCTGGCGTAGGCGTCCAGATGCTTCTGGGTTTGCTCTCGGATGTGGCTGTACACCTCCTGAGCGTGTTCTGCACCTTTTCAACAGAAAGAGGAAGACATGAAGTCCCGGCAGTCCCAGAATTGTGTTTGGACAGCAGGCAGCAGCGCTGGGAGCTTTTCTACCTTTAGGCCTTTCAGCCAGATCCATGATGACAGAGTCTGCGCCCTTGGTGTAGACCACCACCTCTCCGGTGAGAGGGTGTCGGACGACCACCGACATCCTCTTCCTGTTGGAGTCAAACGGCAGGACGTGCAGCAAGCGCACCGGCAGGGAGCCGATTCCTGGCAGCTCCACCAGCAGGTTCTCGGGGGAGCGTGCCCTGAGGGTGCAGTGATACGCCCGCGCTGCGTGGACCAGAGCGGCCTCGTCTGGGCTCTCCGCTTCGTACAGCAGCTCATCCTCACTGTCCTCCCCTGAGCTGCCGTCTTCATCCTGGTCCTCCATGTTCCCCTTAAACCTGTCTGAGCTGATCTGTGCTTCCTTGAGGGCCTCCTTGGAGTCCTGATCTGCCCAGATAGGATCTCCTCTTCCCGCAGACATATTCAGCTCCACTTTGAGGCTGCTGGTTTCCTCGTAGCTCTCGGGTCCTGGGTTCGGGCAGTTGGTACTGTTGTTGGTGGGTGTCGGGAAAGTCAAAGAACCGCTCTTGCCCCGAATGAAGAGCCTGCTGGTGAAGCTGCGGGGGCTGCTCTTCATCTGAGGGGTGGACATTGTGGTGAAGGGTGAGAAACTGAGGCGTTGGAACATCACTTTGATTTCCTCCAGAGACTTGAGGGGGGTCCGGGCCTCCCGCATCTGTAGGAAGAGAAGACTGAAACTGAACTCACGGGCAAACACTAGAGACTTTGACAGCAAGACATGACGGACAAAAAGAAAATAAAAAAAAAGGAAAGGTGGATCTACTGTTTTCAGGAGACCAGATGGAAACAGATCAAGGTTTATGGATTAGAAACAGATCCACAACGTTTTATCGTAGAGTGGATGGAAATAAGAACAAAGAAGGAGAGATCCTGAAGAAGGAGATGGATTAGAATGTTCCAGAAGTGAAGAGAGGGTCTGACATGAAGAAAGTCTGAAGCTGGAAGTTGAAGGTGTGATGCTGAATGCTGTCCCACAGGTAGGATGAGGAGATGAGGAGATCCAAAGTATGTCTAGAGAGCAGAGATGGGTGATTGGGGCAGACTTTAACAGACATGTGGGTAAAAGAAAACGGGTGATGAGGAAGTAGTTTGGTGTTTAGGACAGAAATGCAAAAGTACAGATGTTGGTGGACTTTGCTAAAAGAATGGAAATAATATTGGTGAAGACATTCCTCAAGAACAATAGAAGCATCGGGTAATATGCATGTTTGCATAACAGCTTCCTCAGTGCCGCTTTAAAAAAGAACAACTTTTAGTCACAAAACTACTGAAAAACTATTTACTTGAATAAATGATGCAGATAATCACCAGCACTGTTCTTTATTTCTAACTAGGTTTAACTAGGACACAGTTTAACTGGATCATTTTACATTTAAAGTTCCACTCTGATGTGGTATTTTTCCGATGATGGAGGAAACAAAATTACATTTCTGATTATGTGTTTATTCAAATCATTGTGACGTATTTGTGGCGTAGAGAATATGCTGAGCGGGACACAAGCTTCCTGCTCCGTTCTACTCTGATGAATCCACCTGCAAACAAACAGATCCATGAACGTCTTTGTTTTCCTCCTCTGAGCTGGAATCTGGATAAAAACTGTACGACCGGATAGCTCAGTTATTGCTCGCCGTTCTTGTTACGCTGCTAATGATGCTCCTGACAGGCCAGGGTGTGAGCGGCATTAAGCTAGCAGGAGAGAGTGTAAACAGAGATTTCTCAGTTATGGCTGATGGGAAGGTGGAGTGGGGTTGATCTGCCCACATATCAGCTCACGTCAACCAATAAACTACTGCCGCTCTGCAGAAACCATCTCCTAGAAAAGGACAAAGGTTTTTTACTTGGGCTAAAAATAGCATCATCATAACTAAAAGATCAATGGGAACACTTTGAAAACAGATGAAAAGATGACCAGAATGGGTATTTCAGAACACAGATTATTAAACCTTTCTAGATTTATGTTAAATAAAAATGTATTGATAACACCGGCCCACTCACCACATGGCGAGGCTGTCCAGGCGAGGAGACCACTACAGTGTTGCAGATGGTCAGAGCCAGGAAGAAGTCAGTGATGTAGGTGAGCTCCAGGTTGGATGTGGTCTTAAACAAACCGTCACTCAGGTGCAGCAGAGAGGAGCAAAGAGAGTTCAGCTTCTTCTCCAGGGCTGGGTCCGGTACCACGTCCTTCGCCTAAACAAACACAAACACCATGGTGTCTGCTCGTGCGACGACGTGTCATTGGTCAGAACCACACACACCACAGGAAGTTGATTCTGATGAAAAACTGGGTCCGTGACAAATGGAGTTCTTTCTAGCAAATAAATGACACCTACTTCACCCTCACATGTTGTTTAAGTGTTCACTACAACCTGTGACCTTCAGCATGCCCGTAGAAAAAAAAGATGTGCATGAACAGGCTCAAAGAGCGGTCTGTGACCTTAAAAGTTTGTGCAGGTAACCTTCCTCTAAACTGCAGTTTGCCCATTTCTCATGTGCAGACGGCCTGTATCCACCCATAAGGACGGCTGGGACAAAGAGGCAGAGGAGGAGACATTCATGGCTTTTCAATGGAAAATGGCAGCGTTGTGCCGTCTGTAACTGAACCCTACACAGGCATGGCTGCAAGAATACACACATTACAAACAAACACACAAATACACAGGCAAAAACAAACACACTGGTCTCTACTATTCAATCAGCAACATTTTTTAAACGCTAAGGAACGGTAAAGCAGACCCCTCCTGCCCGTATGCAGCTGGACACACCAACAGTCCACAGGGAAAGTGGAGGTTGGTGTCTGTCCCAACAGTCTGTGGAGGACGTAGAAGACGTCAGATTCTTGATAATCAGATTCATCGCTATTGGAATCTGTAGATTTCTGATTAATCTGGAAGCTACAAGCGATGAGAGGCGAAATGCTGGAGCTCTGTGGAGAGACACAACGGGCTGGAAAGACTTTCACAAGCCGATCAAAAACACTTCACAGTGCTGGAGATCCTTGAACTTGTGCTAAAATGCCAACTTGGAGCAACTCTCTGCCTGAATTGAGAGGAGACTAGATTTAAACTGACTACAACCTGGATCATAAAAATCTAGACTGTTAGACCAGTCAAGAGCACAACCAGCAGATATAAATGCTGATCTGTTGATGCCAGAAAGAATTGGATCACACATAAACACACACAAATGCACACAAACACACACACTGAGTCCTTTCAGCAGCTGTTCTCCTGCCTCTCCTGGCGGTTTTTAAGGTTCATCAGTGAATCTAAACTGTCTCCTTTCTGGGGGCAAACTGCTACAGAGGACGGGTTCTGCTGGACCCGCCCTTGCTTCAGTGTTGTGAGTGCGGCTCTGACCATGGGGCTGCAGAAGGCGCCCGTCTTGGCCTGTGGGTGGCTGGACAGCTGGTCCTCCTCCTCGGACTCAGCGGTGAGCGTGTGCAGAGACACGGAGCTGCGGTTGCAGCTGAGCGAGCGGCACGTCAGCGATTTCCGGCTGCAGGCCGACTTGAGGGTCACGGTACGACTGGCACCTCTGTTTGGGTCCTCCTCGTACACCTCCAGCCTCCGAGCTGGCCAACAGACACGGGTGGAAAGATACAATGAATCATCTCATCGCAGAGTTTCCAGAGTTTGGGATGTACTTAGGACGATCAAAGTGGGTATGAAATCTCTTCAGTCCCTCTGGATCTTCCTCTGGAAGACCTCGCAGCTTCTCACCGTTTTCCTCATGCGGATACTCCACGCCAAAAATGCTGCAGCGACGAAACACCATCTTGTTCTCCGTCAGGGTTCCCGTCTTATCGGAAAACACGTACTGGATCTGACCCAGGTCCTCTGTGATGTTGAGAGCCCGACACTGGATCCTGGAGTCCTGCTCTTCGTTGTACATGTCCAGGTCGTTATGGATGAAGTAGATCTGACCCAGCTTCACGATCTCAATGGACACGTACAGAGAGATGGGAATCAGCACCTGGTGGACACAGATCGGAAACAATTATCTCAAAAGGGAAGAAAATTAAAGTTTGTGGTCATGAAGTCTTCAAAAAAAGCAGAGATGAGGTTTCCTGCACACCTGCAGCACGATGATCATGGTCCAGAAGACGTAAAAGGCAGCAAGGGCCGGGGACGTCTCCCCGTCAACCTGAAAGATGGAGTCTTTGAGGTCCTTCAGCCAGAGTCCGTGACCTGCAGATTGACAGAACAATGCATCGGGGGGATGTTTGTACACGGCCAACGTCTGGTTTTCGGGTCACACTCACCCACAGCGGCAATCAGACACATGACGATGAGGAGGGCCACGCACCACAGGATGTCCCTGTTCAGGCGCCGCTCCAGCAGGCTGCGCTTGTACCGCGGCCCGCTGTTGTTCATCATGGCTTTGGTCTCGTGGCCTGAGGAAAAATAAAGAAAAGAAAGGTCATAGCAGAGCTGCAGTTCTGTTGTCTCGGTTCCGATCGTTATCCAACAGGAGAAAACATTCCGAAGAACCACGAGAGGAAGCAGAAGAAGAGCCGTAAACTTCTGCTGTACCGTTCACCCAGCAGGCAGACATTCATCTTTAAACACAAACTTTTCTTATCAGGTTTTGTTTTTCAGGCCATTAGTGACAGAAAGTTCTTGTCCTCAACGGCTTGTAGACTTTAACACTTTTTTCTGTTTGTTTGTATCCATTCACTGTATATGAGAACTGGACTGAGAGACTCCTTCCCTCTGGCGTCCCAAACAGGAAGTGGCTCCAGAAGCTAAAATCCAATAGACTTCTATAAAGAACTAAACAGCCGTTATTCAGTCATTCTATTGGTCAGAATATCCATTCTGGCTCTGACACCTTTTTTTTTTTAAACATCTTCATGATAATCCTCATTTTTTCGTGATATTTTTTCTGTACTTCAAGTTATAAACTGGCCAATCAGATGCCTCAATAGTGTGTGGTCTCACATCCAACGTTCGAAACGTTTGACAGATTTTGTGTAGCCCGCTGTCAGAGGTAGAAGCCACAAGCTCATTTCTGACTTGTGAGAATGAAGAAATGAGAAATGAGAAATGAAGACTCAGATCGTCTTGGACCAATCGCTGCTTTCTGACGTTTTCAGGCTCCAACATGGCAGCGTCCATATCACGAAAAAATGGCGACTGAATTGACTTCATTTAGTTGTAGCCAGAAGTAAGTCATTTTCTATGGTGATGTCAAACCCACACAGTACAGCTCTCTGATACAGTCTTTGCTTATGATTCAAGGAGTTTCATTGTGTCTATAAATTTTACTGCGTACTTAAATTATTTTTTATCAGACACTGGTTTGTTTTTTGTAAAACGTACCGACATGTTTCGGTGGAATACTTTCTGCCTTCGGACGACCCTGACGAATTTAAGTACGTACAGTCTATGCTTGTTCCAGGTTAATGGTAACAAACTTTATGAAATCGTTTCCAAATAAATAAATCCTTCAGTCTCAGTCAAATGTGAATGAGATCCAGTTCCTTCAATCAGTGTTTAATCAAGTGTCAAAAGGTAATTTGATTTTTTAAAATAATAATGTATGTTTGTTAAGGTTTAGCAGTGGGAAGAAGAGCATTTCCACCACGATCAGGTCTGTATTTTGAGCATTCATTTTTTTCTCCTCTGGTATGCAGGTGGAACAACAGCAGGGCAGCCAAGTCCTGAACAGGAGCCCTCATCATCACCTCCCCGCTGCCGTGCTCGACAGTGTATGAGCCATCTGAGCTGCTGTTGATGGTGCGTTATGAACGTTTTCCAGACATTGTTTGGTTTGTTCAAGTGCAGCTTTCTGAGCATCAGGCTTTACTTTACAGGCAGGAGAGGCTTTCTAAAGGGTTCCTGATCTGGCCTGCAGCTAACAGAAATGTTCTAAAAGTTTCCATTGCGATGGTGAACTTGGTTTCAGTTTTCGTCTTTTTTTGAAAACGGGCAGTCTGGCCTTGTTTATTCATCTGATGCTTTAAGGTTACTAGTTCCTGACACAGCAGAGGTCAGAATTGAAAGAGGTGAAAGCCTCTTTGCGTTTGACCTTAAACCGAGTGAGTGACCCGCAGCGCGCCAAAACGAATCCCTGCCATGTTTAGCCTCTAAACTGAGCTCGTCACGGCCGCCATCCTCCTGCCGTCTGCAATCTGCGTGCAGAGTTGACACCAGCACACATTCTAACTTTGGAAGACTGATCTCCTGGCTCCTCCCTCTCATCTGACCCCCCACCCCCCACCATCGGTCTCATGTGACTGAGCTTGGCTCCACAGAGTGAAATGGAGCGTCAGTTGCTCTGCTCTGAGAGTGTGTGAGTGTTCAGGGCCACATTTGAGCCGAGGAAGCAGCAAAGGCGATCTGGCTGCAGACAGAAAGCATGGGGGGACTTTGGTTGGTCTGTAATTCCGCTCTCCAGTAGCTTCTCTGCCGTCCACACAAACCAGTCTTTAAAAGGATCATCCTTTGATCTATTTTCAAAGTGTTGACAGAGGTCTTTTAATCACGATTGTGTCGTTTTTAACCAAAATAAAAAAACAAACAACACTGTCTGCAAGAGGATGTATAGGAATAGAGCGGAGCCGGGAGCTTGTGGCCTGCCGATTGCAGCTTTAACATAACATTGACAGGCTTTTTAAAACAACGTTTCATCCTTTCTCTTCCTCTTCAGTAAAAAGTTTTCAAATTTCTAAATTTTCAGAAGAAAAAAGGACTTCTAAGGTCACTCTTTCAAAATAAATGTTGTCCTTTGGTTCTTCAAACATGAAACGGCAGAAACTCTGCATTTTTACCGGCATAAACCACAATCCCGATCACGGTTTCCGTGTTCCGGATGGTGCAGCTCCTGAGCAGGAGGTTGCTGCTGTGGAGGCCGACTCGAACCCCACTGGCGTGCTCTCTGTGAAGCACACACACACACACACACACAGTCACACACAGGCGACTCGCCGAGCTGCTTCAGTCATCATTTCTGCAGCAGACCACTCACATGAAGCCTCTGAACCGGCTCAGGTCGTTGTTGGGGTTCTCACATTCAATGCGACTGTGGAAATTCTCCGGGCTGAACTCAGAGTCCTGTAAAACAGAAGTACAGCGTTCACAGTTGCAACATTCAGAGACAGTTCATGTCGGAAACAGACAGCAAAGTTAAAGAAGGGCAGCAGAAAAACTCAAGGTTGTCTCCTCCTTTGCTTGGGATGCAGGTTCCATGCTTTTTTTGGTGTGTGAAGGTCTTTTAAATTGGAAAACTGTCGTTACTAAGTAAAGCACTCAGTGTTTCATGAGTATGAAAAGTATTTGATTCCTGCACTAGTCTTTAAGTCCCGCCTTCAGAGGCCAAATCAGAAAACAAACTTCTTCTATTTTTAGATCACTGCCATGTGGCTCCACGTTCAAGCTTTACCGAAAACAGACTGCTGTGAAGGTGTGGGTAGCTTTGACCCGTCTGGACCCATGTGGGTCTTCCACGTCACACTGCACACCTGGACTCCTTTAAGAGAGTGGGAGGAAACGTCATAGGTGACACCAATGTGAAGTTGGACTGGACTTTGAGCTGAATCGGCTTATTTCGCGTCAACAAGTTGCTCCCGTTTCTGCGACAGTACATTTCCCTGTCAACCTGCAGACTTCACATGTTGGGTTTTGGAAAAATGATCTTTGTGTTTTCACTAAATGGTTCCTGAGGACAGCTGAGCCCCGTTAAACGCAGAGAACAAACTTCCATCAGTAAACTATTTGAAAGAGTGACGCCTCGCTGCGTCATCGAAAGAGTGACCATGTTTTCTCCTGTCTCGCCTAGAGCATCACGTCGCCATTAGTGGCGCCACACTTGACTGGTTTAAGTCCTATTTAACAGGGAGATGTTTCTTAGTCATTGGTGAGGCCTCCTCATCTGTGGCTCCTCTGTCCTGTGGTGTGCCGCAAGGATCAATCCTTGGTCCTGCTCTTTTTATCTTTATATGCGTTTCCACTTGGTTCTGTGATTGCATGGCATAATGTCTCTTTTCAGTGTTACACAGATAATTTGCAGATATATCTACTCCACAGTTAAGGAAAAAAAGAGCTCACACAATGTTCTGAGTGCATTGATGATGTAAAGCAGTGCTTGAGCCAGGAACGAGTCAAAAACGGAGAGAAATATTTTTGGTGACACCACTACAGTTGACTCTACTGCTATTAGAAATCTGGGGGTGGTCTTTGACAGACAGATTGACAATGTTGTCAAGATGAGCTTTTATCACTTGCGCCTTTTAGCTCAAACCTTCACTGCCGTCCACGCCATGATTACCTCTCGGATAGATTATCGCAACTCATTGTACTCCGGTGTCACTCAAAGATCACTGAACCGCCTCCAGTTAGTCCAGAATGCAGCAGCACGACTGTTAACTGGAACATCCAGACGAGAACACTTCACTCCAGTACTTGATTCACTTCACTGGCTCCCTGTTCATTTTAGAATCCAGTTTAAACTTTTACTGTTTGTTTTTAAAGATCTTGATGGTCTTGCCCCAGTTGACCTGACTGAGCTTCTGACTGTTCGCAGTCTGCCAACCAATATTTCCTTGATGTGCCTGCAGGTCACGATAAACACCGGAGTGACTGTGATTTTCCACTGCCAACCTTCAGTTAAGGAATAACTAAGGAACTGACCAGCTCAGTGGCCTTGTGGTAGAGTGTCCGCCCTGTGACTCGAAGGCCGAGTCATACCCCTGCCTTAACAGGTCAATGTCAACTAAAAACTATAAACGTTTTTAGTATGCCTTTTAATACTCAGTATTTGGTGGCATTTTATCTTCTTTTACTGGTTTTATTGCATTTCTATTTGTCTTTTATGTATTTTATTACTTATTGCTTTTGTAATTTTATCAAGCTTTTTTTATTTTCGTTCTTAATTCACCTAATTTTAAACTTTCTGGTGTCTTTTATTTATTGTAAAGAACTCTGGTACCCTGAATGGGTTGTAAAGTGCTACATAAACAAAGATTCATTAATTCATTCATTCATAGTTAAACAAAAAGCCCTTTCACTTTGTGTTTGAGGCTGGTTTGAAAGATTGAGGGTTGGGGAAGCTCAACCAACCACACACTGTAAACCTGCCAAATAACAATTTAGTAAAGAGAAAATAAAGCAAAAAAGTATCAAGTCAGCTTTTCATTGGACTGAAAAGGCCACAGTCTAGAAGCAGTGAAGATTATGTTTTTATTTAAACATCTAAATGCAGGAGACGAACATTTTCCTTTCACAGTCTGGAGTGCTTTTAAGACGGATGCTAAAAAGAGAGAGGCTGTAGCACCCATGTCACAGCTACAAGGTTTTTCCATCTGCTCATGATTCATAACGACTCGAAAAAAGAAATACACAAAAAAATGAATTTTAAGCTTTGTTTTTCTTAATATATGTCCAACATCATCAGAAAAATGCCACAAGAACATGTTAAAGACACCAAAAAGTGGGTCTTTAAAAACGTATGAGTTACTTGTACGTGTGTGATTTTTCTCTGGCTTCCTATGTCTCTACAAAAACGTTTCATGCATTATATGCTGGCTCTAAAGTGTTTTTAGCGTTTTCGTGAGCGGTTTTTCGGTCTTTGTTTGTGGCTCTGCAACTGGTACCAGGAAATCAATACTTCTCTTTTTTTACGCCAACTCTTAGTTCCCAAGAAAAGCACTTCTCTTTTTGGCATCTTGTGGTATGACATTTCAGTAATACAGTCCAGAGTGAATAAAAGTATGGATGAGGTACTCAATGTAATTAGGTAGCTATTGGAGTACGTACAAAACAAAGGTTTTCTGTGGTTTCTGTCAGAAAGCATCCTGTGATTCAATAACACCAACAAAAATGTTCTGGAATAAAGACGGAAGTCTATGTCTATTGCTGCAATAAGCAGCTCTGCAAGAACAGGATTATGGTGACGATGCAAAGTCATAAATAGCTTATAAAGGGGGATCCTGGTGAAGGACAGACTCCAATGACATCTTCAACTGCAAATGTACCTTAAACAAGCTGAAAAATCTGAGAAGTTCCAAGTAATTTCCTTGCGTGATCACACAAAATGGACTTTGGTTTACATTTGGACCCACATCTTGTTGAGTGCACACAGGTGCAAGGTAGTGCACACCTAAAGGGCACACCTGAACTGGTCACCAGCAATATCAATGGTATGGGCACCTTTCACTGCAAATCCCTATTCAACTCATCTCGAATGAGGATCACCTGTGATCAGTTGCCACCACCCATGTGACAAAAATCAGTCAACGAATGATTATTTTAGTGTTTTAAAAAGCCACCAGGTATTCCCTCTTCAATGGTGAAGGCAAATGAACTGTCTGAAGACACCAGAAATGCTATTTCTTTGCAAGCATGAGATTTCCAAAGGGTATACAGCCATCTCCAAAGACCTTGGTATCTCTGTTTCAATGGCGCGTAGTGTTATTAGGAAGTTTTCCAGGGCATGGAACTTTCAAGAAACTCTATGGATGTGGGGGGAAGAGAAAAATTGACTGAAGTCTTTGAAAATTGGTGGGAATGGCAGAAAAAAAAAAACCTAAGTCAAACATCTAAAGACCTGAAGACCAACCTGGAGCAGTCTGGTGTCATTGTTTCAACAACTACCATATGACGCACCCTAAAACAAAGCAGAGCTTTATGGGTGGAGGAAAAGGAAGACTCCATTGCTGAAGAAAATAGATTAAAAGGAGCAATTGAGCTTCCCAAAAAACAACCTGGACAAACCTATAGCCTTCTGGGACAATGTTTATGGACATGTGAAATAAAAGTTGGCAATACAAAAGCTTTTAGGAAAAAGAACACCATAACAGTCAAGCATGGTGGAGGATCCATAAGGATGTGGGGCTGCTTTGCCCAACTTGGTACTGGAAGCCCTGATTGTATAATGGGCATCATGAAATCAGAAGATTATAAAGCAATTCTAGAGCAAAAGGTCTTGCCTAGAGTAAAGGAACTCAGTTTGAGGCGAAGACCGTGGGTGATCCAGCAAGATGAAGACCCACAGCACACCTCCCAACAGCACAAAGGAAAGAGAAAAAAATGGACTGTCTTAAAATGCCCAGAAATGAGTCCTGATCTCTGAAATCTGCCTTTGGAGACAGGAACCCTGCAAATGTCCGAGAGCTTGAGCATACTGGAGAAAGTATGGGAGAAAACATCACCTGGGAAGTGCAACAAGCTTATAGATAGACACAAGAAACATTTGGAGGCTGTCAATGCAGCCGAAGGGTGTGCAACCAAATATTAAAGAAGCTGTGCCAATATTAGTGCACATGCTGCTTCTCTATTTTTTCCTTTGGAATTTCAATATCTGTTGAAATATAATAATTGTCTTTGTTAAATTACTTTGGAAACTCCAATTATAAGGTGCTGCTGATTTACATTTGGTACATTTCCATTTATTTCTGAGGAAATTCCCTCAGTTATGCAGAACATGAAGGGGTGCCAGTGATGGTGAGCAGGACCGTAACTGTTAACCGTCTCATCAGACTCATTTCTGTGAATCCTGCTACCACTGAAGCAAAGCTCTGAGTATGACAGACTACCGGACACACCACCAACTGGGATCCCCCTCTTCCAGCTGAGGAGCAGGCAGAATGGATTGCTGGTATACAGTCTCTCTAGTCTTGAGTGGTGATTAAAAAAAGTCAGTTCTATATTTTTTTCATCCTCCTTTCAAACATCAAGTTGTGAATCTATCCAGATCTTTCGGCTTAAACGTGCATTGGACATCAACCCTGACAGTATGAGACTTAATACTGACAGCATGTGGGGGGATGTGTCTCTGTGATGAAACTAATAAAACCATAAGTTTTATGACTACGTCAATAACACTTAACCTGATAAAGATACCGAGTCCTGAGAAGAGGCCTTGTGTTTCCACCAGGAACAATCTTGGAGACATTGATGCAGATTTTTGGTCTTCTCTCAGAAAAAACAACAACAAAATAGTCGACCTCATGGATATGAAAGTACGGAGGTTCGATGCCACAATGCTACAGAATAGCACAGGTCCAGATCTTTGGCTTTATCTGGATCTTCCTTGTGCTCTTTGAATCTTGTTTAGGAGCATTTTAATGATTAGCTTAATGATTACTCAGCTGTTCCCGCTGAGTTAATGACCCATTCTCAGTGAATTCTTAGAAGTTATTGGTTTTATTAGCTTGAATATCAGGTCAGCATAGTTTTGATTCCTCATTTTGGGTTGTCTTTTTGTTCTTCCTTTAGTTTGGGAATTTTATTTCCTTTTAATAATTGAAGTTTCTCTTCACTCGTCTCTGGTTTCCTGCATCCGGGTCCTATTTCATGACACCTTTGTTCTCAGCCTTTTAGACCTGCAGTAGTTGTCTTTCACAGCTTGTTTGGTTGGAGAACAAAGCAACACGCATGACTGAACAGCGGCTATCGACACTGAGGCGCAAACCCTCCGCCTTTGTATACGACCACAAAACCGTTCCTGCTGAGGTTAATCAGATTACTGTCGTGTGTCGTTTTGATTGGGTACATGAACTTCAGACATGTGACAATAGAAACGGTTTCAGAGGATGTTTTGCTGAAGTATATTTACAGATTAAAATCAAAGTTTGTGACCTGAAGCGCAAATGTTGTGCTGTGGGCTTTTTTGACCATCTGACCTCATAAAGTTAGAATTAGACAGAACTGTGGAGATGTTGGGCTGTGTTGCATCAGCGGATTCAGGATTTCTGCAGGAATAGAAAACTAATGAGAGGCTTTTGGTTCCTGCTTCATTAGTTTAATGCTTAAATAATCTGAGACACAAGCCTTAAAGACCGACCCCAATGAAAACCATGATTTTGGTGTTCTTGTTGCATTTTTCTCATAATGGAGGCCAAGCAGAAAATATGAGCATTTCTTTATTCAAATAGAATTTGATCAAGAGCTGATGAAAACCGAATGTTTGAAAAAACCTGGGTTTATGACGCAGCGATTGAAATGGGCGGGACAAAGTCTTCCTTCTCCAATATAATCCTGAAGCATCAACTTGCAGACAAACAGACCCACCAACATCTTCATTTTCTTCGTCTGAGCTGCCATCTGGCTCAAAACCCAGCGGCTGCATAGCCCTGATGTTGCTCTCCGTTTTTTTTCTTGCTATGCTAATGTAAGCTTGGCCTTGTGATGTGCTTTATGCTAGCGGGAGAGAGTGCAAATAAAGGCTTGCTGGGAATTCAGCAGAGCTCATTTTCGCACCGACAATCCCGGCCACAAACCAGAATCGTATGTCTAATGAGCTCCTGCTGTGCTGCACAACATTTGTCTTAAAAAACGACAAAGGCTTTTTGACATTGGCTAAAAACAACATCATCATAACTAACAATGACAATGATTTTACAATAGAAAAAAATATACAGTTTGAGTGGGATTTTAACAGTTGACATCTCCATAAAGTTTAATGAATGACGTGAAAAGGTTTTGGAAAGATGTCGATTTTCTCTATAAGGCCTCAGATTCAGATGGTTTACCCCCCCACACACACACACATTTGAAGGAGACCACACTGCCTCTCATGGTTGTGAAACTCCTTCCACGAGCTGAATCAGAAAGCCACGTACCTGCGCGGGAAGGTCCGACACCACCTGCCTCTGCTTCAAGTTGGTCTCTCCATCCAGGTTGGCAGTCTCGATGTAACAAACCCCGCGGGGGTCTGAGGAGTACAGCAGCAGCATGTCGGCGGGAATGATTTCATTACAGGACAGACGGACGAAGTCGCCGACCCGCACATCCTTCCAGCAGCAGTCCACGTAGTCCTTCTGCGCGCTGAGAAATAACGCAAGACGAGATGTCAGAGTTCAGAGCATCTTCTGAGGAGACTGTCTTCTTCAGTCTGCTACCGTACCCGTTTTAATGTGAACCTTATTCAGAATTCAGTACATCACAGTTCTGTACTCACACAAACATCTACTGAAGGAAAAACGGCAGAAATCTACACCTGGAGAACTGAAAAGCTTCAACACGGTTTTATAAATTGCAAATAGGACTCCAGGAGCCCCATGGGGGGCAGCAGCTTAATGAGAGATGGAGGAGGTGGACAGGAGTGGGAATATTTGATTGAACAGTAGAGAGAAATCAGCTAGAAGGCCCACGTCAGGTTCATCATAAAGATCATGATGCATTTTGGGAATCCCCCATATTAACAGACTATTGACTGTATATGAGAACTGGACTGAGTTATACCTCCCCTTCACAGTCTAAACAGGAAGTTCCTGCTGGTTCCTTGGACTTCTATAGAGAAATAAACAGCTGGTACTCAGTCTATTGGTCAGAATAACCATTCTTGTACTGATTTTTTTTTTTTACATGTTCTTGCTAATCTTAATTTCTGTCATTTTTCTGTTGTGCAAACTCCTTAAGTTATAAAAGTTAAAAATTAAAGTAGGTGGTCTTGCATCAAACATTCAAAGGGTTTGATTGACAGATTTCGTGTAGCCGGCTTTCAAGTGTTAGGGGTGCGGACTTCCAACAAGCTTACTCCTGATTGGTGAGAGTGGTTGTCATAGAAACATTAACAATGACTGACTTGGACCTGTCCCTGTTTACTGGCTCCAACATGGCAACGTTTGTTTTGCAAAAAAAATGTCGACTGAATTACTTTATTTGGTTTGTAGCCAGCAGTAAGGTCACACTCGCTCAGTCCAGTTCTCACATATAGTCAATGCTACAGACAAACTGGAATAAAATCAGAATTTATGAAGAACGCTCCACTTTAGTTTTCTGGCTTTGGTGAGCTGTGTCTGTTGCACCCCCCCATGACTCAAACCTACAAAAAGGTGGATGTCATAAGTAACACTTCTGACCTAAAAACAGCAGAATGAACTCCTGCTCTGGTGTGACGCCTGAATCCCTTTAATTCTCTGAGACCCAGCATTAAAGTGGGTTCTGAAAAGAGTCTGTAAACCCTCTGGTGCCCCCCACATTAGAAAGTGCACCCTCCGCTTCTTCTATATCTTTCTACTTTTTGTAAAATGGCAGAGACAAATGTTTAAGACATCAGAACTTCCTGAAACATTAGAACTTTCCTCTCTGTTGACCGGGTTGTGAAGAGCGGGATGAACACCCCATAACCATTTTTCACCTCAGTCTGGGATGTCGACCGCGAAGATGAAAAAACGAAACTTAAGAAAGCCATAGCAGTTTGGAAAAGGAAGATGGTTTTCTTCAGGTCAGTGCCTTCGCCGGGTAATCTAATCTATCTTTATCTATAACAAGCTTTAAAACTGCGGGACCAAAGTGCTGCCCTGATAGTAGGAATAACACACAACAACACAACTCAAAATATAGGTTGAAGTTTAACTAGAATCTAAAAATAAAGATAAAACATACAGTTAGAAAGATGAATGAATAAAATATGATCTATATAGCGACGTAAAAACTAAACAGGTGGACCGATGTGAAAAACAAAGAAAAGATTACAAAGCAGCAGGTGATCATGTCGGCATAAGGTGTGCGTCTCAGATCAACCCTGGCCAATCACTGCTTACAGACGTCTGGATTCAACATAATGTATTACAAAACATGGCAACTGAACAGACTTCATTTGGTTGGAGCGGGAACTGAAAACAGTTACCGTACTCATAAATACTGTTTGAAGTACAGTACATTCTGCTGGTACAACCTTCCTGGTACTGCCTACCTCAGCTCACATCACTCCCTTGGAAATGGTTTTTAGATGGTTTGGTAGAAATCACGCCTGGATTACTCACCAAATTAACTCTCAAACTACATGAGGCTCATCCACCAGTTCACTCAACCACATCCATGCATCTGCCCTTCAACACTTCATACCGTCTTCAACCTCCATCAAAGAGAACAAGAAGGAGCAAACAAGAAAGACAAAGAACAACGAAGGGAAAGAACCGGAGAAGCTGGATATCAGGAAAATATGGGACTATGGGATAATATTCTTCCCTCAGTATTCCTTATCCCCCCCACCAGCTACTGTTTAAGTCCCTGATCACAGCAGAAAGACAGTACCCCCCACAGACAGAGACGCCAACACCACCATCTACCCAAAGACTTATGAAGAGCCATTTCGTTCGCTGCCACATCACATATCTTTCAGAACCGTCAGTAGGGAATTTATGTGGTTTTTTTTCCACCTCACATCCAGACTCCTGTGGACCAAAGCCGGATAAATCAGCGAGCACCATTGACTGTATGAAAGAGACCTGGACGGCACGCGTGTGACGTCACCCATAGAAAATGTCTAACTTCCAGCTCCAGCAAAACAAAACCAATTCAGTCTGCATTTTATCCACAATACAGACCTCGCCATCTTGGAGCCAGAAAACAGCGATTGGTTTGAGTCAACTACCGTCACCAATCAGGAGTGAGCATGTTCAAAGTCCACACCCCATCCACTGAAAGCGGGCTCAGGAGAATCTGTCAATCAAACATTAAGGTGGGGGGTAGCAGGCACCACAAACTTTTACTGAGGCATCTGATTGGTCAGTTTATAACTTGAATCATATGCAATAAAAACATTTTTTACATTTAGGTTTAATAAGATGATGTTAAGAAAACATTGTCAGAGCAGGAATGGTTATTCTGACCAATAGAATGACTAAGTTTATTTCTGTATAGAAATCTATAGGCTTTTGGCTTCTTGAAACCAGTGGGTACTTCTTGTTAGGAACATCATGGGGGAGGGGTCACTCTTAGGTCCAGTTCTTACAGTCAATGGTGAGCCCTGTAGAGCCTTTCCATATTGTGTTAGTGCTTTGGTGGTGCCGCACGGATCCAGAATCTTTCTGGACAGAGACGAAATGCTGATGTGGTTGTAAAACGTGTTAGTTCTAAATTTCTGCCTCAGGCCTCAAACATACAAGTGTGGAAAATGTAAAGGAGCAGAGCTGACAGCAAAGATCACAGTGGGTCTGTGTGCGCAACTCCAGGGGGGGCGGACATGGCAGAAGCAACCCCCAGTGTGATATCTCCAACAGATACTACCACTGACTATGTATGAGAACTGGGCCGAGTGACTGTGACGTCATCAGTAGAAAAGGATTTACTTCCTGCTTCAACCGAATAAAGTCAATTCAGCTGACATTCTTCCATGACATGGACACCGAACCAGAAATTATCAGTGTTTGGTCCGAGTAGGTCTGAGTCAACGTTTCTATGGCAACCACTCTCACCATTCAGGAGGGAACTTGTTGGAAGTCCACACCCCTACCACCGGATAGCGGGCTACACGAATTCTGCCAATCAAACACTTTGAATGTTTGACACAAGACCAACTTCTTTTATTGAAGTATCTTATTGGCCAGTATGTCATTTAAATAACCTTGCTGCCCTAAACTGTAACTCTACCTCCTAGGATAACAACAGAAAGATGAGCGGCCCAAAATCATAAAAACAGCTTAGTTTTTGTTATTGGAAGAGCCCTAAAGCACCAGCCTTCAGCTGGCCTCCCTGTTATAATGGAAGGAGACACTATAATTCAAAAGGCAATAAAAAGGTATGAAAAATGTGGAAGAAAACCAGATTACTGAGGAAAGAAATCCAACTCATTCCAGTTTCTATACAAAAGCACCGATTTACAACTCAGATGGTTTTAGGTAACACATGAAACACTGAAAAAAAGTTTTAATTCAACCCAGTCTGTTAGTTAGTAGCAGTTAATTGTGTGCAACAAATGACATGGACGGTGTTGGATCTTTCCAGTGCTGGGAGACAGAAATTCACTGTGACTGAACGCTAAATGTGCAACAACCCTCCCAGGATTTACAGTAAACGTCTGCTTATTGCTCGTACTTGGAGTTGGGCAACAGTTGTGACAATAAACCCAGAGCCGCCGGGAAATGAAACCGTTGGACTTTTGTCCCAGAAGATTACAGCCGCTCACAAACACTTGCATCTTTGATCTGGAAAAACTGTTGTCAGTGCCGTGTCTTCTCTGAATCCTCTTGGTCTGCACTCATCGTTTAGATTAGCACGAAAAAAAACGAAACACTGAACCCGGATGAGTGTTGCTGTTGGCATCAGGTTCTGTTTACATTCGCTGTTGCACAAATCTACAGACACCACAGAAGATGTCTTCAGAGGGCCTCATTTGTACGGAAAATCCACACATCCAGACTTCCATGTTAGGTAAAACCTCCCTAAAGAACTGAGCCCTGGTGGAGGATGCATTTTCCATTTTGAGCGGGTTTCAGAGGCGCTCAGCGTGACGTGGTTGTGTGTGGATGCTGTCCTCTTTCATATCTGGACTCGTTTCCAGTGTGAGGCTGTTCTGGTCTTCACTGTCACTGCATAGTCTCCTCCTCTGTCAGCTGTGCCTCATCTCCACCGTCTCCAGAGTCGTTGGTGAAAATTGTGAACCACAGGGGGAACTCCCACATCCCTGTGGAGCTCCAGGAGGAGCAAGGAGCTTTGAAGGACTGCAGTGACGATCATTAGGAATGAACCACAAACCAAAGCAGCTTTTGCCAAATGTTACACTTGTTCTCACACTATTGTCTGTTGTCTGTTGTCTGTGTCGATTCTCAGTCGTCCAGATCACGATAAAAGGAAAAGTTCTAAAAAAAATTCAACTGGACAAAATTTCTGGTTTGAAGACATTTTGCCTGCCTGTTGTCTGTTCGACCTTTTTCCTCCCAGAAAACATTTGTTAAAAGTTCATTTTGAAGCAGTTCCGTTTCTTCTAGATCAGTGGTCCCCAACCCCCGGGCCGCGGACCGGTACCGGTCCGTGGGTCATTTGGTACCGGGCCGCACAGAAAAAAAAAACAAACTTTAATGACTTCCGTTTTATTTATTTCGGAATCTGAAAGATGTTTTATTTTGAAAAATTGAACGATTCTCTGTTCCATCCGTCTATGTTACTCTCGACGCAGGCCAATTCGCTCTTCTCAGTCACGTGATAGGTTACCGCCAAAGTAAAACCCAGGAGCTAGCAAAATGAATAAAAAACAAACTTCTTTGGAAAGTTTCTTTGCCGAGGTGAAAACGCCCAGCCAGGAGACAGAAGAGGAGCCTTCCACTTCCAAAAAAAGAAAGCTACATTTAATAGACAGTATCAGGAGTCCTACTTAAAATATGGATTTGTCCCAACGGGAGATTCCCTCTAACCGTTCAGTATTGTGGTGAGTTGATTTTCCATGCACTTATTTTGAAGGCATGTTTAAATGTTCTAATAATAGCGACCAGGGAGTGTTGCGGGCAGAGAGGACGTTGCTCGTGTCATAATTCGTGTTTATTGTTATGTTTAGAAAATACCACAGTTTTCATGCAGGTCATATTATTTTGTTGTACTGTAGTGTCGGTCACGTGCACGTTTGGTCTGCTGTTGGAGTTCCACAGGCTGCAGGGGTTACTGTGGGCGCTGGCATCACAGGGAATTAAATCAATCCCCTTTGCCTGCTTTGGTCATAATAGGGTTGATTACGGGTGTTTCTTTTTGCCTACAGGTCCTTTCATCAGGCAGTTGTGTTGTTCCACCCTTAGTTATTTCTTCCAGTTGTGTTTACTTCTTTTGAGCACCAAGAGTGGGAAGGGGAGAGGATGATGACACCTGTGCCATGTACAATGTTTAGCGTGTCAAAATAAAAGTGCAGAGTACGTCTTATCACATGTCTCTGCCTTTATTGCAGCGTTGCTGCAGCGTGTAATATAACATATTACACGTACATATAACATACCGGTCCATGAGAATTTTGCCAGACATCAAACCGGTCCGTGGTGCAATAAAGGTTGGGGACCGCTGATCTAGATCATCCATTTACAGATTTCCTCTCCAGTTGTATGCTTTCATGCTCTGTGTAAAGGATCCACCAGAAATCCTCTGCATTAAGGTGAGTTAAAAAAATAAACGGAAAGATTAACGACCAACCTTTACAATGTGAAAATCCCACTGACCAACTGAAAGTGAAAAGAAGATAAATCTTCCTTTTCCGAAAAACATAAATAGACTTTTCATTGTTTATGGTTTCCTAAGCAATGACTAATTGGTTCAAAGTCCATATTTACTCAGTTATGCAAGATACTCAACTTCATGGACAGTAAAAGCAGAAAACTGAATATGTGGTTATAATTTCACGTCGAACCTCTGATTCACTTCAGACTGCCCTAAATCTTGTTGTCCTCCACATCTCTACACAGAAACAGCTGAGATTATGTCTGTCAAACAGGAGCATTTCCTCAGGAATCATTAACAAGCCCCCATAAAAAGGCAGATACGGACAGATGTCGGACTTCCGTGTTTGTTACCGGATATTTCTCCCCAAAACTTGGACCCGCTTTGACCTGATTATGACCACACAAAAAAAGAAAAAAAGAAAACACAGACTTTGAATCAGAAACATCCCCACTCTGAATTCAGGAAGCACAGTAGTGAAACAGAAAGATAGAGAAGTAACAGGAGGAGGTTGAAGAGGAAGATGATCCAGGTGCTGTATCTACAGAAATTCCCAGAATCCCTTCTGAAGAGACCAGGAATGATAAAACACCTCAGATTTGAACGCTTTAGCTTTATAGACCTTTAATAGTATTTTTCCTTGGATGACAAAAGCCCAGAACCTGAACTGGTCCAGTTCCATTAGACCTTTCAGTCTGTTCTGCCTTGAACTCTTCTCATTTCTAAGCAAAGTATCCATTAACAACTTTGTCAATTGAAAATTAGTGGTCTTGTTCAACATCCATGTATCCCTCCATCCCTTCTACACCAGTCATCTTCCAGGGTCCTGAATGTGGTGTGTTCCTGCCAACAGGAAGGGGCGGAAACACTTGGGACTCTGTTAAGCTCTGAATTTGCAGTTTTCTTGACCGTTGTGTTCCAAGGTTTGAACTTGACTCTATGGCTACAGCTTCAGCGGTGGTCTTCAAGCACGCACAAACACAAACGCTAGCTCTACCTACCTGCTGTAAACATCACAGAGCTGCCTGTTGACCAGACGATCCGAGTGGAACCTGCGAAAGTCCTCAAACACATCCTTAATAGCTGTCACAGACAGAACCAGCACTATGGGGACCAGGGAAACCTCTGGCTGGAAGGCCTCCACAACAGGAACGAAGTTCAGGGCAGCCAGGAAAATGAAGTAGATGTTGGCAATGCGATGGAGCTGCTCAAACAGATTCTTGGGGAGGAAGGACAGAAAGGAATACTTTGTGGTTCGGATCTTGTTGCTCTGGTAAGACTTGAGTACTTTTTTCAGGTCCTCATCCTCTGCGAAGGAAGGTCCAACAATTCTCTTTCTCGGCAGGCGTTCCCTGTGGATGTGGAACGGTAACTTCAAGCTATGCATGAGTCCACAGCCGCAGTAGATCCCAACCCTCCAGGTTCTGTCTCTGCTCCCGCTCTTCAAGGTTACAGCCAAACGCAATCTTCCCGTTGTGCCGCCTGCCCGTCCGTCATTGTGATCTGGAGTTTGCCTTCCAAACAACAGCAGTAAACGCTGAGAATGGGAGGGATGAGTTTGCATTGAACAGTACGCGTGACGCAGCTTATTGCCACTCCTCTGGACAAAGAAGTCAAGGTTCAGCTTTTACAGCCGTCTAAAGGCAGATTGTTTAAGCACACCTGCACAGCTGACAGGCGTGCCAACAAGCAACAGGAAGAACGTCTTCCATTTATTCTACAAGAAACGATTCAGCTGATGGGGCCTACACTGATCCACACAATGCTCAGTAAACTGACAGGAGGCTGGTTATCAGGAATGACTGAACATTCGTGAACTGGAACCTGCAGAGAAGCAGCTGCAGGGGTCGATGGCTGGAAAGGAAGAGGACCAGAAGCCCGGAATGTACAAGTGTTCAGAAAACCTCTCAAACTTGTCAGAACCACAAATGTTTCAGGTTTACTGCGAGGCGTCTGTGTGTTTGTGTTCTGCTCAAAACTTCTGTGTCAAATGTTGAGGAATCTGCTGTTCAGTCAAATCTGTTTGGCAAAAGAGCTGAGTCATGGTCTCCACCCCAACCAGCTTTTTCATTTAAGAAATGTATTAAAAGTCTGAAAAAAACCCCAGTTCTTTTGGTTTTTAAAAAAATTGAAATGATCCTGAACTACCTAGAATGAAGTCCTTAAAGTCTCACTTCGATCATTAATTGATCTATTTTTAAAGTTCCCAGTGGTCTCTTAATTATAATTATTTCATTTTTAAACATAATTAAAAAACTGTTGTTTTGTAGGTCATAATTTCTGCAGAGCTGCAGAAACTCATTAGAAATTCACCTCTGAATCATGGCCATTGGCACGGAGTACGCCCACCCCAAGTTCCCATCATCCATCTGTCTATGCGCTCTCCTGCCAGCTTACAGCCCATCGCACCCCCAGACAAAAATGGTGAGCTATATTGGAGCTATCCAGCAGTACATTTTGGAGCTCAGACGGGGAAAACAAAGACGTTCATGGATCGAGTCATCACCTTCATCACTGCTATGATCAGCAGTTTCTTACATTTCCTCCATCGTCAGAAAAATGCCTCAAGAACATGCTAAAGACGCCTTTAAAAAGGAGGTTCTGAAATGCGAAGCTCCGTGGTTCTGATGGCCGTCTTTGTTCAGAGAGCAGGACATGCTGAGAACTGGCATTTATGGAGCTCTGGACATGTCTCATTTTCCTTGCAGAAAAGGAGGAAGGGAGAGGTCTGGGCTTTCCTCCTAACCCTGCTGATGCCAAACTGCAAACCCCAGAGACCTTGTGGATGATAAGATGGATGAGAATGAAATGTTGTTTATGTCTCTTGTTTTGAGCGTCAATGAAAAACTAAAGATTAAAAAGGCCTTTTGATCCACGTTGTGGTTGAAGCTGCTTTCAGCAAAGTTAGAAAACACTAAGTGATGAGACGCATGTGAGACTCCTGCTGGGGAATCCACAGAGTCTTTCTGTGTCCATCACTTCTCCTGTTTCAGAGAAATCAACGGAGTTGATAATTTTTTGGCAAAAATTAAAAACCCTTTCCCTTCCAAACTCTACTGGAGTAAAGTGGAACAGCAGAACTGTCTGACATGTTCAGGTTTTTTCTGACTCACCGTCAGCATCCAAACAAACCCCAGTGGTTTCCAATGTTCAGACACGCTTTGCTCCTGTTGCCGCTGCTGCTTCCATACAAATCCAGATAAATCCAGATTCATCAGAGAACCTGCAGCTCCTCAGCAGCACACGTGAGGAAGAATGTCAAGACTGGAGGAGCCCAGGAACCCTTTTCTACTGCCAGATTGAAGGTATAAAGACATCTAAAGACCAGGCTGAGGCCCTCCAGCAGAAGAAGGGCTTGGTATCAGAACAGGTCCGTACTGACATGGATCTGTGAAGATTCAAAGTCCTATGGCTCATGTTATCCCAGGATTCTGTTCTTCAGCTCAGCTGGAGTTAAAACGTGGTTTGAGGAGACATTTCTCTGATCATTTGAGTAGCTTCTACAGTTCTAACAGCTGATGGAGATTCAGGTTTTTAAAGCCTGACTGCTGTAACCTCTTGGGACCTGGTGTCCACATGTATGAACATCACATTCTGGGTTATAGTACCACAGTTGTTAATCCTGCTTAACTGGGACCCTGTGACTACATATAGAGGGTTAGATCGGGTCTTAAGGGGTTAAAGGTGAGACCAAAAGTTCAAGAACTAGATGTCATATTAGCAGATGCAAATGTCAACAATCCAGTGATCATCAGAAGGATTTAATGTTCTGTTACTTTGTAGGGGTGTGAGGGGTGAATGGGACCAAAGTCTGTTGGACAAAGTTGTCAAAACAGAACTGAACACGGGAGAAAGGAAATGTCTTAAAACCCTGTTAAGAGAAGGTTTCTTTATTTGGCCGTAGACGTCTTCCTCAACTCCTCTTTCACATCTTCTGTCCTCTCTGTCCAGAATGTGACTTTATCTTCAGAGTCTTGTCGTCCGACAGGTGATCTGCTAAGTTCTGGTCTTATGTTGTGGTTTTTCTGTGCCATCCTTTTGTAGGGGGATCAGAGTCCTCCTGGCTGCTCTGGGTCTCACAAATCTGCCTCTCCTTCAGGGTTCTGTCAGTGGGGTGGACCAGCTTTTGTCTCAGTGGGTTACTGAGTCTGGGGTGAACATTAACGGACAATGTTGTTTCTCTATCGCTCCTCTTTTTTCTTGGGCTCTGTCCTGAAAGTTCTCCTTTTCTTGGCCAAAGTCCAGCAGTGAGGACTGCAGTTCCTGAGGACACTGGTCATGTCCACCTTTTCTTTGTTGATTGGTTCCTAGACTCTGCTGAAATTTTCTGAGTACTCCCAGCTGATGTGGTTGGTGGGAGTCAAACATGAGGTTCTGGTCAGTTTGAGCGGGTTTCTTGTACACATCAGCGTTCTGATTTCTGCCTTCGTTGACATATAGAGAGCAGTCCAAGAAAATCTCTGGAATTTTTCTAAATGAACCGGATAAATGTGGGCAGCCGTGGTAGAGAGGTAGAGCGGTCACCTTCTGATTGGAAGATTGTAGTATGGTTCCTTGCCCAGACATGTGTCGAAATGTCCTGGCAAGATACTGAACTCCACATCGTTCCTGGTGGTTACAGGTTGGTGCCAGCATTAAGCTGCGTTCACACCAAACAGCAGAGGTGGCAAGTTTCAATGTTAAGTCAATGGTACAGACGCGATCTGAGGTCATGCGGCACGATTTGAGCATTCAAATATTTGAACTATGGCGAGGTTGCCGCATCGCATCAACCATGTCCAGGGCTTAACCTTGGGCACGTGACGTTTTCCGTGACTCAATCAGCGGGTAGAAAACACATCCAATTTAAGAATCGATCCGACAGTTCTCCTCCTGAATTTCCATCCCCTTTCTTAACCCGCTGAATCCCATTAGGGACAACGGCGTTGTCCGGCGCCCGTTCCAGCTACTAATGGGCGAAGGCAGGGTACACCTGGAACAGTCTGCCGCAGGGCCGATTGTGAGAGCCGCTGCGGGACAGGGAGCAGCCTGCTCACGTCTCCTAAACTTTGTGATATTTTTCTTACTTTCATTGAGTCAATAATAAAATAAAGTCCCTAATTTGTTTTGTTTTTTTTTTATCTCCCCTGGGGGGTAAAAGATTTGACTCATTGAACACATTCTGTGCAGGAAACACGGACTGGAAAAGATTGACTGACAAGGTCAACACCCAATCAGAACACAGAGCACAGTGCACTGTAAAATAAACAGTAAAAACAATCAATACAAGGAAAAATTGTGCAGAAAAAAGTCTGTAAAACTGAGAAAGGTGAACCGCGATATAGTGAGGAACCACTGAACCTCTAAGGCCCCATTAGTGAGAATGTAGTCTGATTTAGTTCTGACGACACATCATATTCTGAGTTTTCAAAATCCATCCAGAAGGCTGAAAAAACGTTTTCTCTGGGTCCACATTTGGCTGTCGTGGTTGACTCACCCACAGAAGACTCCAACCATGTTGTTGTTGACCTTCTTATCGGACAGGTAGCGTCTATAGTCTTCCAGAGCGTCTTTGATGCCAATGACGGTGAGGACCACCAGCAGAGGAATCATGGTGATTTCCTTCTCAAAGGCCTCCACCACGGGGACCCAGTTCAGCAGTGCCAGGAACAGGAAATAAAGATTCGCAAACCTGCAGACAGCAGAGCAGCAGGTTGAGGGGGGAGTGTCTGAGGACGCTGCGTTTGGTTTGCTCAGCATGGGTTTTAAAGACGGGAACTGACCTGTGAAACTGCTGGAACAGGTTCATGGGGATGAAGGTCAGCAGGCTGTATTGGGTCGTGCAGATGGCGTTGCCCTGGTATTTCTTGGGCAGAGCTTTGTATTGCTGCTGGAGGGGGCCATGGCAGGCAAACACAGTTCTCCTTTTTCCACCGGGCCCCTGAGAGGAGCTTTTGTTGGCCGAACCATCTGGGGCCGAGTACCAGCCTCGGCTTGAATCTGCCGACAGCAGCTGTCGGCAGCGATGCTGCACCCAATGGAAGCTCTCCATCTGCAGGACGGCCGAGGCTGCAAGCACGCCCAGACCGCCGCTCGTGGCCCCTGAACTCCCCTGTGGTCCACGACGGATGATCACAACCGACTCATCCTTCCTGTTTCCAACACAGAGGGGGGGGGTCAGTCCTTAGAGTGAAAAAGCAGCACATAATCTCATTCAGAATAACCGTCAAGTCTGCCCATACCCCCCACCTCCCCACCCAAGAACCGCCAGGGTTTATCTGGACATGCAGGCGGGTTAGGTAAACATTTAGCGGACAGTTGACTGTGAGAGTTGGTTTGGTCTGAAAAGATCCTCCATCCACAATAATCCAATCTGCTGCTGTGAGAAACAAACTGCAGTTTTCATTCAGGAAGACTCGGAACGGGAAAGAAACTCGGTTGCCACGGTAACTTTTGAAGAATCCAGATTCCTGGAACAAGATCCACAGAATTTCCAGACTGAAGAGCAGCATGAAAAACCCGTGGCTGAAGGAGACAGTTTATTTACAGAGATTGTAAAAAAACCCCACAAATATCTGTTTTTTTGTTGTTGTTTTCTGCATTTTAATTTTAGTTAATAATTGAAGTGATTGTTTATTGAATTCAACATGCAGACGTCCTTACTGTGACCTTATGTGTGAAACGAGCTTCCTCCTACAAACAGCATGGCTGAAACCCAAACGATGAGGAACAGAGAGGAAGCGGTTCGATTTACTTTTATTAGAAACATGCTTTCTAAACAGGTGATAAATAGGTTCACTGATACCAATAGTCATTCAATCCGCTTTTTTCCCTGCTCCTGCTGCTTCCTGCTTTATTTGCTTTTAATCATTTAATTAATCATTTTTCATTATTTTACTTCATCCACACATCCTGGAATATCAGACTGGTCATCCTTTTTTGTGACCTCCACCTATACAAATCAATATTTTTACAGTTCTATTTGTCTGACAAGCCAGCAACATGTCCGGAAGAGGAAGAAAAACAAACTCCCACTGTGAACGCTGTCGGATCTACCAACAAGAAATAAAAGAGCTACAAACATGGATATTTACTCTGGAAACTGAAAATGGACTTCACAAGACTCTTCCAGTAACATCGGGTGGTAAGAAGCCCACTCTTACTACAAACGACAAGAATAACAGTGACATAGACCTGAGTGATGTTGTGTCCTTTCCAAAACTTTGTGCGGAGGAACTCTGTGTTAAGCCAAAGCGTAAAGATGACAGAACATCCGAAATAAAGCTCACAAACAGATTTTTACCCCTAACACAATGTGAAGTTAAAGAACAAAGTGAAATTGGACCACAGAGAAGGAGTCATAATGTTGGCAACAAAGCACAGGCAGAAAGAAAATCTGTGCCAAACGTCAAGGTCAGAAATACGCTGCTGCTTGGAGATGGCGCCATCAGTGGAGTCAGCCACAGAAGAATGCAAACTTTATGTTGCCCAAGTTCTACTGTTCCAGTGATTACAGGACTCTTATCTAAAGTCTTGTACCAAGGAGTTAAACGAATAATCATCCATGTAGGTGCTGTCGATATCAGAAAAGAACAATCTGAACTTTTGAAAAAAGACTTCCCCCTAATTTGACAAAGTAGAGGTTGAAGCATTCATCAGTGGACCTCTTCCTAACATCGATGGGGTGTCACTCAAGTTCAGCCGTCTGTTTCAGCTGAACAATTGGCTCTCCAGAGAGTGTGCTTCCAGAGGACTCCATTACATTGAGAACTTCAATATATTCTGGAAGCGAAAGGCCCTATTCATGGGAAGAGGCCCACACCTGAACAGAGGTGGAGCAAGAGAGTTAGTGAAGAACCTCCTCCACCCTCTGGGGTATAGAGGCCAAGGCCCTGAAAAGGCAGTAAGGAATTACAGAGCCAGTGTCCCAGGAACCACTGCACAACGGCAACAACAACTACCTCTACCATCACCGGTCAAAGACTTGGATCCGGCAGCACCAGCACCACAAGCACCTCCATCTAAGGACTCAGCTGCACCAGCACCACAACAAGCACCTCCATCTAAGGACTCAGCTGCACCAGCATCACAACAAGCACCTCCATCTAAGGACTCAGCTGCACCAGCACCACAACAAGCACCTCCATCTAAGGACTCAGCTACACCAGCACCACAACAACTACCGCCAGCTAAGGACCCAGCTGCAGAACCACAACAACAACCATCAGATTTGGCCCCAGAAATACCCCTATCAGACCAACTCCTCCCTTACTCTGCATAGCTATGTACAAACCTCCTCAGCACAGCCAAAGTTTTATTGATGATTTCACTGAAATGCTCTCAGTTGTGTGCACAGACTTTGATGGTCTAGTACGGGGGTCGGCAACCCGCGGCTCCGGAGCCGCATGCGGCTCTTTAGCGCTGCCCTAGTGGCTCCCTGGAGCATTTTCACAAATGTTTGAAAATTTAAAAAGATAGGAGAGAAAAATATATTTTTTGTTTTAATATGGTCTCTGCAGGAGGAAAAACAAAACACAAATATTCTTAACGTTTTCCAACGCTGTAAGAGCGTGCAGAATTAAAATTGTAACACCCAGCAGGTACGTCACTTTCAGCGGGAAAACCGGTAAGTTGAGCTGTCAATCATCTGGCTGCTCTGGAGAACAGTCCGTGTCCCTGACATCGAGCGACTCCGCACAGACATACTCTCCTTTCCGACGTTACAACCCCCGTTTCTTTTGAGCACGCAACACAGTGAACATTGCACAGGAGTCATCACCCCCCCCCCCCCCCCCTCCACACTCACGGTACAACAAAAAGAAACAAACATATATACATATTGCATGTGTTGCCTTTATTATAAGGCTTAAATAGGGCTTTTCATATTTTGCGGCTCCAGACATATTTGTTTTTTTGTTTTTTTCGTCCAATTTGGCTCTTTCAACATTTTGGGTTGCCGACCCCTGGTCTAGTCATTACAGGTGATTTTAATGTTCATGTTGATAATGTCAATGACAGAAATGCAAAAGAGCTCAATGCTGTCCTTGAAACCTTTGGTCTAATTCAGCATGTGAGTTGCCCCACCCACAGCAGAGGGCACACTCTGGACCTGATCATCACAAAGGGGGTTATTATTTACAATGTCAGTGTGGTTAATGTCGCCCTCTCTGATCATTTCTGTGTATTCTTTGGCCTGTCTGTTGCTCCCAAACCACCGCCTGGCCCTGCAGTTGTCCAAAGGAGACAAATAAATGAGAGCACTAGGGCACAGTTTGTAGAAATGATAAACCCTGAAAACGCCTCTGGTGCCAATGTTGATGAAATGCTGAATTCTGTTACTTCTAGCATCTTGAATGTTCTGGATGCCATTGCCCCTATGAAGGTTAAATTGAGGAAACATAGACAGAAAGCTCCCTGGAGGAACGATGATCTAGTCAGGGCACAGAAACAACAGTGCCGCAGAGCTGAGCGAAAGTGGCGCAAGTCAAAACTCCAGGTTTATTATGGAATGTATAAGGCGGAGTTGTACGCTTACAACCAGATCTTATGCAGAACAAGGGAAAGGTACTTCTCTGAAATCATTGGAAGCTGCAGCAGCAACTGTCATGTCCTGTTCACAACAGTTAACAGATTAACTAACCCTCCAACCAGCTACCAATAGAACTGGCTTGCACACCTAAATGTAATGAGTTTGCTCTATTTTTTAATGACAAGGTCCAGGGCATTAAAAAGGCCATCAACTCCACAACACATAACTATCCAATGGCCACCTACTCACTCTAAGATGACTCACTTTGTACCTGTCACTGACCAAACTGCCCAAGAGACCATCTGAGCTCGTCTACATGCTGCCTTGATGTGTTACCCACTAGATTTCAGTCTGTCCTGAACAGTGTCTTGCCACCAATTACTCAAATAGTTAACATGTCTCTTCAATCTGGAATATTTCCCGAGGCCTTAAAAACTGCAGTCATTAAACCCCTCCTGAAGAAGAGCAGTCTTGATCCCACTGTACCGAATAATTACAGACCTATCGCTAATCTGCCATTTTTAGGAAAAGTCCTTGAAAAAGTTGTCTACCAACAGCTCACTGACTTTCTCTTATTAAACAATTCATTTGATGTTTGCGAGTGAGGTTTTAGATCCCATCATAGCACAGAAATTGCTCTTATCAAGGTAACCAACGACATCCGCCTGAACACTGATGATGGAAAAGTCTCTGTCTTAATCCTGCTAGACCTGAGCGCTGCCTTTGATACTGTTGATCATGAGATCCTTTTGCACAGACTCCAAGACTGGGTTGGTATCTCTGGATCTGCCCTAAGTTGGCTCAAGTCTTATCTAGAAAACAGGAAATACTTTGTTGAAATTGGGAGATTCGTGTCTCAGACTACATGGCCTTGACTTGTGGTGTGCCCCAGGGATCGATCCTGGGACCCCTTCCGTTCAACCTCTACATGCTGCCACTAGGGCATTTAATACGCAATAATAACATATCTTATCACAACTATGCAGATGATACTCAAATCTATGTGTCACTGACAACAGGTGAATATGGGCCAGTGGATTCACTCAACCACTGCCTCCAACAGATCAGTGCGTGGATGCAGAACAACTTTCTCCAGCTAAACTCAGACAAGACCGAAGTTATTGTTTTTGGCCCACAGAAACAAAGAGAAAGTGTCAGCAGCTACCTTCATTCTCTGTCTCTTAAACCCTCAAATCAAGTCAGAAATCTAGGGGTAATCATGGACTCTGACCTGAACTTTAACAGCCATATCAAGTCAGTAACATCAGCAGCATTTTACCATCTGAAAAACATTGCCAAAATCAAAAACATAATATCAAAGCCAGACCTGGAGATACTTATTCATGCATTTGTCTCCAGTAGGTTAGACTACTGTAGAGGCCTGCTCACCGGCCTCTCCAGACGAGCTGTAAAACAGCTTCAGTACATCCAGAATGCTGCTGCTCGAGTCTTGACCAAAACCAGGAAGTATGATCACATTAGTCTTGTGCTCAGGTCTCTGCACTGGCTCCCTGTACCTCAAAGAATAGACTTCAAAGCAGCTCTGCTTGTGTACAAGTCTCTCCATGGCCACGCACCAAAGTACATCTCTGACATGTTAGTGCCATATGAACCATCTCGTACTCTGAGGACCTCAGGGTCCGGCCTCCTGTTGATTCCAAGAGTCAGAACTAAACAAGGGGAATCAGCGTTTCAATATTCTGCAGCTAAAATCTGGAACATCCTCCCTGAAGCTGTAAGACAGGCCTCTTCTGTGTTCATGTTCAAATCTAGACTGAAAACCTTTCTGTTTAGCCGTGTATATGACTGAAAGGTCCTATCTGCACTTTTCTTTCCTTTCCTTCCTTTATTTTTAAATCAATTTTCAAATTTGATCTTTTCTTTTAAAGTAAACTTTACGTTGATTATTTCTATGATGTATTGTGATTTTAATGCATTTTTCTGTTTTGTGAAGCACCTTGAATTACTTTGTGTACGAATTGTTCTATACAAATAAACTTGCCTTGCCTTATTACTTTCTAAAATAAAGATATCAGTCAGGGAAAACTGCCCGACAGATTTGATTGTTTTGTTGTTAATTTTTTGTTGTTATTTTGTTGTCACTCAAAACAATTAGACTCCTCCCACTCCAAATCTGTCCTTGTCTTGAAGACAAACAGACAAACTACTGAGCTAAGGACGGCACGGTGGGGCAGCTGAGCACTTTGGCTTCACAGTGAGAAGGCCCTGGTTCAAATCCTGACAGGGACCTTTCTGTGTGGAGTTTGCAGGTTCTCCTCATGAATGTGTGGATTTCCTCTCACATTCAAAAACATGCTTCATCGTTTCATTGGTGACTCTAAATTGTCTCTAGGTGTGTGGGGGGGTGGGGGGGGGGGTGGTCACCTGTTCAGAGTGTACAACAGTAACTGGGTCGGCTCCAGTGGCCTATCGACCATAAAAAGGGTTCAGGAGGTTCTGAAGATGGATGGATGCATGGATGGATGGATGATGATGATGGATGGATGGATGGATGGATGGATGGATGGATGGATGGATGGGACAGAAAATGTGTTGAACATGTAGTGAATTTTTCCTTTAGAAAGTTTTGAAATTTATTTTTAAGTGATTATTTTAACAGTAATAGAAGATATTTTTTATGGAAACGTTTCCAGTTTTGTCATTGTGTCTGTGAACTAAAGTGTTGTTCTTCTGCTTCAGGCTGGCAGCTTCACAGTGAAGTCACACTGGAGTTTTAATGCATGAAAAACCAATAGAACCCAAGAAGAGTTTAAAAAATAATAACTTCAGGAAGTTCAGGTTTCTGGTCCAACACAAACGTCTGCACAGACAGCAGAACCAAAGGCATGGATCCAGACAGCAGAACCAAAGGCATGGATCCAGACACAGACAGCAGAACCAAAGGCATGGATCCAGACACAGCAGAACCAAAGGCATGGATCCAGACACAGACAGCAGAACCAAAGGCATGGATCCAGACACAGACAGCAGAACCAAAGGCATGGATCCAGACACAGACAGCAGAACCAAAGGCATGGATCCAGACACAGACAGCAGAACCAAAGGCATGGATCCAGACACAGTCAGCAGAACCAGCAGAACCGGCAGACGTGTCTGATCTTCTAAACACCTTTGTTGCCCTCTGTCCTTCCTCGTCTCGCCTCCAGGGTCAGAGGAGGTTCAGGTTCTCTGCTGAACCCCTCACCCCTCCCTCTGGAAGGAGGACACAGACAAAGTCCTCCTCAGAGCAGACTGTACCAATTTCCTGCTGGATCATAAATCCTGAGCCTAGTCCTGCCGGTTCTTAACCAGCTTTACATTTTCTACAATAAAATCAGGCCTTGAAACGTTTAGCCATCACAGATCTGAACAGCGCCAGAGTCCGGTGAAGTGTAATCTGGACCGGCTTTGCTTCTGACATGCCACTGACAAACAGAGACAACAGTTAAAGTTTGGTAACCATGACAACACATCTTCCTCGTTTCCAGAGATGTACTGGTTCTGAACATCCAGGTGTGGATGTGTGACAGGACGAGGCGGGATCAACCCAACGCTGTGTGATGCGGTTCTGAAGGTCCATGGACCCCATCAGAGCTCTGTAGCCCAGAGATTCTCCACATAGGGAAGAGGAAGGTCAGACTGAGGTGATGATGGTCAAACATGGACGCTTTACTTTAACTGTGGGTTCGGTCGGCCTGGTTCTGGCGGTTCTACAGTCTAGGAGTGGAAAGTAGTTTATGTTGCATCTCATGGACCAAACTGTTGCTGTCTGCGGTTGTTATGCGGACTGGAAGAGGTCCCATGTGGTCCCGAGCCGAATTTCAGCCCAACTCTGCCTATATAGCCCGGTTGATTCGGGTTCGGTTCGGAGAGCTGCAGTTCCGCCCGGGCTCCGACCTTCAGCCTCCCTGAATAAAACCGAGCAGAACAATAAAGTTTGGCTCCACTGCGCGATTCGTTTTGACCCGCCCCGGGCGAAAAGGGATCACAGACCGGTTACCGGGTCCAAACGTGACCTTCAGGGAGCCCGCGTGCCCCCGGAGGACCGAGTCACCGCCCGCGGCCTGCGCCCCGGCCCGGCCCGGCCCGACGCTACCCTCCGTCCGCCCGGAACCCCCGCGTCTGCACGAGGACAGAGCCGCTTACCTGCCGGTCCGGTGGCGCTCCGCCGCTCCGGTTTCATCGCAGCTCCGACCACAAACAGGTAGAAGACGCTAGACCGGATGACGGGAGCCGTCCGCCCGGTTCTGCTCATCCACGCCGCCCAGGAGGGAAAAACTCACAACCGAAGCGGGTCAAATGTTAGCTGAAACTCCGAGAGGTGAACCCGGAACCCGGTGTGGACAGAGCTGCTGGTTCCGAATCTTATTCATGATTTGACGTTTTAAACATCACAAATAGTCAACAGATGAACTTTCCCAGCTACAGTGAACGCACCTCATTTTGTCACGTGACGCAAGTCAGCTGATCTACAGAATGCGGAAGCAGAACCTAACATGGAGGTGCTGGACCGTTTACCAGAACCGGACTGCGTGAAGGTGAGCAGAGGCGGGGGGGTCCGAGCCCAGAGTCCCGCCGTTAAATGGAGGCTTTTATTTTGAAATCAAGTATTATTCGTGGTTCTTTTCTAATCCGGATGCGATTGATTTTTTTAATTTCTGACAAAGGAAACATTTTTATTAATTGGATTTAAAAACAAAAGAGAACGTGAAGACCTGAGACTATCGGGGAGGCAAGATGCATTTATTTGAATCCGGTAAGTATCCAAACATTTTCCCAAATCCAAATCAGGGATTGAGGTGTGGAGCGTCCTCCAGGTGTGTCAAATCCTGCAGACTGCTTCTAAACATCTCGAAGGACAGCAGCTCAGCCATGAAGTGTTGGAGCATCAGCTGACAGAGCAGGCCGAGGCTCCACCATCACAGAGATCATCACTGCAGACCTCCAACCTTCAGGAGACCTTCACATCAGCTCAGGAACACATGTTTCCATGACAACCAGCTGCATCCAACCATCCAAGTGCTGCAAAGCGGGGATGCAGTGGGATGAAGCCCGCCACCTCTGGACTTTAGGAAAGAGGAGACCAACCTGAGAATCTGAGAGGCCAGTTTGGATTTGCAGGTTGTCATGGGAACTGTAGCTGTTGGACCGCGTTGTGTCAGGCGTGGCGTTTGGTGGAGGATTACGGTGTATTTTAAGAGTTGCTTTCAGATCCAACATATCCAACAGATTCTGATCCAGCTTTGTGGGAACCAGATCCAACATGGCTGAAGATCCGAGCTTAAGGACGGTCCGTAAAGACACGGGTGAACCGTTTGTGAGGAAAAACCGGACAGAAGTCCTGACCTCAGCCTGACAGAAGAGCTTTGGGATAAGACAGAGATCCAGTTCTCCTTGTGAGACATCAGAGTCTGAGCTCCCAGACGGAAAAACACGGAAGGACTCCATGAACGCTCCTGGATCTGCAAAATAAAGAAAATGCTGAAATCCTTCCTTAAAAAGCTAACACTCAGCTGCAAAGATCTTCTTGACTTTTAACAGTTCAGGTTTATCTTCCAGACGAATCTAGTCTGGATTAAAAAAACTAAATTAATCCAGAATGATGACATCACAGCAGCCCTGGAGCAGCATTTTGACTATAGGATGCTTCCGAGGTTTTTTCTGACTTGGTTTTGATGTAAAGGCGGAGTGTAAGGAGAGAACGTGCACTCACCGGCTGGATTCATGTGTGTGTAACACTCGATAATACAAACTACTGAGCTGGCTGCCCCCTTTCTGCACCGGGTCCTTGTCCAAACCCAGAGAGCGGACAGCCGCGCTAAGGGGAGCCCTGATGGCGTCTCTTCGTTCTGTGGGAAGGACCCGGCGCCGCCTGCTGTCCTCCTGAGTTTTATTTATTTATGATGTCACTCTTCTAAATGTTTAAGGTCATGTCAGCGTACATAGATGAAGGTTTGGAGCCATTTTTAAACACTACAGCATGAAAAACAAAATAAAGTCGTTGAGCTTCATATTCCCCCCTTAATCTCCCCAAAGATTTACTTCAACTAATCTATTTAAATTATTGCTGGGGTGAAAATGATTCTATGACACTGAAGTTCTGGTTCTGCGCCTGAAAGCTGCAGGTTGTCGGTTGAAAGCCGGATTTAGAACCCGCCTGCTCTCGTGTTCGTGTTGAATGTTTAGCTTGGCCTCTGTCCTGCAGCTCTGTCACAGGCTGGTGGACGGGCTGTGCGGGAGGGAGCCTCCCTGTCGGGGCGAGTATGGCGCCACCTGGAGTCTGCAGGAGTGGGCGGGGCTGCGGGACTCCCTGACGGCCCTTTTCTGTCGGGCGGTGGGGAGCAACTCTGCAGACGAGGAGGTCACTGGCAAAACCATTTTCATTCACATTTTCTATTCCTTCACCTGAGAAAATGTCTCATTTCTTAAGTTGGAAACTGAAAACTTGGTTTAAGTTCGATGGGAGTGATTTCTGTCAGGAGAGAGGGGACTGTTAAATCGGTTCCTCCTGGATTCTGGTGACGTAACATGAACCTGTTCAGACTGGAGCCTCGCTGCTCTGCAGCTCCTGAAACTCTAAGAAAAGAATAACAACATTTCCATTTTACCTTCCGAGTTTTTGAATTTCATCTTCAGTTTTTGAAAAATTCTTTAAAACACAATATTTATTGTATAAAGTGTTTTTTTTTACTCTGTTTTTGCTTTTACTGATGAAGAAATGAAGAGTTTTGTGTGTTTAGAGCAGATTTTAAAGCACGATAAACAGAAACAAAAAAAGTATCTAAATTATTCACTTTAAATATTTATAAGTGAAAATAGTTTAGTAAATATTCATGACTTTAACAGCTGTTTCACCGTTTAGCTGCTTGATGAAACTTAAAAGGTCTTCATCTTTATGTTGTGGATGGATGTGATGGTTGGATGTAATGGTTGGATGTGATGGTTGGATGTAATGGTTGGTTGGATGTGATGGTTGGATGTAATGGTTGGATGTAATGGTTGGTTGGATGTAATGGTTGGATGTGATGGTTGGATGTAATGGTTGGTTGGATGTGATGGTTGGATGTAATGGTTGAATGTAATGGTTGGATGTAATGGTTGGATGTGATGGTTGGATGTAATGGTTGGTTGGATATGATGGTTGGATGTAATGGTTGGATGTAATGGTGGTGGATGTGATGTGGATGTTGGTTGATGTAATGGTTGGTTGGATGTAATGGTTGAATGTAATGGTTGGATGTGATGGTTGGTTGGATGTAATAGTTGGATGTAATGGTTGGATGTAAATGATGGTTGGATGTAATAGTTGGATGGATGTGATGGTTGGATGTAATGGTTGGATGTAATAGTTGGATGTAATGGTTGGATGTAAATGATGATTGGATGTAATGGTGGTTGGATGTAATGGTTGGTTAAATGATGGTTGGATGTAATGGTTGGTTGGATGTAATGGTTGGTTGGATGTAATGGTTGGATGTAATAGTTGGATGTAATGGTTGGATGTAATGGTTGGATGTAAATGATGGTTGGATGTAATAGTTGGTGGGATGTAATGGTTGGATGTAATGGTTGGATGTAATAGTTGGATGTAATGGTTGGATGTAATGGTTGGATGTAATGGTTGGTTGGATGTAATAGTTGGATGTAATGGTTGGATGTAAATGATGGTTGGATGTAATGGTTGGATGGATGTGATGGTTGGATGTAATGGTTGGATGTAATAGTTGGATGTAATGGTTGGATGTAAATGATGATTGGATGTAATGGTTGGTTGGATGTAATGGTTGGATTTAAATGATGGTTGGATGTAATGGTTGGTTGGATGTAATGGTTGGTTGGATGTAATGGTTGGATGTAATAGTTGGATGTAATGGTTGGATGTAATGGTTGGATGTAAATGATGGTTGGATGTAATAGTTGGTGGGATGTAATGGTTGGATGTAATGGTTGGATGTAATAGTTGGATGTAATGGTTGGATGTAATAGTTAGATGTAATGGTTGGATGTAAATGATGGTTGGATGTAATGGTGGATGTAAATGATGGTGGATGTAATTGGTTGGATATAAGGGTGGTTGGATGTAATGGTTGGATGTAATGGTTGGTGTGGATGTAATGTTTGGTTGGATGTAATGGTTGGATGTAATGGTTGGTTGGATGTAATGGTTGGTTGTAATGGTTGGTTGGATGTAATGGTTGGATGTAATGGTTGGTTGGATGTAATGGTTGGTTGTAATGGTTGGTTGGATGTAATGGTTGGTTGGATGTAATGGTTGGATGTAATAGTTGGATGTAATGGTTGGATGTAATGGTTGGATGTAAATGATGGTTGGATGTAATAGTTGGTGGGATGTAATGGTTGGATGTAATGGTTGGATGTAATAGTTGGATGTAATGGTTGGATGTAATAGTTAGATGTAATGGTTGGATGTAAATGATGGTTGGATGTAATGGTTGGATGTAAATGATGGTTGGATGTAATGGTTGGTTGGATATAAGGGTTGGTTGGATGTAATGGTTGGATGTAATGGTTGGTTGGATGTAATGTTTGGTTGGATGTAATGGTTGGATGTAATGGTTGGTTGGATGTAATGGTTGGTTGTAATGGTTGGTTGGATGTAATGGTTGGATGTAATGGTTGGTTGGATGTAATGGTTGGTTGTAATGGTTGGTTGGATGTAATGGTTGGTTGGATGTAATGGTTGGATGTAATGGTTGGTTGGATGTAATGGTTGGATGTAATGGTTGGTTGGATGTGATGGTTGGATGTAATGGTTGGATGTAATGGTTGGTTGGATGTAATGGTTGGATGTAATGGTTGGTTGGATGTGATGGTTGGATGTAATGGTTGGATGTAATGGTTGGTTGGATGTAAATGGTGGTTGGATGTAATGGTTGGTTGGATGTAATGGTTGGATGTAATGGTTAGATGTGATGGTTGGATGTAATGGTTGGATGTAATGGTTGGTTGGATGTAATGGTTGGATGTACGGTGCTGGTGTCTCAGTCGTCCTCTGCTTCTCTGTCCAGGTTCTGGCCAAGCTGCAGAAGCTCTGCGGCAGACACGCCCACGCCGTGCTGAACGTGCTGCGAGCTCGCCGCCGTGACATCCGGCGGGCTCTGCTCAGCAGAACCGACTGCATGTCTTCTGCCGCGCTGCAGGACTTTGACTGGAGCCTGAAGGTGAACATGTGTGTCTGTTCAGAACCACCAACAGCTGAGCCCGTCCAGAGCCAGCAGAACTGAGCTCAGGTTCTGGTTTTAACATCTGCAAGGATTCCAGTTTACGTCTGTGAGACCATAGTTGTTTATTTATTTATGGCCAATGCGCTCATTTGTGAATTTTGAATCAATATATAAAAAAACATATATTATAATAAGTGAAGCAAACATCAAAGCATAATCTAAGTTTAAACAAATTTCACAGAATAAATCAAATAATTGATTCATTTTTAGTTCTTTTAGGAAATAGCATAAAAAACACAGACATTCAAATCCCTGAATTTATGTTTTATTTCACTTTAACTGTTTTTTTTTTCTACATTAGTATAAATATCCACTTGAAGAACCGTCTGAGCTCAGCTTCTCCTCTCTGTGCTGCAGTTGGCTTTATCCAGCGATAAGATCTCGTCCCTCAACACTCCGCTTCTCAGCCTCAGTCTGGATGTGAGGGAGAACGGAGCGCTGCGGCCCGTCGCCGTGGAGATGAGCAAGGAGGAGCTGAGCGCCCTCATCAGCTCGCTAGAAGCTGCAAATAAGGTAAAATGACTGCTCAGTGCTGGAAGCCGACACTGCGTTAACCACAATGCACCTCTGCTCTGGAGGAGTTCTGCCTCGTCTTCAGGTTTTGAATCTCGTTTTTGGATGTGGGGGTTTTCTCAGAGTTCTCCGTGTTTCAGTCTGGGGGTTCCAGATGAACTAGAGGTTCTAAACTCATATTTAAGGTAACTGACCAAAACAAACTTGGGTTCAACCAAAGCTGCTGTTGCGCTCTCACACCACTGGATGGCAGCATTGTCACAACGTATAGGCTCCTTTTGCAGGTTGAAGAAGCTAAACTGACTTCAGATTTTCTAGCATTTCCTTTCATCTTTGTGTCAAAAGGCTGATGATTCATCTCTGTTGATCCTCGTTTCTGCTTGGAATGGGTCTGATATCTGAGTTTAGAGGAGGAGCCAACAGCGTTTGAAGGCGTGTCTGTGTTTCACACAGGTGGTGCTGCAGATGAAGTGACGAAAATCCTCAGGATGGAGGGTCCTTTCTGTACTGGAGTCCCATCATCATCATCATCATCATCATCATCCAGCCTCCTTCACCTCCCCGCAGCATTCAGCGTCACATGAGTTAGAACTGTGGGTGAAGGATTTACGACAGTAACAGGAAACCGTGTCATGTGACTTCAGCTCAAACGACCAGATCAACAAGAAATAAATTTAGAAACCCGAAAAATGTCTTCTTTTTTTTTTTTTTTTCTTCCCTCTGACAGGGAGCAGCAGCTCTCATAACCAGAAGCTTATGTAAGTCCAGTTTGTGCTGCAGTCTGAACAACCTGCAGCCATGAATCCAGTCTGAACCGCACCGGCCCTCATGTTGGTGGGGGGGTTAGCTCTAATGTATTCCCTGAAAAGCCCCAGCAGAGGAGTTACTTTGTGAGTAAGTGATGAAGAGCGGCTGACCCAGTTCTTCACTGCAGCTGCAGAATCTGTGCTGCGCTGCGAACGCCGCTGAAGTGAGCGTCTTTGTCCCGGATGTTGAGCTGCGGCTTTTCTCTACACATTGTCAACTTCAAAGGCGCTGAAGTGTAGCTCATTTTCAAACGCATCACGTTTTCTTAGATTTTCAAAATAAAAGCAGATTTGGTTTAGCTTAGCCAGCCGCTGATCACACGGTTCACGTGACTCTGCTTTTAGCTAGAACTTTAATGACCAAAGGCTGTTAAATTACTAAACATAAAGAAATAAATGGAGACTGAGCTGACAATTGACTAAAGGTTTCACGAGATCTGTAAAAAGGTCTTAATTTTAATTGAACTGAAATAAAGCCTTATTAGTGTCTTGGTCATTGGTCTTCCATTTTTTTCCCTCAACAATAAAATGTGTTGTGTCATAACTGGTGGTAAATTGTTGGACCTCATCTGGCTAAATAAGTCATGAAGGAAAGTGCAAACATAGAGAAATGGCGTGAAAGTAGAGATTATTCTTGGTGGTTAAAACTAGTTAGTGGAAATCTTTATGAAGTCAACTGCACGTTTGTGGGAAAACACTTTAACTTGGCACCATGAGCATTATGGCTGTTAAATAGCAGGTGTAGAGCAAGAAAGGTAGACTCTGGATTGTTTGTTTCGTTTTCTTTGAACATGTGGTCCTACATTAGATTTCAGTCTTTCTAAAAGGCCTTGAACCTCTGAAAATCTCCTGTTTCATGAGCACGAAAGCAGAGAAACAAAGATGACAGAAGACTTTTAACGTATATGATGTCACAAACTGTGCTGGGTCACGATGCTGTTGGAAGGTAAAGATCATGAGCAGAACTCCCTCACTGCAGAAGATCAACAGGTTGTTTGTCTCTCCAATTATTATTCCTGTCATATAAAAACGACCGTCACAGCGGACAACACACACGTGATCATTCCAGTCCAATGTGTGGAAACCCTTTGACTTTAGAAAGTCATGTGACCAAAAAGTGTGCTAGAATGTTCTAAGAATGTTCCCTTTGGATTCTAAGGATGTGGAAAAACAACAGTGGGCTGAACTTTAGGAAACTAGAATGTGAATGAATTTGACATTCATTCTTGTTGTTTGTTTGGACACATGTTTCATTTACACTTAATTATCTTGTAAGAAATCCAAGAAATCTGGAAAACTGCACCTGTACTGTTCAGTAGCAGGTATTTCTCTCTGAGTCTCACTGGTTGAAGATGTCCTGGATCCATTTTAGGTCATTGAATCGGATCGTTAAATTGAACCTATGAATCGTATCGGCACCACAAATTCTGATGTGAATCGAATTCTTGTTCAAAGAAATTGTTACACCCCTATTAAGTAATCAAACTTCCATCAGATTACTTTATCTAGATCTGATTAAGACCACTGACGATAAAAAGACCGAATCCTGTGTAGATGTGTGACTGAAGGTCCTGCTCACCTGGAAGGCCTTTCAGAGAACACGTTTTAATAGACCAATTAACAATCAGAAATACATTTTTTAGGCATAAATGACACTTGAATGTGATCTGATCTCTGGTCTTGTGCTCCTCATCTGTCTTCTCCAGCGCTTGTAGACTTTGTCATAAGAGCTCGTCTGATTTGATGTCCATCTGTTGGTCCAAACTTGCTGCTCCATGAAGCATTCTGGATGCTGTTTTGATCATTCCCCTTAACGCTCCTTCACTATCTGCACTGGACGTCTGAAATGTTGCACGTATGTCCACTATGTGCTGGTGGAGCATGGCCTCACTCTTCTGATGATCCGCGGTATGAGCACTGCAGTCCTCTGGAAAGCAGCATCCAGGTGATCACATGATCACACCAGGTCCCCCCCCCTCACCCCTCCGCTCTTTGTAGCCATCATTTCCCACTGGCCCTCTGTCATCATGGGGTTCTGTCCAGCAGCGTCGTACCTCCCAACAGCAGTCACTGACTGCAGGTTGTCCCCCCGAGTTTGTAATGTTCATCAAAAGTAAACTTCTACTCCTCACAGACGTGGTACTTCCTTAAAACGTTCATCTATCCTCCAAAAGACACCTGTCCACACCCTTAACCCTTGTGCTATCCAAGGCCCTTTAATGTTAAGAGTTGGGTCATCTAGACCCACTAGACAGTGCACTGAACCTTATTTGTGATCTACACTGGTGTCACTGGATTACTTGAAATCGTCTTCACCTTTGTCATGGTAGGGAGAACACATCAATGTAAGGGTGGGGTCATTTTGACCCCACAAGATAGCACAAGGGTTATAATAAAGCAAAAGCTTCAAACAGCCTGGTGTTACCATATTTTTGGTGTTTGTTGTGTTCATGACATCAGTTTTCTGTGTCCGGTAGGCTAGTGAGGCAGGGTCAAGAAACCTCAAAAAACAAATTAAGAAATGACTATAAGTTACATAAAAAAAAATCTTTTGGTTTAGTTGTGTGTGGAGCCAGTTTCTGTGTAATTGTAATCATTCTTAACATTTTTTAGGAAACGTTGCTAAAATAGCCAGTTTCCTGATAGAATATGGAAGAACCATCCAGAACCTGAGGTCTACCACATGTTTGCAGAATCCAGACAGATGTGTTAAACCTTTATAAACAAATGGGGGAAGATCAGCATCTACTTAGATTTCATACATCACTGAATGGCTCAGAAAGAAATCAAGAATTTCATTCCTGATTTTGAATTTAAGTATTTTCATCTCTTTTTTTATCCGTCCGTCTTCTGACACAGAATCCCTTTTGAGGTTACAAGGTTTTTGGAGCCAACCTGGTTGGATGAAGGTGGGGTTCACCCGAAACAGGTTGCCAGTCTGTTGCTGGGACACAAACTCACATGCTCACCTAGAGGCAATTTAGAGACAGCAATCAACCAATGAAGCATGTTTGTGGACTGCAGGAAGAAGCTGGAGAACCCCACACATGTACAGTACAAGGAGAACGTGTCAACTCCTCACAGAAAGAAGCCAGCTGGGATTTGAACCAGGGCCTTCCCACTGTGAGAGGAGAGCACCGGCCACTACATCACTATGCAGCCGCTCTTTATTTTGAAGAACAAACTGACTGAAACCCCGGTTTGATTTTTATGATACTTCAAATGTTCACCAAAAATGAAAACCTACATTATTATTCAGAATAAGTAAGAAGCATTAGGAACAACTGAAAGGGGTAAGGTAATTGTCAGAAAGAAACATGCATCTTGACAACATTGTGCACAAAGTGTTGCGCGTTGTGAGATTAAAGCAGTGCTCACAGGAAATGAGAAAGCAAAAGAATTTAACCTGTTTGCTGCAGAAAGACAACAACTAAAAATGCTGATTGTGCTTCTAACAGCCGTAAACCGCAGTCCAGAGAAGTCAGACCCTCAGCGCTCATCAGCCTCACTGCACTGACTTTAACGCAGCTGTAGGAGCGTTAGTGTTGTCCATCCTCACTTCCTGTTTCATTTGGCAGGCAGACATCCCCTCCGTGTTTAAGGCTGAACTTTGAGGAAGCTCATGGTTGCATTTGGCGAGGACAGCCCTGAGCCACGCCTGCAGTTCTGCTGCTGAGGACTCCGACTGTTGGGGTTGTTCTAGAACCCATATGGACAGCCTTTAAGCCACTCCCACCCCTTATAATTGGGGACTAGAGGAGAGAGTGCAGAGAAAGGCACGGTTGTGGTTGTAGATTCATTTACATCTCTACTCCCTCCAGAGCCTCACAGATGACCTTCAGGATGCTCTGGGCCTGATCCTTACCTTCCTAATGCTCCGTTTATGCTTCAAAGTGATTTACAATCATTGCATTGATCACAAGTCTTTCCTTTGAAAGTTAACATCATCAGCCATTGGAATTTTATGCGCTCTGTATTTCCTGCTTCTGTTTAGTGGACAAACATACCACTTCCTCCTCTGCCTCATCGTGAACCTGCATGTTCGCCTACAAATGTTTGAGCAAGATGTCCTCCATATAGAAAATACCAAACCACTGAAACGCTGGAGTCAATCACGCCAGGCTCCAATAGTATGGACATCACTCAGACGTTTGTTGCAGTTATTGGAGACAGCTGGACTGCACGGCTGTGGTAGGGATAGGATCGATGCAATGGCTGATCGCTATGCAGTACTTCATTGCTGTCCTCTGTCTGCTCTCTTTCTACCTATTTCTAAGCCGCATCCTGTCTGGTTCGTGACAGATGTTCCGGTGTTTTGGTTTGTCGCCTTCCTGCGCTGTCATGACTGCAGTTATTGATGCTTTCTTTCATCTTTCTATAGATGTTCAGTCACTTTTGCTGTCTGACCATTAAAAGATGTTGAAGGGCTTCTGAGTAAGTCCATCCTCGTGTTCTTCTCTCCTTGATGCAGCTTTAACGTCTTGAGTTTGTCTTTGTGTTCCAGTGTTTCTATTTGTTTATGTCTCCTTCCTCCCAGACCTGCAGCTTCCTGAGTCTGACTCTGCAGGACTTTTCTGCCCACTCCTCTTTCACTCAGAGGATGTTTTCCTCCCCCCTTTTGTCTTTTCTTTACCCATTACCCTGTCATCTGTTGCTCCTTAGAGTCATCTTTTTCAAAAACATGCTCAGATAATTTGGCCTTTTTGGGATTGTCTGGAAAGAGTCGAGAAATCTATGGTCAATATCTTTGTGTAACACCTTCTGTTGTGAAGTTGTGCAGGTGTGTGAGGTTATTGTGTCTTCTTCATGTGTCTCAGTAATGAGAGTCAGTTGGCAAAAAGCAAAAGGCAGCAGCTCAGAGTCTTTAAATCATCTCAGGATTTATTTGGGAATATTCTTATGAAAGGCAGCTCTTCACTCCAGTGGAGTAAAGTTGGTTCAGGTGGAGTGACCTATGTTACATCTACATGAGGCTCCGCCCCCTGAGCGGTTAAACATTCAGTGAGCCGCCTGCCTGGCACAGAAACAGGAAAATGTTGACTTCAAACCGAGATCATGTGATCCAACCAAAAACTCTGTGAACTTTTACATCTGAACTCCAAAGCAAGTTTATTTACATCAACTTGATTCTCTTTAAATCAAAAAAGAAAAAACATGAACATGAAGGCAGGTAGAACCCACGACTCCTGGTGGAGTCACTGCAGAAGTTTGATCCCATCCTGAAGCTTCATCAGCTAAGCGGACCAACCAAAGACGGCTTTGTCTCCTGCTGAAGAGCATTCTGTTTGCCCTCCTACCATTTGTGTACAATCAGGCCAAGTGAGGAAATGCAAACATAAAAATGATAGTTTCCAGAGTTAAAAGTCACCTTTGAGTTTGCTGAACTTGCAGCTCGGGACTGTCAATGAAAAATGGGAACACCAAGCGCTCAGCAGCCTCCGCTTCCTGTTTCAGAGCATCTGTCTGATCAAGAAATTACAGTCCAGACTTTATGAGTCTTTTACTTACAGACAATACAGACTCGTGGAGGAAAACAAATACAAAAAAAACCCGAAAGATTCTGGTCAAAACTTCTCATTTGTCAGGACATTTGCATTAAATGGATCATTTGTTTCTTGTAAAAATGCCTTTTTGAAATAAATAAACACTATGGTATTAGAAAAACGTGTTTTTGATGATGTCACATTTGCAGAAGACCTGTATAAATGTGTGTAAATGGAAAAACATGTTAGTTGCATCTGAGGAAATTCTTGCCACACACACACCATGTCCCTCCTCTGCTGCTTTAAAACCAGTCCAGGTTTACGGAGCAAAAACATTGAGGAATGAGGGGATGGACATTTGGAATATTGCACATGTTTTTATGGCTGCTTGTGTTTCATCTTTAAAAATAGTTTGTTATCATAAAATGGTATGTACTCCCTAACTTCCATGCTTCATGCATCTAAGGTTATATCTCAATAAATCTAAACGTGTTGGCTGCAGACGAGTGATGAATGATGAGGTCAGCGCTCCAAAACTACAACGACTGACTCCAAAAACAGCCAAATGTGGCTCATTACAAAGCCTATAATGTCTCTGAACAAAAATATGCCTAAAAGAATCAGACAAATTCTGCTGGTGGGAACTGTGTGAAATCTTTGGACTGAGCTGGTCCAGCTGACCTGTCAAAGGTAAGTAGATCATAGACTGTATATGAGAACTGGACCGAGAGAGTGTGACGCCACCCATAGAAAAGGGTTTATTTCCAGCTCCAATGAAAGGAAGTCTATTCAGTCACCATTTTTTGTGACACTAACACTATCATGTTGGAACCAGACATTCTCAGGAAGCAGTGATTGGTCCCAGTCGGTCTGAATCAAATCTTTCTATGGCGACCACTCTCACACATCCGGAGTGAGCTTGATGGAAGTCCACTACCACTTGGATAACAATTACTACTGAAAAAGTATCATGAAGAAAAATTAGGATAATCAAGAACAGGTTTAAAAAAAAGCTATCAGTGCAAGAATGGTTATTATGACCAATACAATTTCTGAGTAAAAGCTGTTTATTTTTCTATAGAAGTCTGGGAGTTTTGGCTTCTGGCTGGCTGGAGCCAGAGGGACTTCCTGTTAACGTCACCGGGGGGGAGGGGGTCACTCAGTCCAGTTCTTCTATACAGTCAAATATACAGTCAATAGTGTACATCCACCAGTGTTACCTTCAGGGGCAGAACACCTCTGGTAACTATGGCCCTTAACAGAACAGTCCTCATGGCAAAAACAAATCAAAAAAGCCACGCCCAGGCAGGCAGCAGCTGTCAACCATCACATCAAAAATCCCAGCAGGTAAAAGCTTCTGTTTGATGTTGAGGGAACAGTGTTGTTTTACACTCTTTGTTTTCTTACATTGCATTAACGATTTATGAGAATTTGACTGATGTACCAAACAGGAAGTACCCGCTGGCTACAACATAGACTTTGATAGAAAATAAAACAGCTGTTACTAAGTCATTCTATTGGTCATTATAATCATTCTTCCTCTGATAGCTTTTTCTAACATGTTCTTGATGATCCTCGTTTTTTTTTTCATTATGTTTTTCCGCAGTTCAAGTTATTCAAGTTATAAACTGGCCAATCAAATGCCTCATTAAAAGTTTGTGGTGTCATGTCCGACGTTTGACAGATTTCATGTAGTCTGCTTTCAAGTGGTAGGGGTGTGGACTTCCAAAAAGCTCACTCCTGAAAGGCCAGAGTGGTTGCCATAGAAACATAGACCCAAATAGACTTAGACCAATCACTGCTCATCTGGATCCAACATGGCAGCGTCTCCCAAAACGAAATGGTCACTGAATTGACTTCATTTGATTGGAGCCAAAAGTAAGTCATTTTCTATGGGTGACGTCACACTCCCTTCGTTCAGTTCTTATATACAGCCAATGGCTGTAACCCAAATTAATGAATTATAAAGATGGCAGGTTTATTTTGTGTTTCTGCAATGGGAAACCCCAGTGACAGACAGAGGTGGAGGTTTTACAACCATCTAACACCAGCTGAACATTCAAAATATATCAACCTGTGTTTGTGGAGTTGGAGGGCTTGATTGTTGGGGATAAAGCAGGTTTACTAATGAGCATGGGAGGAAGTGAGGGTCAGGAGATACAGCAATCATCTGCTAATCACAGACTGCTGTCTGCTGTGCAGCCCTGTTTGTTCTTGATCAGGACACTCACCCACATGCGCACACATGCACTCACACTACTAGAGTGACCTGGTGTGGTCAGTAAGTGTAAAGCTATGTGCACTCCGCCTTCGGCAACGTACGTATAATGAAATGTCTAGTGGACAAGTGTAAATGTCGCTTTGGGCTTCCGTGTTCTAAACGCTCATGTTTACATTTTTAAGACTGTTCTCAGGTTCTACATACAACCAGTTGAACTTTGACCAAGCAGGGACTCGGTTTTGGTAGTAACGTATGGATAACGTGCCTTTTCATTCACGGAAGGGCCAACCATTTGAAAATTTATCATGGAGGAGAAATTAATATATGCGGTTTGTGGCCAGCTGGAATTCTATGACACCAAGTCTTTCATTATCGGAATAGAGCAGTGAAAGAAAAAGCCTGGACCAAGATTGACTAGATTTGCACCACTTCCACATTTCACACTTAGCCTCAGGCAGACATGCACTAGTAAACAGTAGCAACAGAAAAAGACGACGAAGCCCCTCCCTGCTTGTCCAATGTGAACACCATGGGCTAAATGTGGGTTTAGCACTTTCTTGAACCCGTGTCACGTCCCTGGTGTGATCATAGCTTTAGAGGAGAACAGAGTAGAACCTAAAAGTGACTTAAAGTAGTTTCTACTGTGGGTGAAAGAGCTTCTCAATCCTGTCTGATCAGTTAGAGCCACATCTTGACTTCAGTTAGTTTATGGTGCTTTTGGCAGGAGTCGTCCATCAGCTTCTGTTTGAAGATGCCCCTTTGTTTCTACCACTATCGGCAGCACGGTGGAGTCAGAGCTGAAGTCTCACCTCCACCTCATCCCTTTTTCTATTGTACAGCATGAAGCGCCATTTACATGCAAAAGATGGAGAAACAGAAAAGACAACAAAACAAACTACCATTATGATCGCATCACCAGTCATTTTTTGCCGTGTTGGGACTTAAAAATACCAAATTTGACTATGTTTTCTAAGATTCTAATCTTTTTCTATCTAAACTTGGCACAGAAAGTAAGGACGTTTGTTTGAAGAGATCTTTTTTTTAAAGAAAGTTTTAAGAACGTTTTTGGAAAGCCTGTTTGCTTTCTTTCTAAGGGGTTTGTAGAGAGCTGGCATTCGTAGGAGGAGCAGCAGAGCTGATGAAGAGCGTTTCACTTCTTTCCTGAAACTGATATTGTCTGCAATTACACCAGGCCTGTGTGAGTGATGTTGGAACTGCCCCAAATCATGATGGCACCTCCACATTTAGGGATCACTCAACTCAAAGTTCTATGCTTTGTCTCCGTACGCTGACTCTATAATCCATAAGCAGAATTTGGACACTTCAATGCTTCCAAACCATCCATGAAACTCCATCGCATCAGAGATGCTGCCTTTCCCATGAATGCATGCGTTTTACAAACACCACTTTATGAATTACTCAAAGAAATCTCTACTGCTTATAATCCCAACAAATTTCCTTACTTTTTGTGCTTGAATAATTTTCTATGTAGAGCAAAAGTCATTGTTTTTTTATTAAAGTATATGTCTCTCTTTATATAGATTTATTTATATACCATATTTTATATTAAATTGTATTTACAATGTACAGACCAACACGTGGAGGATATGTACAAGAGGTCTTACCACTCCTTCTTTTCATCCCTGTACAGGACATAGGTAGTTTTTCTGTGAAACTGTGGTTCTGCCACAGAGGCTCACTGCTGAACCCTAGTGGACATAATACAACCAGTACACCAGGTTGAAGAATATGAATGTGATGGGAAAAACTACTCGGGACCACTTGTCAATGGCGTTGACATCTGTGAGGTCCGGTATCTTGACTTTAAGCTGAGAGGCCCTCCTTCTCAAACGACTTTTCTTAGGTCCTAGTGGTCGGTCGAGGGCGGGTCGTCCGTAAAGGTCCCGGCTGGCCATTGGCTTCCGGTACTGTATGCTGGCGCTGTCGTAGGAAAACATTGTAGCCCGCGGGTCATGGAGCGTACTCATCATATCTGGTCCACCCATCTCTGTGGGCATGTTGGACAGGAGGATGCTGCCATGAGCATCAACCTGACGAAAGAGGTTCAAAGATTTTGTTCAAAAAATGAAACAGACAGAGGGTTTTTCACACTTTTTGCTTTACAAAATGTTAAAGTTTCAAATTTTCCCACAGGCCTTTATAAAGTTAACACCTCCTATGCATGCTTTGTTTATCCATCCGTTCACCTACAGTTTTCAGGCATGTGGTGGCAGTAAGTGCATACTACTCTTAGACAGATAACCAGACCATCAAAGCAAAGCCTCAATTCCATTGAATTATTTCTTTTATGAAGTGTCCATTCATAAGTGACGCTGTCTCAAGATGCTACTCAAAGAGAAAAATGGCAAATCAAGCACAGACAAAATGATCCGTGATTGTCATCGTCTAATTAAAGGCAAATAATTCAAGATTTGAGTCCAGATTTTTCCAGGAAGACCAGATTGCTCCAAATATCATATCTCTGTTTGTTGCGGTGCGATTCAAGCATTGTCACTCTTGCTCTACTCCCTCCCGTGCTCCTGTACTTGGCTGTGGACCTCGTTCCTGGCTAGTCTCTGCTCCTGCTCCTTGGTTGTGGACCCTACCTCTGGCTTGTCTCGCGCCCCCAGCCGGCCCCCTACTCATCTGGATAGAGCCCATCTGCTGGACTATTTAACATGTAGTTGTAGTGTTTGATAAGCTCCGTCTTCTCTAAGAGTTCTGGTACATCGCCTGTCCATCCTGGGGGAGGATCCCTCCTTCATGTGGGCACCCCTGAGGTTTTTTCTTTTTTTCCGGAATTCGTTTTTTTTAGGAGTTTTTCCTTACCGCCAAGGAGGGTTTAAGGGCAGGGATGCCCAGTTTAGCTTTGTTTAGTTTATTTAAACATTACATGTATTACCTATTGAATTCTATGACTTCATGTTCTTTATGGTCTTTATGGAACATATTACACCAGTTTTAAGATCGCTGCATTGGCTCCCTGTGCAATTCAGGATTGATTTTAAAGTTCTTTTATTGGTTTACAAATGTTTTTATGGTCTCGGGCCTTCATATTTATCTGACATGATTTTAAAGTATGAGCCCTCGCGGACCCTGAGGTCCTCTGATACAGGCCTTTTGATTATCCCAAAAGTTAGAACAAAAACGTACGGCGAGGCCTCATTCAGTTTTACGGACCTCGCCTATGGAACAGCCTCCCAGAGAGCCTCAGGGCCGCAGAGACTGTTCATGTTTTTAAAGGAAGGCTTAAGACCTACCTTTTAAATTTAGCTTTTAGTTGAATTTTAGGATTTTTAATTTTTTAATTTTTTAATTTTTTTATTTTTGTATTTTTTATTATTATTAGTATTATTTTTTAATTTATTATTATTATTATTTTTAAATATTTTAATTCATTTATTTTTCTTTTAACTAGTTTTATATGTGTATGTAAATACATTTATTTATTTACTCTATTAATTTTTAAGACGCTCTTACTATTAAATATGCCTATTAAAGTTTATGTAATTATTTGTTTTTTACTCCATGTTTTATATATATTTTAATTTTATTCCTTTTACATTTTATTACACTCCAGTGTTTTCCTCTGAGGGATCCTCCACATCGGTGACTGACCCTTCTCAGTGAGCGGGGTCGCTGCAGTGGGATCTCCTGGGTCTGACTCTTTTGATCGGATCTGGGGGGTTCTGTGGTAGCGTACTCCGTGAACTTGGGTTGGGGGGTCGCTGGTGTGGACATGTCCTCAAAGTATCGTTTTCCCACCTCAGGACAAAGCCAGGTCTCTACATTCTATCACTTTTTTATTTATTTATTTATTTATTGATGTGTGTGTGTGGGGGGGTGTTTTGCGGGGGGGGGGGGGGGGTGTCGCACGGTTTGTCTTGTCATCTTGTTTTTAAATTTTATTGTATTTTATGCACAGCACTTTGTGTGACATCTGTTGTCGAAAAAGTGCTATATAAATAAAGGTTGATTTGATTTGATTTGATATATTTATTTTTCAATTACCGGTATGAAGCCCATTGAGACGACTATGGTTGTAATATTGGACTATACAAATAAAATAAAATTGAATTCAATTCAATTCGGAAAACATTCTTGCGAGATGGATACGCAGATTTGTGTCTTACCACAACCGTTGGACGTATGTCTAACAGACTTTTCACGCAAGTACCACCAAAGTATAACTTTTTTATCCCATATTCGGCGTACATATGACGTTAAAATGATATAACTCCCACACGAATCATTAAGGAATTCCTTCGCACGGTTCTTGCACCATTGTGTGATGGGTGTATAAATCGTCTGGTCTTTCACCTATACCGAGTGGGGGGTCAGGTCTCTCGCCGGGCGGTGTCTGGTGCAGCGTGGAAGGCGGATCGCGGGAGCTAGTTGGTTATGGCAGACATGGATTCAACTCTGGACCACAGAGGCCCTTCTTGTGGATCTCCCCAGCTGAGGCTCCCGCCAGGGGTCCCCCGTATCTGCGGTGGGCTCCCTTGGCTGGCGCCTAGCAGCTGGTGTGGACCAGGGGGAATCTGGCTGTTTAACTAAAACACAGCATTGCGTGGCGGATGCTGACCATGGTGCTGAGGTGATGTGATTTCTGCCCAGTGTTTTGAATGTCAAAGTGAAGCAATTCGATAAAGGGCGGCTTTACGTGTTCTTTGCGTGGTTCATTTGCACTTTTTCCGTGGTTTTAACACGGTTCATTTGTGATACATCTGTGAAAATTTCACGTAAAAAAACACAACTTTTCTAACGTTTTCGCATGACTAGTTTTCATCCGTGCAATATGTGCAAATTGCACATAGCGGCTGTGTGACACGGCCTTCAGCTACCAACCAATTCCAACCGTCCCACATGTGTTTACATACAAACCACTGTGCATTCACCTGAACCCTGCTGCTCTCCAGTCGGCTTCTGTTCTCATTGGATTTGGCTTTCTCTGCTGCCTTTTTCTGCAGGTGAGGACCTCGACCAAAGAAGATGTAGTTGACAAAGGCGTACTCCAGCAAGGCCAGAAAGACGAAGACAAAGCAGCCCATCAGGTAAATGTCAATGGCCTTGACGTACGGGATTTTGGGCAGGGTCTCTCTGAGATGGGTGTTGATGGTAGTCATGGTCAGCACAGTGGTGATACCTGATGATATGAAAGAGAAGATTCCAGTAATACGATTTAGACTTGACTTACTGTGAGATCGTGTCTGTCAGCAGAATTGACCAGATCATTTGAACAAAAAATGCTGAGCAGCGGATGCGAGTGGAAATCAAAGACCTGCTCAGGTTCAAGATTGAACTAGCAACCCTTGGGGCAGTGTCCTTTTTCTAACCTTTGGGTCAGCACAGCCACAACCTGCTATTTGTTTACTTCAATGGTCTGGATTGAGTTCAGACTTTATTTTTTCATTTGGTTCTGTCCGTACTCTTGCAGGTCTTTTCACTTCACCGGTTTGCCTAAAACACATGTGTCAAACTCATGGCCCGCAATATATATACAATATATCTTAAGATACAATATATCAATATATCTTATATACAATATATCTTACAATTGTATCCAAGCTATGCAGCCCAGTTATACCACATTATAATAAGGCATTTTAGTCCTCCGTCACTCTAATACAGATGAAGGAGCGATAACCGTATCCTAGATTTAGTATTTTTCCATATAAATCCATATAAATAAATATTCCATATAAATTAGGCATAACATGTGTTATGTTGTAATAGTGTACATAATTTATTACTTACTTACTTTTTACTTTTTTTCTATTGTTGCACATTTTTGTATACTTGCACATTTGGGAACACCCCTCACCTTTGCGCATTGTTTTTATTTTTTCTGTCACTTTTCCCTGCTTCTTGGAACTGCTGTGACAATTGAATTTCCCCAATGTGGGATCAATAAAGAATAAAGAATAAATCACAGAATCATTTGTTTAGTAGTTTTGGTAAAATGTTCATTTTATAGACAATAATTCAATGAATCTACTTTGCCATAGAAAAAAATATAATATAATATAATATAATATAATATAATATAATATAATATAATATAATATAATATAATATAATATAATATAATATAATATAATATAATATAATATAATATAATATAATATGCATGGTGGTGCAGTGGTTAGCGCTCTTGCCTCACAGCATGAGGCTCCCGGTTCAAGTCCTGGCTGGGGGACATGAAAAACAACATCACTGGGGGACTTTTCTGTGTATGCAGTTTGCATGTTCTCCCCGTGTGTGCGTGGGTTTTCTCCATATGACATGCTTCATAGGTTAATTTGCAACTCTAAATTCTCCATAGGTGTGAGAGTGCATGGGTGTGTGATTGAGGACATTCTATCCTGCGACAGACTGGCACCCTGTCCAGGGCATCCCCTGCCTACGCCCAAGGCACTACGGGATAGGCTCCAGCAGCCTCGTGACCCCGAAAGGGACAAAGCGGTATAGAAAATGAATGAATAATAAAATATAATATGGAAAACATAAGAAGCCAACAGTGATGTTCTGAAGATTTGAGTAGAGTTTATTCATCCCACATTCTGGTTTCTTTAATGTCAGTTTCATGTTTGAATTTACAAATAACAGCACTTTAAGGCAGAGAGCATAGTTTTGACTGCGTCATACTTTTTGCTGTCTTCAGTTGTGTAAATTACACACTTTTGTGACATGCAAAAGCTCAAGGTGCAGGTTAGATTTCCTTTTGACAAAGTTACTGACCTAAAGCGACTCTGGCAGCCGAGGCGTCATAGTTTATCCAAAAGGAGACCCAGGACAGGATGGTGATCAGGGTGGAGGGCATGTAGGTCTGGAGGATGAAATATCCTATGTTCCTCTTTAGCTTGAAGCTAAGTGACAGACGTGGGTAGGATCCTGTGAAATGAGCAAAAAACAATTAAAAACTGTTTTCAGGAAGACGATAGACGGATGGGCCCCAGCAACCCCATGACGTTGGATGGGAATGAAAGGAATGTGATGGGAAGTACATGTGTGTTTTCAGAGAGAGAAAGCTCCTACTCTGAGGTCCCACTCCGATCATCTTTTGATCTATTTCCAAGGCAGTCCCAAAAGTCTTTGGATAATAATTATGAGTTTTTAACTCATAATCCAAAAATCTGTGTTGTTTTCAAGGACACTATTTCTGCTGAGCGACAGTAATTTAACTGAAATTTGCCTCTGAGTTTTAGGCGGGACTGTTGGTGCAGAGTGAGACCGCCCGCCCCTTCCCATCATCCCTCTGTTTACATGCTCTTCTACTAGCTTACTAGCCCATTACAACTCCAACCTAACATGGCGACCATGATCTGATAATTCCAGCCAAACAGTTTTGATCCAGATTCCAGCTCAGATGAGGAAAATATCTATCTGTCTGTCTATCTGTCTGTCTGTCTGTCTGCCTGCCTGCCTGCCTGCCTGCCTGCCTGCCTGCCTGCCTGCCTGCGGATGCATCAGAATGGAGCAGAGCAGGGAGCTTGTGATTCACCAATTGCATCTAGCACCTGCATAACTGCTACAGGCTGTTTCCAACTGCATTTTTTCATCTGCTCCTAATTCCGAATGATTTGAATGAAGAAAAACTCTGAAATCCAAATGTAATCTTAATTTTCTTTATATATGTCCTCTATCATCAGAAAAATGCCACAATAACATGTTAAAAACACAAATTTCATGGATGTAGGTCTTTAAAGACTTAACATTCATGTGTTTTCTGATATTTCAAAGTTCTAAAGGGTGGCATTGCTTTTCTACCTTCAAGCAAATACAACCGCTTTGACTCATATTTCTTTCTAAGCAGCAAGCAAGCAGCTTAAAAGTGTGAAGACCCAAACAAATGCAAAACCACCGGCACAGGTGAAAATATTTTCTACACCCAACAAATTATTTCAGAAGGAAGAATCTGACTTGTGGGAGGGGCACCGCATGCACGAGGATGGGGCTTTCAAACATGTGACTAAACAGAAAGCCTGTCGCATAAACAGCTAGCTTTCTGATTGGTCCTCTTACACCTCGCTGTGCCATCGCCTCTGTGGATGGATGACGACTTTGACAGTACTATGAGTAACACACACATCTTAAAGCAACACATTAACCTCTACCCCCCCCCACCGCACACGCACACACACACACCCACACACACACACACACACACACACTCACCCAAACAAACAAACAAACAGACACACACACACACCTAGACACACACACACATAATTTTGAAGACCAGGAACTATGCAGTACAGCCTTCCATGTTGGTGACCCATGTAAACCAAAAATGATTAAAATTAAAATTCTCATAGAAAGTGTTTCAAAGGCTGAAATATTTGCTAAAGATATGGGCAAAAATATTTTAAAAAATGCTCAAAATATAAAGTTGCTACAAACCATGGTTTTCTGACATTTCTGAATAAAATACCAGATGTGTTCATATCTACGATAGTTTGACATCGTAGACTTTTACCTGTGGCAAACACAGCTTTGGTGGACAGGGTTTGGTAGTCTATGATGGAGAATTGGGGCAGCTCGATGTTCTCCACCCCAGTGACGGAGCCTGCATTGCTGCCCCCCTGCCAGTAGAACTCAATGTCATCTGTGGTGTATCCGTCTATGGGGGAAATGAAGAAAAGCGGTGAAAACCTGGAATGGATTTCCTCATATTGAACAGATTCAGGCTCAAAGACTTGGTGGATCTACTGCAGTTATCGACCTCCCAAAACTCCAAGTTGAAAAGTTGGAGTTGGTTTTTGAGGCATAGTTGACATATCTCGCATAATTTCAATGGTAACTCTTCCTTCGAATTGAATGAGTCACGTGACCAACAGGGAAGGAACCGGCTGCCTAAGGCACTTCACATTGGACACCACAAGAGGTCCCAGCATCACAAAGTTGAGAGTGTCGTGCTAAATTGTGGTGGCAGTGGCTCAGGTGGTTGAGAAGATCGGCCAATGATTAAAGGATTGATGGTTGGATCTCTGCTTCCAGCCAACTGTTGTTGTGTCCTTGGGCAAGAAACTTCCCCCTCCCTGTCTATAGAGTGGCTCCACTGGTGTGGGAATGAGTATGAATGTCCCGGTGATGGTCAGAGGGGCCGCTGTGGCTACAACAGTACATACCATCACCAAGTATGAATGAGGGCTCCACACTGTAAGCGCTTTGAGCGTCTGGAAAAGTGTTGAAAAATCCAAACCATTATTAATTGTTGGATCCACAGCTTCTCTGTAAAATCACCAACCACCATTTCCCAAAATCTCTTGATCCATAGCAGTTCCCGCATGTTAGGAGCTCGCCGCCACATGGCCTGAATAAAATGCCGATGTCTCCTTTGTTAGATGATGATGAGTGCTAGTGCCGCTGCAGAAATTTGAATGTATCTGCTGTAAATCAAAGAATTATTCACATCCGTCACCATGTTTTTGAATGACTTATCGCGCGAGTCGTTTTTGTTTATTCACATGATTAAGATTTAATGAAAACTGAGTAATAGCGAAAACATTTTTTTTTAACATTTCTATATTTTTGATAACGTTTTGCGCATTTGTGTAACAGAAATGCAGCTGTGAAGCAGTGCAAATAGCCATCAATGACTTAGTTTCTTCAAATGTTACTATAAATCCACTGAATACGGTGAAAAAACAGATTCTCAAATGAAAGCTAATTTTAGGGCTTACTGATCCTGAATTTCGTCCCTGATGCTAAATGGTTTAAATTAGCTAAAAAAGCTTTGACGATATCAGATGTTGTGATACCAGCAAACAGCAACAATGTGGCCCTTTTTGTCTTTGTGGCTTTGGATCTTGCAGTGAAGCTGCATCATCACACACAGAGATATCAGCAAACGTTGGTTTTAAAGCCTTAGTCACATCTGCCCCTTATGGGTGGATACAAGCTCTCTGTGGGGGGGAAATGGTCAAACTTGTACGGGACACGCAGGTGGTCCACACAAAATGTAAAGATCATGAACTATCTGGTGAGTTCGAGAGAAAATGTTCATGGACATTTTTTTCTAAGTGCATGATGCAGATGACAGGTCATAGTGAACACTTAAACAAGGCGTAAGGGTAATTAAGGGGGTTAGGTGAGACGCAGGTCCATTGTACAGAATTCTCATTTTTGGTGGTCAGTAAAGAGCCAGTACTTGCGCCTAACTAACCACTTCAGTGTGGCGTAACAACACTGTATGACAGCATCACACGCACCTCATACGTCTGTGTAACTTACAATATCCTCACAAATACTATACAATACACTTATCCCACACGACAATGGTACGTTCCATTTTATGATGTCCGTTAACGTGGCATGAACCTCAAGGGAAAGGCAAGACACACTTGCGTTCCATTTAAGATGTGGCCACTCCCCTTCACGACACTCTACGGGCTCGGACAACCCAAAAACTCCAAACACCCATACGGGGCTTGACCTGAAAAACTTTTGAGATTCTCGACCACTTGGTGATCTCGAGTGTCAAGTGACTAAGGCATTACACTCAATCCTTATGTTTCATTTCCAAGAGTTTTACATTTGGTTTGGTGATTTTAATGACTAGTTTGTTTGTTAAAGCTATTGATGGAGGTAGATAGGGCTTTTATCTAGTAATTTAACCTCTTCACGCCATATTTCACTAGTTCACAGTGTCCCATTTAACCCAGGATTACAAATAATTTAGCATTAGTTTGAACAGAATAAAACAAATAAAAAAAAATAATACTATATACAGTAACTAGAAATAAATTCAGGGATGAAGGGGTTAAATGGTTTTGCATAGCTAAATAATCTGTTTTTTAAAGCAAATGTGCATTTTTAAGATCAAATACTAAACATATGTGACACGTAGAAACAGAAATATTAAACCTTAAACTAGAGAATGTCCCATAAACCAGAGAGTTGGACACAAACTAAGAATGACTCACAGCTCTCGATTTCCAGAGTGCAGTTCTGCTCATCCAGAGGGTATCTGCGCAGGTCCATCATGCAGGCAGCTGTTGTGGTGATCCTAGAAGAATCATCCGGCTTGATGTTACCAATAGGAGCAAAACAAATGCAAAACATGGAAGCTAGAGGAGATAACAAAGCTGCATGGCGGCATGTAGGTTAGCACCATCAATTCACAGGAATGATGGTCAATGTTCTCCATGACGCACGCTGGCTGATAAACTGATATTTATTTAATTTTAGGGTTTTTATTTTCAAACAAAGAGGTCCGTCATTTGTTTTTTTGTTTTCCTCTCTGTTGGTGGACATTTTTGATGCTCTGTCCCTAATCTAACAGCCAACATTTTTGCGGATCTGTTGAGTTTTACCGCTTTACCAGGCGATAAACACGAAAGACAAAAAGTGTAAAACATACTTCATGCCCTACTGACATATTGATTAAGAAAATAAGAGTTTTTCAGTGAACATCCCACAACCACTCAAAACTACTCCTCTCACTGAGGTTGAAGTGATGACACTGACACCCAAAACTGCACCTCATACTTATGAGAAACCGGCATCGCATCACCATTGACAACAAAACACAAATCATGTTTTCAAAATGAATGCATGAAATCTCTCCACATGATCACAATTTGCTGTTTTGTGGATCTGACGTCAAACATTTCAAAATTCGTACATTGGATCTATCCCTAGATCTGTCACTAGATTGTACTGTCAGCTGACACTGATCATGGAAATCTCCATGGAAACCACCATCACCTTTTCACAGCAGACATCAGAAACCTCATCTAACTCTGCCTTTATAAGGGTGGACCATTTATGTATAGGTGACCATTCTTTTAATTTAAATGCAATAAATTTACTGCATAACAGTACTGGACTGAGTGACCCCTCCCCCTGGCGTTCCAAACAGGAAGTACCCGCTGGTCCCAAGAAATCCCATCAACTTCTGTAGAGACATAAACAGCTGTTACTCTGTCATTGTGTTCTTCAGAATAATCATTCTTGCTCTGGTTTTTAACATTTTTTTATCATCTTATTGATTATTACCATTTTTTAGCATGTTTTTTTTCTTTATTGCAAGTTATTTACGGTATAAATTGACCAATCAGATGGCTCAATTAAAGTATGTGGTCTCATGTGACGTCCAATGTTCAAAACGATTGACAAATTTCCTGTAGCCCGCTTTCAAGTAGTGGGGTGTGGCCTTCCAACAAGCTCACTCCTGATTGGTGAGAGTGGTTCCCATAGACTCACTTGGACCAATCACTGCTTACTGACGTTGTCTGACTCCTACATGGAAGCGTCCATAATTGCAAAAAAATGGTGACTGAGTCGAGTTCCTCTGGTTGGAGCCAGCAGTAAACCTTTTTCTATGGGTGATGTCTCACTCGCAGAGTCAAGAGGTATTCTTTCTATTTATCAGAAAACATTTTCAGTTAAAGCTTTATTTTGAAAAGCACCTATTTCCTGTCCTAACAGCTTGGCAGCAAGAGTGGAGTGTGAGAAAACATTGTTGGAGGTTTCTTTAGCAAACTGGATTTTTTTTCTTTTCCAGACAAAAACTCAATAGAACCAAACACCAACACATATACAATGAAGCCAAACATGCTAGTTAGCTCCTCTGGCACTCCTCCGCGCCCGAGACAGCAGTGACCCTCACCACAGTTCTCAAACCCAGCAGGACTTCATGGTTGTTTCCACAAAGTTTTCCCAAAATGAAACTTCAGCCGCAACACCAACTTCTGACACGTCCCAGAGTCAAGAAAAAGCCTCAACGTGATAAATATTCATTATGTTCCGAGCTTTTACATTTCTGCAGCTGTCAATTGACGTCCTGCACTGGATGTGTACATCATAGAGTGCCATATAAATTATGAAACTGCTGCATCGACTGCAGATCTAAGCAGAAAACGCAAACTAAGTAAGAAACATTAGGAGGCAGTGGTTTGCTTTTTCTGTAATCGTCAAGTTTTCGCTGAGCTTGAGCTTTGAATCCTGAATTATAGACGAGCAGATGAACTTTGAATTCTTTTATTTGTGTAAAGAGTTGGTTTTTTGTACAAATGGGAATGACAGAGAAAAAACGAGACTGTCACACATATCCTTTTAGCTTTTCCTTACAACTGGCTGTTTCAGTGTCTTTTTCTAAGTAAAGGCTGAGTAAACATCGATACGTAGGACATGCAAGGATAAATGAATGGAAAGTTGTATCCTAAACATCCTAACCTCCATTCACCTCATACTCTAAATGTAAACACCTGCCTTCCAGCTGTTCCTGTAAACCCCATAATAATCATCTGGTAGATGGTGGTTTAGCTGCTAACAGTCTAGAGCTGGGCATCACCAATAATTTCCAGAATCGATTAGATTCACATTTTTTTTTTCCGATTCTTTCAATCCACTTGATTCGATTTGTTTCAGTCAATTTTTTACATTACACAGTTTACACATTTAGACATATTTCTATAGAAATTCAGGAATAATCTATATATGTTTTGAAGATATTCATTTGGAAGATTATTCATATTAATCTGATACAGTTCCCATACTTTAAAATAAACCATGAGATTGTTAACACCACACAGTGTTACATGATTTTCAAACGGAGAAGCTCTAACAAAAATGTGCAGATCATTTTGTTCTGCCTCTCCTGGAGGGCATTTCAGTTTAGCCACTAGGTGGAGCTCGCGCTATAGCGTTACACTTTATTCCAGAAGATTTGAGAAAGAAGCGCTGCTTCAGACCACAAATGGTTACTTAAAAAAACAGTTTCCTTAAAAGAGTTTGGAAAAGTCACGCCTGTGAGAATGCAAAGCACAAAGCGACAGAGCATTAGCATTAGCCGTCCTATGGGAAATTCCATTATATGTTAGCATCAAGCTAGCGGGGTTTGGATTTAATACTGTTATGCATTAGGTCACCGGAAAAGCAAAGGCATGAAAGATTGATCTTTAATTTCCAGGATCGATTATTGATTTATTAAGCTTGGATCAATTCAGATCGATTAATTGATTTTATCAACCCAGCCCTATAACAGTGTCTGCATGTCTTCTCTGCTGAGCCTTTGACCTGCGGTTCGTTTGCAGATGTGGAGAATTTCTTTGTCAGGGAATCTGGTTTAGGCCACGCCCATTGATCAGGGTCAGACTGTAGTGGTGGTACACTCAAACACAGGTATCTACAATGACAAACTGAAAATGAGGTTCAAAATGATGGTCTCACAGCTGCCAAACAGATGTTTTTACTTCTCTATAAGTTCAAAATGTCCAAATCTAATTCTTGTCATCTGCTGTTGGTTCTTCTAGTAACGCCTCTTACCTGAGGCCGTAGAGCACGGTGCCATCTGGGTGCAGTCGGATCATCCGGTTCTTCACCGTCACCCCGTGGACAAAAGACTTCTTGTCATTGATGAAGTAGGTGTCGGGGACCCAGAGCTGATCGGCGACTCGGTTGTCGAGCGTCAGGTTGAGAGGGATGCCGGTGTAGGAGAGGCGCTTGTCTCTCCAGGACTGCTGGAAGTACATGGTGATGGTGTAGTCCTGAGAAACAGAGCATCAGCAGGAGCAGGTGGGTCACTGATGCTCATGACGGGAACAGAGAACTTCGTTGTGCTTCTGTGTTACAGCAGCTCTCATTCACTACAACATAGAGGCAAAACTGAGATGGATTCCGGAAGCTGCTGTGGGATCTCACAGCTTCACTCTGATGGTCACAAACTCAAAAAAGCTGGAGAAAGTCTCAATACTTTACATCTGCGCAGACGTGGTTAGGATTAGTCATGTACTGTTTTCAACAGCTGTTTGAAAATCCCAGAAGCAGGTCAGGCGAAGAACCGGTGTGATGGCGACTCACAGGAAGAAATACAAAGTGGGCAAAAATAACCAAAGACTTCAGGAAAGGTTTTAAACCAAAAGAGCAAAATCCAAGAAAGCTGAGCTACAGCCAGGGTTTGCTGGCAGTAATAGAAGATAACATTTCAGGCCCAAACTGTTGAAATGGGAAGGTTTTGGTTACAAGTGTTTATGTAGATTCAGTCAGTTGTCTTGTATGAGCAGTTCGAACCTCAACGCCTTCTCCTCTTTGAACCACTCCTGCCCATTAAAAGCTTGTGCAGTCCCTTAAATATTCACAAACTCAAGTCAAAGCATAAGAAAACAAAAAACACCTATGAAATATGAAAAGAGAAAGGATGGATTTGTTTATCTTTGTTCCAAACCGAAGCCGTCCTCTGGTTCTGTCAGAAGTCAGAGCTCTGTCTCCCCCGCTGGTATCAGCCAGATTTTTTTAAAGAGCTGAAAACAAGGTTGAGTGTTATTGTAAACACGCTAACACGGCTAACGTGTAGCGTGTCGAACTGGGTTTTTTTGTGTTGGCGTAGTCACCATAACGTATGCTTTGGCAGAGTTGAGGTGTTACAGTTATTATGAATAAGCTAACGATGAAGCTAACGGTGGACGTCGTTACTTAAATCTGTCTGACTGACAGAAATGCAGAAAATATTTTTACTTGGAATACAGGAGATGCAGTATTTAGTTGCCCAAAATAGAAAATGGGTCTTGTGGCTTTTCATTAATCTGTCTGGTTTTATTTAAGGAAGCAAAAGAAACAACATTCTTTAAATGATAAAACAAAACTTAATTAACATAAATGAAACTTATCCACAAATACAAAGAGGGTTTCTACAAATATACACCTTGTGTGTCAGGATATTCACAAACCCTATATTAACTGTAAAATCTGTCCAAAACAAGAGGCCTGGTTGTATCTATTTGTTCAGCTGCTGGACAAGTTAGAAAAAAAAGAAAATTAACAAAAACAATAATAAAAGAAATAGAATAAAAAAATGATGGAACAAAACAATATGAGGAAGTGTCAATAAAATAAATGAATAAATATTCTCCAACTAAACATTTTCTGCCACCCTCCCTTTGTCTCCCCTCTCCTTTGTCTCATTCTTGTCTTCTTTTTGAACTCCTTTGGTTCTTTTGTTCTCCTTTTTCCTCTTTTGTCTTTTATCCTGCACAACAGTTTTGTTGTGTCAGATGATTTTCTTCTTTCCTGTCTTTTATTGCGCCACAGATAATGATCATTTTCACCGCCGCCCGGAGAACTACACCTCATCGCACTGCTTTTTGGTTTAATTTTTCTAACTGCATCAACAGCTCATCAGTCATCAACTTGCTAATGATGGAATAGTTCCATTGCTGCAGATGGATGGGGGAGGATGACACACTTTTCCGTGAACAGTCTTCTACCATTTCAGTTCTTTTTTATAACAGCTTCAAATAATAATTGTTTTTCAGAAATTACTTTAGACATTTCTTTCTTTTATTTTAATTTTATTTTAGACATTTCTAAATGTTCGGCTCAGGGACCTTTGGCAACCGTCTACCTTAGCCTAATGGTCAGTCTGCCTCTGCAAACCCCAGCAGAGCGTTGGGACGTATGTGGACCTAAACGCAGAGGAACTGGTTGATGAAACCTAGTGACTCATCTGATCAGCTCAAATTCAAACTCTGAAGCTTCAGCTGCGTTTTCTTTGACCGCTGAACCAAAGAGGGCTTCTGACCTTGGGGGTCACGTGACTCAGAGAAGAGGTGACCCCTGTGTTGTGCAGCCAAAATTAAGATCACATATTCTGTGTACTTTTCTGAGACTTATTATTTGGTCTTTTTTTTTTTTTTACTTCATCCCATAATCAAATCCTGTCTTATGATGGAACTATCCAGTACGGTCTGAGGACAGAAGATGAAATCCGCCTCCACTAAAATACACCTATTCAGTTATTTCTGCTGCCTGTGCTGCAGTGGAAACTGCACATAAATAATAACCAGCAGGTCTGGGGTTTGATCCCCAGTGAAGATGCATTTTTGTGCCAAATCATCATTTCCTGCTGGGGTGACCCAGAAAACTGCAGCCGCCGAGAGATTTGAAGTATTCTACGCAGAAAGGAGAAGGCACAGTCCAAGCTGCTCTTCACAGAAAATGGCAAATTTACGGTGTTCACTCAAAAACTGATAACACTCGGGTCAGGAAACCAGGACTGTTTTCTGCTCTAAAATTCACCGAAACCAGCTGAAATGAAAATAAACATGAAGGAACGAAGAAAAGGTGACGAGGGGGTCAAACCAAAGACCTCGAGGAAGTGGATCCAGGCGTATGACATCACCTGGATGAATGAGAACCTTCATGGACTTCTAGTAAATCAAAAACCAGCCCCCGCATCCCCAAAAGTGTTACAGTTCCTATAAGGTCCACAGTTTCCCATCCACTCCCTTTGATTTTATTTACGCATGCATTTCTGCAATATGAGGGGTGTGTTTTATTGATTGGCAGGTGGGTGGACTTAAAGCCCTCACTTTGATCAGGTGGGCGGAGTCAACATGGCAGACCTTCAGGGCTGTCCTTCAGCATCCTGCAGGTGACATCAGAGAAAATCTGTGCAATTCTTGGATGTCTGTGGTGATGAGGATGAAACCAAAAACATTTTTAAAAGCTAACATTTGTGACTTTTCTGTAGACAAACTGCCCTTTAGTCTGCTCAGCTGCAACGTTTTCAAGCCAAATGCAATCGTTGTGCTTTAACATGAAGGGAGGCGTTCCAACGTGGGTTATAAATATGCACGCGGTTGGATTTCATCCAGCTGCTGTGCTGAACCCTGTAGAAGGATGCATCAGTGCTCCCCAGCAAAGCTGAGCTGCAAAGTAGGAGTTAAGATTCCCCTCACATCCCCTCAGCTTTCCAACAAGCGCTGCAGTTCAGAAAGATGCCTATGCAGGCACTTCCCAGCAGCTCCAGGGGAGGCAAGGCTCTGAAAACAGGAGGCCTCTGAACTTCTGAAGGTCAGCATCAGCCTGTCAGGCGATGGACTGAGAAACCCGTTTGGAACGGCAGAGCTTCTCAGACTTTGCTTTCAAGAGTCCAAGCTGACGACAATATGATGTTTGTTCAGGACTTTGAAATCTTCCTTGTGTTTATTATTGCAGTCATTAAAACATCAGTAAAATCCAACGCTAAACTCTGATAATAATGGCATTTTTGTTGTTTTTAACATGTGCTTATGGCATTGTTCTGATTATGGAAGACATTTATCAAGAACATTAAGCTCATGATTGCATTTATGATGACTATTTCTTTGTTCAAATCATCGTGAATCTGGAGCAGATGGAAAAAGATCTTATTTGTGATAGTAAAAAAATGCTCCATTCTGATGCATCCACTGTCAGGCAAAGAGATCCGTGAACGTCTTTGTTTTCCTCGTCTGAGCTGGAATCTGCATCCAAGCTGTGCAGCTGGATAGCTTCAAGGTTGCTCGCCGTTTTTGTTGCATGGTAATGTTAGGTTGGGGGTGTGAGGGGCTGTAGGATAGCAGGAGGGACCACTGTGAACGCTTTGAAAACAGATCAGAAGATGAGCAGAGTGGGACTTTAAAGCATGTTAAAGCCACAGAAATTGGGTTTTTTTGCTGATGTTTGCTTTGTAGTTTGAGAAATTGTTTCATTAGCAAATCAGTTTGTTTGCTCTTTGATCGATCTGAAATTAGCATTTCCAAGAAAACAATAGCGCCATCTTGTACTGATGTTAGGGAAACAGTTTCACTTTGTATTTTGATTTATTTATGTCAAACCAAACTTGGGTCCATTTTTGTCCGTTTATTCCTGCAACCTGAACCAGTGGCAGAACCACAGAGGTTTCATGATTGCACTGGGACGATACTCCCCACACTTCGATGCATGTAAAGTCCCACTTTGATCAATAGTAACAGCATTCCCAGTGGTCTTTCAACTATCATTATGTTTTACCCAAAATCTAAAAGGCCTGAGTCGTTTTCTAGGACAGTTTCTGGTAAATGGTAAGTGGCGTACACTTATGTAGCGCTTTCTACCCTCTTTTGAAGGCCCAAAGCGCTTTACAGTCACAGTCCCATTCACCCAGTCACACACACATCTCCACACTGGTGGGGGCTCTACAGAGCAGAAGGAGTTCATTGGAAATTTGCCTTTAAGTTATGGGCGGGGACCACAAGCTACGACCTCTTCATCCCCCTCTCCTCTGTTTACATGATCTCCTGCTAGCTAACAGCCCCTCACACCCCCAACTTAACACTACCATGCGACAGAAAACAACAAGCAATTCTAGAGCCATCCAGCCGTCCAGTTTAGATCCAGATTCCAGCTCCGACAGGGAAAACAAGGACGTTCATGGATCTGTTTGTCTGCATCAGAATGGAGTGGAGCAGGGAGCTTGTGGCCCCGCCCAGAGTATTTTCTATACGACCCAAATGTGATCATTTTCAAGCAGCATTTTTTGTCTGCTACTGAGTCACAACCTTTTGAATAAAGAAATAGCTTAATTTTCTTTATCTATGTCCTGCATCATCAGAAGAAAGGCCACAAAAACATGTTAAAAACACAAAAAAACATCATTTTTATTGGAGTCTAAATCATCAAAAATGAACATATAAAAATAGCTTTATTTCTTTTACTTTAAACCCAGAGTAGATGCCGAAAGAATCACAAAGACCCAAAAATAAACATGAAGAACAAGGTGAGGTGAACCCTGACAGATACGATCGGAAGCATTTAAAGATGGAAGTGAGACTAATGATGGTCAACTGGATTCCTCAAAGGGTTTAAAAAGACGCCAAATTGAAAAAATATATATAATTTTGAGTCAATTCTTTAATGTCGTGGGTTTTACAGGTTTAAAAAGTTTTTAAAAGTAAACACAGTTTATCGTTTGAACTTGAATTATTGCTCATGGTTAAAGATGACATGGCAGGAACAGTAAGGTCAGTCCTCAACATTATCTGTGGATTCAGAGACAATGACTGCCCCCCCCCCCGCCTCCCAGATTTCACGAGTAACCATTCAAGCTGAAACCGAACACCCATGAAAAGCTTCAGCAGATTCTGACGGCAACAAACGTGAGGAGAACGAATGAGGCATCTTCTTCAATTCTAAAAAACTCGGGTTACTCAGAAACATTTGGGTTCTGATGATCGTTCATTTCTGACAGCAGGATACAGAAGCTATGGGGGGGGGCACTGCTGTTGTTAAAGCAGGAGACCCCCACATGCTCAGTGTGCAGACGTCCCTCCATGGCTCAGCAGCTGGTATAAACCGAGATCTCAGCAGCTTTCAACGTTCAGAGGTCACCTCCGTGCACGTCAGCCTCCTGACTGCTGCTGCCGTGCACGGACTGCACTCTGCCAGGTGAGGCCAGGTGAGCAGCACTTTCCCTGCAGGTTCTGCTGCTGCACGTTATGTAAATGACAGTTTCATGAAAGGCATCATCGGGGGAGCAACGCTTGAGGAAAACCCGAAATCCATTTGATCCAATCCAGCCCCTCCCCAACCAACAGAACTGTCTGTCCAAACCGACCTCCGACCAGGACAGAAAAAGGCGGAGCTCTTCTGACAACACTTGAAAATCCCCTCGGGCACATTGGTGGGGGCTTTTTGCAGCTCTTTGCCCCGCCCCAGGGCAGATTAGGTCCCTCCCACAAACACCTCTGCAGCGTGAAAGACTTCATTTGAGAGCAAACCACAGCTGCAAAGCACACACACAGATATACACACACAGATATACACACACACACAGATATACACACACAGATATATATACACACAGATGCACATACACACTCACACCGAGATGTACACACAGATACACACACAGACATACACACACAGATGCACACACACACCTACACACACACACCGAGATGTACACACAGATGCACACACACACATACACACACACACAAACACACACACACACACCGAGATGTACACACAGACACATACACAGATACACACACACACACAAATACACACACACCGAGATGTACACACAGATACACACACACACACACACACACACACACACACAGATACACAAACACACAAAGATACACACACACAGATATACACACACCGAGATCAACACACAGCTACACACACACCAAGATGTACACACAGATACACACACACACACAGATACACACACACACATACACACACACACCGAGATGTACACACAGATGCACACACAGATATAGACACACAGATACACACACATACACACCGAGATGCACATACAGATACACACATACACAGATATACACACACACACACCGAGATGTACACACAGATACACACACACACACACACCGAGATATACACACAGATACACACACAGCTACACACACACTAAGATGCACATACAGATACACACACATCAAGATGTACACACAGATACACACACATCGAGATATACACACAGATACACACAAACTGAGATGCTCACACACAGATACACACACACCGTATGCACACACAGAGATGCACACATAACGAGATGCACACACACAGGTACACACACCGGTATGCACACAGATACACACACACCCTCTCGTCTTTACAATCCATGAACTCAAATAACTCCAAGTCTCCTAGAAGGCTTTTCACAGCTTTAGGAGGGTTTTCCATGCGAATGTTTGAATCACAACCAACAATAACCATAATACTGCCCCCCTCATGCAGCAGTCCATGCAGGGTTTCACGGATCCAGAGAAAATGGTTGTATGAAAGAAACCTCCCACCTAGAACCTGCTGGTTCCAGGAGGGGTCAGGAAAAAGAAAGACTCAAAAAATGTGTCCTTTTAGAGTTACTGCAGGGCGCCAGTAGAAATTCACCTCTGAGTTGTTGGATGGGACTGTTTGCACGGAGCAACCCTCCCCCACTTCTCGCCACCTGTTGGTTTTGAGCCAGATGGCGGCTAGAACGAGGAAAGCAAAAGCGTGCCTGGGTCTATTTGTCTGGAGGTGGATTCATCAGAATGGAGCGGAGCAGGGAGCTGGTGGCCCACAGTGTGTTTCTATAGGACTCATGCCATCTTTTTCAAACGGCATTTTCTCCTCTTCTCTTGATTCACGATGACTAAATAAACACTCAGAAATACAATTTGAAGCTGAATTTTTCTTCTATATGTCCTCCTCCAACAGAAGAATGAAGATCAGAAAAACATGTTAGAAACACCGTTTTCATTAAGTCCGGACTCTATGAAGGTGCGCTTACTTTAACATTAATCAGCTGTTTGGGTGGAGGAGGTCTTCCGTGGAGCACAGAGACGTCTCTGAGCCGGAGGAGAGCAATGGCTGCACGGATGGAGCTGGATGATTTGTTGTTGGTCTAGAGTGGACCACAGCACCAAACATCACTTTCTTTCCCCAAAGGCAGACGCAGAAGCTCCGCCTTTCAGAGACTTCTAACTGCTCTCAAGTCAAAAGCCTTACAGAGTTTTCTCTGCAGGAGTCCTACATTGGAATTGACATCTGAATGAGAAATTGTCTCCCCGCCATACCACCACGGATCTGAAACCATCCCACATCTTCACACATGGGTCCACGCCTCTGCTCTGATTCCTGTTCCTACAGCACATTTAGATCAATCTGATCCAGACAAAACCCAAGAGTGGAGCGACCTGAAAGTGTGGGAAACAGATGTTTGGTCAGTTTGTCGTCAGGATCTAGACGTTTGTGCGATCTCCTGCATTTGCTGCAGCTACACCTCTGATGGAGGAGTGGGCCATGAGGTCTGATGGTTTCACAGCTCAGGGTGCTGTTTGTTCCTGACAGCTCTGTGTAACTGTGAAACCACACGTCTGAAGATCCGAGCTGCTGCAGAGCTATGAAAGGAAAAATGTGTCCATGCAGAGACATCCAGCCTCCACCCCCAGCTCCCCCAACTTCACCTTCTTCTCACATACCCTATGTGAGCAGGCTGCTCACCGTCTGACGGAGCTCGAACCCGCGGCAGCCAGAAAAGACCAAAAATGCCTTTTCATTACAAAACTGGGTCAACCTGTGGGAGCAGAGCACAGTCTTTCTCCTTTAACCCATGAGGTGCAACTGTCACCTCCCTGCTGCTCCTGTTCCACATTCCTGCGTCCTCACTAGTTCAGTTTGAGGGTTCGAGTCCCTTGGGCCACGACGCAGCTCGTTTCCTGTCGCAGAGCCGCATTGACTCCCTGCGTTAATGGTGGGATCTGCAGACTCCTCCGGCACTCCCTGCTGCCTGACAGCCGTTATGTAATTACTGCGCCGGGGCGAGCGGCGGCGGCGGCGGCGGCTGTCTCCGCGCTCTTGGCCGTTAGCGGCTCTGTTCTCGGTAATTGACAGCTCGGCTGTGACGCCGCGGGAGGTGCTGCGCGCAGACGGAGCGGCAGATTTCTGCCTCCGTGGTGCTGAAAGGAAAGCAGCAGCGGGAGGAGGAGGAGGTGGAGGTGGGATGCTTCAGCCAGAGGAGTCTCTGCGCCAAAGTAGAAAAGCGCTAAACAGCGTCACGTGCTCCGAGCGGAGCCGAGGACAAACTCACCATGTTGACTTCAGACACCATGTCGATGCTCGCGATGTCTATGCTCATACCCACGTCCACGGGCGCGCCTGTGGAAACATGACAGCAGAGCTTCAGTGGGGGGAAGGGGGGGAGGGAGGGGGCGCAGCGACACCGGCGGCGGTTACCTCCAAAATCAGGCCGCAGCCGGATGTCGTAGCCCTTCAGCAATTTGTCCACCGTTGCTTTCACATACGACATGTTGCTGGGCTCGTTTGCGCTAAAGAAACAACACACGCGTCAGTGAGTGTGTGTGTGGGGGGGGGGGGGGGGGGGCAGCGCGTGACAGGGCCCAAGACGCGTCCACGAGACGCCAGAGCTCACCTTTGCGCAGCGCTGATGACGGACGTCAGCAGAGACAGGCAGCAGCCGACCGTCACCCACATCCTGCCAGCCCGGATCCACGCAAGATCTACGGATGCGACTCACGCTGCAGGGCGACCCGCAGAGAACACGCGCGGCAGTCCGTCCACGCGCATCTGAGGAGGAAAGTCGGAGCAGACGGCCTGGGAAACGCGGCCGCTGCGAGGGAAGAGAGCCCAAAAAAGAAAAAAAAAACTTGGGAAAAAAGAGAGGACGGCGTGAGTCACCAGCGGACCAGAGGTCCGCACGCGCAGCTGCACGCGCGCTGCTGCGGATGCATGACCGTCCTCCGCGTCAGGCTGCCGGTGAGCGCTGGGAGGAGTGGATGAAGTGAGAAACCGCGGTCACCTTTTGGGGAGGGGGGAAGGGGGCGGGGGCAGGAAGAGCGCGCGCAACCCAACCACGTGCGCAAAATTAGACTTTATAATGAGCCTCAGCGGGACCAGGAGCTGGAGGTTCCCAAAAAAGTTCCCTCCGCATGTAGACAAAAGAGTCACCAAGACCCGCGCGGGGCTTTCAGGCAGCACGTGCGCAACTATCTGCATGTTTGGATGTAAAAAACGTCATCAGTTGGAATTAAGTCTCACCTCTCTGGTTCCCTCTTCATGCTTCATTGTCACATTAGCTTGACTTCACTGGTTGCACGCGCACACTTTCTACAAGGATGTTTGAACTGTACGTGTAGTCCTCTGGAGCTTTTATTTTTGTGAAGAACTCATAACTCAAACAGCTTCCAGTGATTGACAGAGGAAGAGCAACCGCGCCTTCTGGTGGCGAAACTGCGCCACAGCAGCCTCTGAAAGTGAAGATCTGATCTCAGTGAAAGGTGACTATTGGCTCACCTGATTATGTAGGTTATTTCGACTGAAGTGAGAGTTTTATCACTTTATATTAAAAATGATCTACGTATAAGGTGGAGGTTATTTTAAAAAATCGCACATGCAACAGAGGAGAGCTGCCAGGTTTTATTAATTTGGATAATTGGTTTATCACTCAAAAAATCAACTACATTGTTACACTATCGGTTTGTAGACACCTTAACGTGTGTAGGAGAGTTTTTATTTTATTCTTTTTGCTATACACACTGCTCATTGAGAGAAACGTTTCTTCACAGCCATGGTACGTCAGGTTTTTATTAACAGTTTCCTACTGTCTCAGGCTATACTCATGGGTAAAGAACCAGGACCAAGACCCGCCTTTGTCAGCAGCAGGTAAGTCAAAAACTACAATTTTACTCTTAAAAGTTTCAAAAACAGAAAAGCAGCTACAGGTCCTTCAGGTTAGACAATTGTCAGGGGCACAGGTTTATGAAGACCTTGGTTTTGGAGGTCAGTCTAGATGTGTTGTGTTCTGAAGTCACACAAAAGACTTGGATTTGAATGTTTAGATCATGTTTGTTGTACATTTGAGACACACACAAAATATTGATGAATTATTGTTGGTGGTAGAGTTTGTTCTGCACTTCTTCTCAGAAGTTTTTCTTCTCTCTTTGCAGTGTTTGATGACTCAGTGCCCCCTGCACACTTTTCTTTGTTCACAGCAGCCCCACGCCCCCCTGTGGTCACATGTAGTGCATGTTTTTGGGTCACGTGATGCTGATGAGAATCAACCTTTTTCATAAGAGAACTGGATCAATTGAGTGTGTGACGTCACCCACAGAAAATGACTGACTGCTCCAACGAAATAAAGTCCATTTTTTTGCAATACATGTCTGAGTCGGTCTGAGTCATCGTTTCTATGGCAACCTGGAGTGAGCTTGTTGGAAGTCCACATCCCCACCACTTGAAAGTGGGCTACACAAAATGTGACAATCAAATGTGACTCCACATACTTTTATTGAGGCATCTGATTGGCCCGTTTATAGCCTGAATAACTTTCACTGCAGAAAAAGATTATGAAAAAAGGAGGATTATCAAGGACATGTTAAAAAGAGTATCAGAGCAAGAATGGTTATTCTGACCAATAGAATGACTGACTCATTTATAGAAGTCTATGGGACTTCTAGGAGCTAGCGGGTTCTTCCTGTTCGGAACGCCACAGTGAATCAGGTTTAACTGATCCACAGGTAATTTGGCAGAGGGTTTTACTCCAGATGCCCTTCCTGACACGACCCTGTATTCTATCCAGGCTGGGGACTGGCACGGAGACAGGGAGACCCAGACTTGGGCACCCAGTGGCTACATAGTTCGGCAGTAGCGTGAAGGGTCTTGCCTAAAGACCCACACTGGATGAGGCTCATCATGCCACCTGGGAATCAAACCCGGATTTCCCATGCGCCAGTCCTGCACTGTACCAACTTAATCATCCAGCTGCTCAGGAAAGTACAAAGATATAATCATCATTTTTGTAAATCCATCTGCAATTGTATTTATACTGACGTATCTACAGTAGTTTCACATATTTGTACAGACCAGTTTGCAGATTGTATACAGTCCTTTTGTCTCTGTAAATCCTGGATCGGTTTTCTGTTTTCTTTTCCTACATCAGCAGAGTGTCTGTCTGTGTCTCCACATGGCTCTGATGCTGTTGCAGTAAACGTGGACCTCAGGATCCTTCAGGCTGAGTCTTCAGACCTTTGCTGATCCGGCTCTCGTTGGCAGCAGCTGCTGGGGTTTTGCTCGGCTTCCTGCTCCTCTGTAGAACTCTGGATGAAGTGGGTTTGGAATTTTTCCTCTGCGGTTGCAGGAGTCTGGTGGCTCCCATGACTTTCAGTTTAATTGGAGCTTCAGATAGTCCGGCCATGTTTCGTGCCTGGCAGCGGTATTCACCGGCGTCACTGTAGGACAATCCATTCAAACTGATGATTGACCAGCGAACTCCAACTCGAGGAGATGCCTGCATAACTGGGACAGAGAGACAGAGGTTTTCAGACGACCGTCTGGTTTCACACAGAAAAAGCTCCTCATGTAGAAGCATGAACTCTTTACACGTCACTGTAAACAAAGATTCCACTTACAACTGTCCAACATTTTCGGGAGCTGTTTGGATTTTTGGAGCCCATCTTGCTGGCAACAGCCTGCAAAGATTACAATAGGACAAAATGAGCCCTGAGGTGTTTGCATCCTCTCTTCTTCATTCAGATGGAGCCTGTGCTGCTCACCGGTGTAGGCGGAGGTCTTGATCCAGGTCAAGGTTGGCGTTGGGTAGCCGCTCGCGTCACAGCGCAGAAGGACATTGCTGCCCAAAGAGGAGGTGACACTGGTGGCGGCAGGTTGGACTGACGGCCTCATGCAGCGAGACAGCTCCGCCTGCCTGAGCGGCGTCCCCGACTGATCCACCGACCGGCTGCACATCAGCAGCGGGTCCATCAGAACCACAGAACTCCCCAAAGACGCAGACAGTGACACCAGCAGGGAAATCTCACAGTCACACAGCCAGGGGTTGTCATGCAGACCTAAACAGTTTGACAAGAACATTTGGAATCGTGCGATTAATGTCAACAAGAGACCGAGAGAAGACAAGCAGGTTTTATGAGAGCAGGTTCTCAAACTGAGTAATTTTCACTGTTTAGTATCACAGTCTGACGGTACTTTTATAAATATGTTTTCATTTCTGAAGTGAAGCATGGAAGTACAAAACATTTCATTTAAACGTTCATGGAAATACAAAAACTTGTTCAGACAATTAAAAGGTTCATGGATGTACTTTACTAAATTACTGATATTTGCTGAAAGAAAATGAAATCTTGGTGTGATCCAATTGACTTTACATGAGACCTGGAGGGAGTGACTCCTCCCCCCTGGCGTTCCAAACAGGACGTACCCACTGGCCAAGAAGCCAAAATCCCATAGACTTCTACAGAGAAATAAACAGCTGTCACTCAGTCATTTTATTGGTCAGAATAACCGTTCTTCCTCTGATATCTTCTTTAACTTGATAATCTTCATTTTTTTCTGTACTCAATTTATGAAATGACTGATCAGATGCCTCAATTAAATCATGTGGTCTGATGTTGAATGTTTAAAACGTTTGATTTGTTTAAATTCATGTTTTGAATCCCTGCTTCTGCTGTTGGTTTTTTATTTATTTTTTGTTCTTTTGTTATTTTTTCATTTAAAACCAAGAAAGCAAGAACCTTGTAATCTGTCAAAACAATGTACAATTTATCATGTGCTTTTCCAATAAAAAATAAATGTGAAAAAGTTTGATTTTTGTAATGTCACTTGGTCCAGTTCTCATTCACAGTTAAGCTTGATCCTTGTGTCCCTCCCCCTCATGACTCTCACTGTTGTGTGTGGCAGAATGGTCGGTGGATGTGTTAACCCGCTGCAGCCGCTACGTCAGACGTCTCACCTCTGTCAACACGTCTCATTAAAGTCAAATAGCTGCACTTTTATTGTTACTCAAACGGCTTTTGCCGCCACAGAAATGCATGCACCGACCGAAAGACTCAGTGTGGAGGACCTGGAAATCAAACCACCAACCCTGTGCCCAGCACAGCCACAAGTGATGGATGTAAACATCTGGGAATCTGCTTTATGTCCAGAATATTATCCTGCTGAAAGAGGCTACAGTTAACAGAGAACACCGGGAACCCAACAAGGTATTCATGGTCTGCGGCAACGCTTAGGTAGGGGGTCTATTTCTATCTAGAAAGCCTGTCCATTACTCATCCACATGCATGGCGATCAAGTTACTATAGTTTTTGAATTGATTTGAGTTTGATTCTAGAGGAGCTTGAAGAGCAATAGAAGTGAGTGGTAGAGGAGAAAGACTAAAGATCACATAACAAGGGTTTTTCTCATAATGACCATTTCTAAGAATCGTCGATTGGACCTGGAAGAGTTGTTTAGAAATCTCAGACCTTGTTGAAGACCTTGGGATTCCAATTCTGAATTGTTTCTTCTTAAATCAAAATTTTCAACATTAATTTGGCAACAACAGAGTTTTATAATTGTGTTCATTCAAATCCCTTTTAACCACACCACATAAAGACAGAGAACTCTTGGAACTCTTGTTTAAAGTTTAAGTTATGACGACATCTTTATTATCATTACAGCAAAAACAACCAAACACTCTGCCATAATCAGCTTTGACGAGCTATTACTTATTAACCGTCTTGTTCTAAGCTGAGCTCATAATGGACTGTAACGAAAGACAAGATAATTACAGGTTTCTGTCATTAACCATAAAATATAAAAAGTTGAAAATGTGCAATTTAAGAATATTATTTCTGAAATGATGCCATCATTCAAATGACTTTGATCATCCTATATCTACCAGCTCAGTGATCTATTGGAAAAGAGTCCACTCCAAGCTTGGAGCTTGTGTCAGTAATCACTGCTTACTGACATCATCTGGTTCCAACATGGCGGCATCTGTATCACGAAAAAATGGCGGCTAAATTGACTTGGAGCTGGAAGCTCGTCATTTTCTTTGGGTGATGTCATACTCACTGAATCCATTTCTCTTAAACAGTTAATGGGTCCTACCAAAGACCCAAAATCGGACCCACTGCCTCCCTGATTAACATTCAGCATAAAGGGCTTGGGATGGCGTGCTAAACCACCAAAAGGTTCCTGAGTGTGATGGTGACTGCAGCTCTCTGGTCCCCAGGATGGGGCCAAATGTGGAGAACAAATTTAACATTAACATTTCACAGTTAGGCCAAGAAATATTTGGACAGTGACACATTTTTTATGACTTAGGCTCTGCATGCCACCACATTGGCATTAAATGTACACAACTACAACAGGATTAAAGTGCAGACATAAAGGTTTAATTCAAGGGGTTGAAAAAATGTAGGAGATCACGGGGAGTGAAGACAGGCAGGTAAGCAAGCTGGTAATCAGGTTGAAAGCTTGACGTTCCGGTGGCGAGTGAAGCTGGGTGGCAGTTATTTATATGGAGGCAGGCAGATGGAGGGAATCAGCACTGATGAGCAGCCGCTGTCAGGACGGGGCAGCTGTTGCCATGACAAGAATTCATCCAGCTACTTCTGTTTTTTTGTCACACCATCAAAGAACGCAGGGGCCCTGTGCCATTGGAGACCCTATCTGCCCACTACATCCCCCATATTTTAAAGAAGATGTGGATCATGTGAGTAAATACCAATAATTCCCCACAAGATGCCAACCATTAATCAGTCCTAAAAACAGAAAGGCCAGAACTGACCTTGGAACAGCTCATGGAGTCTCCTCGTATATACTTATACACTGATACACCTACTTTAGGGAGAGTGTTCTTCACTTAAGAGAATTTTTTGAAGCAGTTTTTCTTTTCCAATGGAAAGGATTCTATGATCAATCACCACTATTGTCGTCTGTGGAAGTCCAGGTCTTTTTGAGTTCTAAAGCTCACCAGTGCTGTCTTTTTTGTCAGACTGCACCAGACCACTAACATTTCTGCTATCTCTCTGATGGATTTCTTTGTTTTTCCAGCCTCAGGAGGATCTGTTTCACCTTCATGGAGAGTTCCTTTGACCAGATGACCTCTGAGTCAATTGTCCAATTACTTTTGGTCCTTTAAAAAAAGAGGGGATTGCATATTAAAGTCCCACTCCAACTATGTTTATATATGTTGTAATATAATTCCCAGCTGTCTTTTAATAATCATGATGCCATGTTTTAGCCAAAATTTAAAAAAAAAACCTGTCATTTTTTAAGACATATAGCGACAGGAGTTCATCAGAAATTCACCTCTGGGTTGTGGGCGGGACTGTTGCAGCGGAAGTACTCCTACAATGATGTCCCAACATTCCTTTGTTTACATCCTGTCCCACTATCTTACAGCCTCTCACAACCCCAAGCTGACGTTAGTGTAAGAAAAAAAATGGTGAGCGATATCAGGGTCTATCCCGTCGAACAGTTTTGATCCAGATTCCAGCTCAGAAAAGGTAAACAAAGATGTATACGGATCTATTTGTCTGCAAGCGGATGCATCAGAATTGGAACAGAAACCTCTATCACAAACCTGAGCTTTTTCAAACCGCAGGTATTTATCTGCTCCTGATACATCAAGAAATACTTAGATACATAGTTTTAATCTTAATGTCCTCCATCATGAGAAAAATGCTACAAGAACCTGTTAAAAACAAAATTTTCCTTGGAGTGGGCTGTCATTCCTAAATCCTTCCTTTTAGATGTAAATACTCTCAAATCACAGTGGAGAGTTTGCACTTTAAGTCCATATTGACTACGTTACATAACTGTGTCCTAACTATGTTTTTTTTTTTTAACAACTAAAACTAGCAAAACTATTGTCACTGTCCAAATCTTTCTGGAGCTTACTGAAGGTGAGAATCTGTCTGTCTGTGAGAATCTCATCATTATTTTTTCTTCCTTCTTGCCCTTCAGCTGTTCCCCTTAGGATTCTCCACAGCGATGTTCCACCTATCTATATCCTCTGCATCCTCCTCACTCACTCCTATAACTAAAATCATTTCTTTGCCCCAGAACCAAGTAAGATTATTAATATTTCTTGATCCGCATTCTACTTTACCCAGAATTTTTCTTTGGACTGGTCCTTCTTGAAGTCCTGGAAGAGGAAACCATAAGTCCAAAAGCTCAGCTGGTAATATTGTCAGCCTGAGGAGAGAGGAACAATCTGAAGGTGCAACTCGAGCAATTTGATTGTGAGAAACATTTTTTAATCCGTTTATTATAAAGAGGAGCGTGACCTACCTGTTACTGGACAGGTCGAGGTAGGTAATGTTTGGGAGAAAAAGAGCAGCTTGAGGTGGAAGGCTGGACAGACGGTTGTTGTGAAGTACCAGTGTCTGTAGGCGGGGCATGTCCCTAAGCCCCTCCCATGGGAAGGCAGTCAGGAGGTTTCCATCAAGACGCAGCTCCCTAAGAGCCTTCAGGTTGACAAAGCTGCTGGGGTGGATGGATGTGATAGAGTTGTAGGTCAGCCATAAAAACCGCAGCTCTGACAAATTGAAGAAGGCTGCCCTGGGCACCCTGGAGATGCGGGTCTTCTCAAGACAGAGTTTGAATGTGTTTGCTGGAACATTAACTGGTATTGTTGACATTCCAGGGTCACCACACTGCACCATCCTGCCACAGTCAACACACAAAGAAAGACAACTTTTGTACTTTGATGTGTAAAAAAGTTATAAAGAAGAAAAAAATCCCTTAGGGCTTAACTTTATAAAGCTCAGAATTGTTCAAAACATTTTTATTGGTGCTATTATCAAGTGCAGCCCAGTTTAAGTCAGGCCCAGCACATCATCTTTTGTACTGTACTTTGTTTTTAGCCTTTTTTTTTTCAAGCCCCCACCTTTCATTCCCAAATTTGAAGCAAAGCCTGAAGAACCAAATGTTGCAGTTTCTCAAATGTCCGCTGGAGGTTGGATTCAGAAGGAAGCATTTCCCGTTGGGGAGAATTTGCCGTCTGGTTTTTAAAATAGGCTTTTGATGTAATTTGCTTCATTCTCTACTTATGCCAACGTTGAGGCAGGGGTGAATCATTTTTACTCAGACGTTATTATTTTATTGCAGCTGAAATCTGAGCACTATTGGGGTGCTTTGTTTTTGTTGTATCTTGTTAGTGCTTTCCTCAAACTCCAGGCTTCAAGGGCCTGTTCCCTACATGTGTTCCAACTAACCTGCCATTGAAGCTCCTCATTGACTAAACACACTTGATTCAGGTAATCAACAGCATCTGATGAGACAGGATTTCTAAAAAAAAAAGCAGGAGGCCAGCCCTCGAGGTCTGGAGTCTGAGATCCCTGCCCTTAGGGGTCTGGCCTTTTCATTGCAAGGGGGCTTGTGTGTACTGACAAACCAGAGAATGACACCTTCTAAAACAGCCACATTTGTCCTTGGACGCTCTTGACGCTCCCTGAGAAAGTAATGAATGTCAGAGCTGCCATGTAAGATAATCTAACAGCGATATGAGGTCCGGCTCAGAGGCAACCTGATGTAATTCCACCAGCTGAACCATCGGTGTGATGGGTCTATAGCAGAGGACAAACAAAAGTTGGCATGGAAAAGCCCAAACTCAGACTCTGCAGCAAAAAACAAACAATATAAGCCGTGTCTTCAGTCTGCTGCACTAAGCCCATAATGACCCGTGCATCAAGTCAGCTCCGGTGAAAAACTCTGATGGCAATCTCATTACGACTGAGGAAAACTGACTCGAGCTAGAAAGAACACTTCAGTCACTTTTTTGCAGCACTGTATCTCTGCAGTTAATCCCACTAGTTCAACAACCACAATGCCCCAGCAATGCCTGCAACACAGACCCCATTGTACCCCAGGAAGTCAGAAAGGCATCTCAACAACAGGACATCCCCTGGTATCTGTGCTACCACCACTGAAATGTTAAAGTCGAGTGGAGACGGCATGGTGGAGTGGCTAACCCAAATCTTTAATAAGGTGTAGGAGACAGAGAGGTTTCCTGGTATCTGGACCAGAGGGGTTGTTACAGCCTATAGGAAACATAATGGGTACAGGCTCATCGCAATCACAGCTTTACCCCCCTTTCCATCCACACCAGAAGCTTGCTTACGCATGCAGCACGCTGGCTTTATGCCCAATTGCTCCACAACAGATCACATCTCAGCCATTCGTCTGCTCATAGAAAAGACCTATAAATACCATAAAGATCACCATTTTTACATTGGGTTCATAGATCCAAAGGCCGCCTTTGATACTGTATGTCATTCATTTTGGAATATCATTTTGGAATATCACATTTGGAATATAGAGCCTTGAAGCACCACATAAGACTGTTTCTATATTCAAGCTGGTCAATGGCAATGTGGTGAGTTGTGTCTGTGTAAACAGCAGAGACTCTTATTGATTTATCATCTCTAGTGGTGTTCACCAAGGCTGTGTGGTGGCTTCTGACTTCTTCAACTAGACCATCTGATGTGCCAAGTCTGCGAGCAAGTATCCGGAAGTGTCTCTTGGCAATTACCACCTGACCAACCTGGAAAATGCTGATGATACCATCCTGTTCACTGCATCCCATTGTCAGCTAGGAGACACATTATTTTTACAGTAAAGAGGCAGAGAAACTTGGCCTCCAACTGGACAAAGACCACTGGACAAAGACCAAATTCCTTTATGTCTGTGATGGTCCTGACCCTCCAGCTCAGCAACTATACAGTTGAGCCTGTAAAAAACTTTATATATTTGTGCTCAGCAGTGACATAATAAAGACCCAAAGCCAGAGATCTTTTGCAGAAGAACCATTGCAGGATCAGTCCTGTAGTCTACCTGAAAACCACTAGTAGCATCAAACTTTCTCACACTAGATAAAGCTTCAACTTTATAACTCAGCACTACACATCCTGCTGTATGGTTCATAGACATGGCCTCTAAACAAGACCTTGGCAATAGGAGTAGATTCAGTTGATACTATAGCTCTAAGAACCACGGAGAACACCAGATGACCTCAGTGTGACTTCAGCAAAGCGCTAAAATACCATAACCGCCCACACCAAGCATCCTGCCTTGCTTGACCATGTCCTTTGCCTAAGGTTTGACCACCCTACAAAATCCATCCCACTGTTTGACCCAAGAGCTGCAGGCTGTAGATGACCACAAGGCAATCCTTGCACCCACTTGCTAGATATTATTGCAGCAGATCTCAAGCAACACAAAGTTATTGTGGAGGATGCAGAGCTGCTGGCTCAAGACCAACAAGAAATGGAAGGAATTGGTCCACCTGCACAGCTCACTGCATGGGCACAGGACCCCATCCCCCGCAAGATGTGATGATATTTGTTTCTGGTAGGCAGGTTGGTGGACTCTACAAAACTCTCACTTTACTTTAACCTGCACACTCAGCCATCACTGGAACACTGTTGAGCTATGTAGAATTAACTTTAATGTGATGTCAGGCATCATTTCACCGCTTAGAAACATCTGGGTAATTTCAGTCTGAGTCCTGTGGAACCCCGCATAAAAGAGAAGCAAAAAGTTAAAGTGTCATCAGTTGGAACACCTGGTTGTGTGAATTATCTATTTGACCCATCCCCTGGGGGAATGGTGAGCTGCAGTCACTTGGGAACATTTGGTGGTTTGATCCCCCAATCCAGTCCCCCATTGCTAAGTGGCATGCACGAAGGTTTTCTAATCTCACTATACGCATCTTTGGTGTGACCCAACCATGGTTTAGCACCCATGACCTCCCACTTTCAGAGTGACTCCATTGTCTAGAGTCTACTACTAATAATGGCAATAAGAACACAAAGAAGAGTTAAGTTTTAAAACAAGACTGTATACCCTCAAGTGGGTCATTTCCTAGAAAGGTCACTAACCATCTTGTGTCATCCTCTGTAAAAGTTTGGACAGCCCTTTGGAGAACGACCTAAAACTACTGGGAGCTTTGAGATTAAGCCTAGGTTGGGTATGGCAAAGTTGAACAAAACCATGTTTAAGCACACCTGTTAATAGAAAAAAAAGCAAAGGAGGGTCAACATGAGGGCAAAGAATACAAGGGCTGGAAATATCAAGCCCCCTCCTGTAAGGAAAACACAAAATCAAGCAAGTTAAAAAAAAAATCTGTCAGGGGACATAAAATGGAGCATTGTAATGTAAGAAAGACCAGGAGAGCCCCTAATGAAGGTAGACTGTATAGTCTTAATGACATATTACTGTCCCACAAGTATTTCCATTTGGATTCTCTAATGACTGCCTGACATTTATGCCAGCAGTCCCTAAAGTTTCAGTTAAATTGGGCTACTCTTTATTTTCAGGTTACAGTGTTGAAAGATCCCAGAATAAGTTGAATATTTCAGAGTTTGTCTCACAACGGGCCTGAACACACTCTCCATGTTTCTGTTGCATTCTGGGGTTGTGTTAGGTCCAATAATGATTCAATATAATGACTATTTCTTCTTCAGCCAATGACAGGACAAAGAGCTCCTCTGATAGTAAAGGTTGCTGACCCTCGCTCTAGCTCAACTACACCATCATACCAATACATATTGGTGAAGTGATGATGCTCATTTATCTGCGATCTCATAAAACACTAGGTGCAGCCGGCCCAAAATCCACAGATCTTTCTGATAAAGGTTCTCCCTCCTCTTCTTCGTTGTCCCTTTGTCCTGAGCTACAGCTGTTGCTTTTCTCTTAATGCTGTCACAGTTTTTGGTTAAAAAAGCAAAGCCTGACAGGAGCACCTAGATCTGTCATGGCTGATCATCTGAGTCCAAAGACGAAAAAGTGACTGTGGGGGGAAAAGACCCAAGATTTCTTTGTCATTCATCTAACAGCTGTGCTCAGAAACAGACAAATATAAAAAGCATCACCTGAGATCTGCAGCTCCAGGGCTTCCAGTCATGCAGACACACAAGGCTGGACAGGGGCAGACCTTCACCACACCAGACAGCACAAGGTAAAGGAGAATCAGCAGGAGCATCTTCCATCAAACAAATCTGAGTTCATAAAGGTCCCTCCGTGCCTCAGTGTTTTCTCCAGACACTGCAGAGTGAAACAGAATGTCAGATTAGCTGGGATTACTCGCCTTAACAGCAGGGTGTAATCTCTCGCCTCACTATCAGATCAACAGCATCAGAGATCCCTTTGGACTTATGGAGCCTTGATAACAATTCAGCCTTCGATTGCGCTCGGTTTGGTGCGTGGCTGGAGATCTTTAGGAGCACAGAGACTGTGGCTCACAATAGCAGGCGGCGTCATCGATGGAGAGCTGTGGCTTCTGCTGCTCGAGGTGGTAAGACTCAGGTGACACTCGTGGCATGAGATGCAAAACCTGAAGTGCAGAGGACAAAACAAGGTTAGCTCAGGACTAGACAAGGGGCCAGACATAGAGAACTTCAGGAGACTAGGCACCATCAGGGTCTATGAACTGGCGAAGAATGATGAAGCTGGGTCTCCTTTTATAGCAGGTGGCTTGATGAGATGAGTGGTCACAGCTGAGAGGAATGAGCAGCAGAGCTGGAGGGGGAGGAGTCTGACAGGCCACCATGACAGTACCCCCCCAACGGCCGCCTCCTGGCAGTCCAGGACGCCGATCCGGGTGGGCACGGAAGAAGTCGGTAATTAGGGAAGGGTAGAGAATGAGGTAACGGGAGACCCAGGAGCGTTCCTCAGGGCCGTACCCTTCCCAATCCACCAGGTACTGATGGCCACGGCGACGGATATCCAGGATACGGGAGACTGTGAACGCCGGAGCCCCATCGATGATACGGGTGGGTGGCAGGGACGCAGAAGGCAGGCACAAAGGGCTGTCCAAAATGGGTTTAATGTGGGAAACATGGAATGTGGGGTTTACCTTGAGAGCAGCGGGCAGACGCAGACGGACACAGGAGGGATTAAGAATGCGGTCGATGACATATGGGCCGATGAAGCCATGAACTCTGTCTCACTCAGGGAGCTCGCCACGAACGGTACCGGAGCCTGACCCGGTTGGAAAATATGTAGGACACCGGCCCTCGAGGCCTGGATTTGGGGACCCCTGGTCTAGACAATGAAGGGTTGTTCAGCCCCCTCAAGCCAATGACGCCACTCCTCCAGAGCCAGCTTGATGGCCAGCAGCTCACGATTACCCACATCGTAGTTCCGTTCTGCGGGGGAAGGTTTCCTGGAAAAAGAAAGCACAGGGTGTGAGTTTATCAGAAGAACTTTCTTTTTGCGAGAGAACGGCTCCAACCCCAGTGTCCGAAGCATCAACTTCCACTATGAACTGCCTAGTGGTGTCGGGCAGAATAAGAATAGGAGCCGAGACAAACATGGACTTGAGCGTATCAAAGGCGGCTTGGGCTTCAGGGTTCCATTGGTAGGGCTTGGAAATGGAAGTTAACTGTGTGAGGGGAGAGGCAATGCTACTGTAATTGCAAATGAATCTTCTGTAGAAGTTGGCGAAGCCCAGGAATTGTTGCAATTTCTCGCGAGTTTCTGGGCGTTCCCACTGTGAGACCGCTTTGATTTTAGCAGGGTCGGGACAGATGCTACCTGCCTGGAAAATGTAACCAAGGATGGAGGAGGGGTGAAATTGAAATTTTTCAGCCTTAATGAACAGCTGATTTTCGAGAAGTCTAGTTAAGACTGATGCATGCGATTTTCATGTTGGACAGGGTCCCGGGAAAAGATCAAAATATCGTCGAGGTATACAAAGACGAACCGATCTATGAAGACCCTTTACACTATGGCCTACCTCACAAACATGAGAGACAATGAACCACATGTCATGCCGGCTCAGACGTCGCCTGGCCAAACAAGGTCTGCATCAGGTGCTGGGGGACCAGAGCACTCTGATGGAAAGTGGGCTACTGGAACAAGACGGAAATGGACTAGATGCGGCAGACATGCAAGAACAAGGTTCTGTTAGAATGCTACTACTCAAGTAATCCCAACCAGCGTGGTTACATGCAGAGAATGAGGAATGAATGGATGCTTCGAAACTCCCAATCAAGGCTAACTGCCAAACAACTGGTAGCCTAATGCTCGAACATCCACAAGCGGCAACTCTTATCACAACTTGAGATTGAAGCAATACAATACAATGGCAATACCCTGGGAGAGCTAGAACAATGGGTCAGAGAGGACGCTATACTACACTCCCACCCTGAAATTGGGTACACAGCCCCAACAACCACAGTTACGCTGAGCGAGGCAGCAAATGACCTGAAAGGCAAGATTATGTCTAGAATGAACACTTGGCAACCCCAACACTAGCTAAAACGGTTAAGTGATGTACCGCCTGAAAGTCTACTGGAAACTGTGAATGAAGCATTGAGGACAATTCCTACCACAACCATCACAGAAACCAATGAACTGGTTTACACTTCAGCAGTGATCCTTGAGATGCTTGGCTATAAGAGCAACTATGGAAGAAAACAATACCCACCATGGAAGCAAAGGTTAGAGGCCAAAATCAAGGCAACTCGGAAGGATGTGAGTAAGCTGACAGAGGCTCAAAGAGGTACAATGAGAAAGCAAGTACCTAAGAGGTACAGCCAGATGCCCATACCTGAAGCACTGGAAACTGCCAAACAAAGGCTCCTAGCCTTGAGTAGCCGCCTAAAGAGGTACACAAGAAACAATGAAGCCAGACGGATAAACAGGCTGTTCGCAACTCAACCTGCGAAAGTGTACGCTCAGTGGCAGGGTCAAAACAGCCGAGCAGACCCACCAAGGCTAGAAACTGAACAGTACTGGAAAAGTATATGGGAGAAAGAGACAGCACATAACAGCAATGCCCAGTGGCTGGTCTCTCTGAGAGAAGAACATAGCAACCTCCCTGAACAGAATCCAGTAACCATCAAAGTGGCAGACATCAAAGAAAGAGTCTCAGGTAGGAAGAACTGGACAGCACTGGGCCCTGACATGATACATGGCTACTGGCTAAAGAAGCTTACCACACTCCACGAGCACCTGGCAGCACAAATGAACCAGCTGCTAAGAGATGGGACTCACCCCGAATGGCTAACAGAAGGGCGAACGATCCTGATCCAGAAAGATCCCTCAAAGGGTGCAGTCCCATCCAACTACCGACCAATAACCTGTCTCTCCACAACATGGAAGCTCATGTCAGGCATCATTGCAACCAAGATAAATAGGCACATGGATCAATACATGAGCAACTCACAGAAGGGCATTGGTAGAGACTCCAGAGGAGCCAAACACCAACTCCTGGTTGACAGAACAGTCGCTCAAGACTGCAAGTCACGACACACCAACCTGTGCACAGCCTGGATTGATTACAAGAAAGCCTATGACTCAATGCCACATACTTGGATCCCTGAATGCTTGGAGCTGTACAACATCAACAGGACTCTAAGAGCCTTCATAGGAAACTCAATGAAGCTGTGGAAAACCACCCTTGAAGCCAATGGCAAGCCACTTGCACAAGTGTCCATCAAATGTGGGATATACCAAGGTGATGCTCTGTCCCCACTGCTGTTCTGCATAGGTCTGAACCCCCTCAGCCAAATAATAAGCAAGACTGGCTATGGATACCGACTCAGAAATGGGGCCAACATCAGTCACCTCCTCTACATGGATGACATCAAGCTATATGCTAGGAGCGAGCGTGACATTGACTCCCTGATCCCCACCACCAGGATCTACAGTACTGACATTGGGATGTCATTTGGGCTCGAGAAATGCAGCCGGATGGTGACAAAGAGAGGCAAGGTAGTCCACACAGGGGGGTCTCACTCCCAGAAGGAACAATAGCAGACATTGAGGACAGTTACAAGTACCTTGGAATTCCACAGGCAAATGGCAACCTGGAGCAGGCAACAAGGAAAGCTGCAACAGCTAAGTACCTCCAACAGATAAAGTCCTGAGAAGCCTGCTCAATGGCAAAAATAAGACCCGGGCAATAAACAGCTACGCACTGCCAGTTATCAGATACCCTCCAGGAATAATAAGATGGCCAAAGGAAGAGGTACAGACCACGGATGTTAAGACATGAAAGCTCCTCACCATGCATGGAGGGTTCCATCCCAAATCCAGCACCCTGAGACTGTATGCTAGCCGCAAGGAAGGAGGCCGAGGATTAGTGAGCGTAGAAGCCACTATCCAGGATGAAACATCCAAGATGCATGAGTACATCAAGCTCAAGGCCCCAACTGACAGTGTGCTCAGTGAATGTCTCAGGCAATGGAGAACAGAGGATACAGTGCTGGAGGACAGATCCTCATGAAAGGACAAACCCCTGCATGGGATGTACCACCGGACCATAACTGAAGTGGCTGATATCAAGAAGTCCTACCAATAGCTAGAAAGGGCTGGCCTACAGGACAGCACTGAAGCGCTCATCCTGGCAGCTCAGGAACAAGCCCTGAGCACCAGAGTGATAGAGGCTCAGATCTACCACACCAGACAAGACCCAAGGTGTAGGCTGTGCAAAGAGGCACCTGAAACAATCCAGCACATACCTGCAGGGTGTAAGATGCTGGCAGGTAAAGCCTACATGGAGCGCCACAATCAAGTGGCAGGAATAATATACAGGAACATGTGTGCAGAATATGGACTGGAAACCCCAAGGTCAAAATGGGAAACACCCCCGAAGGTGGTAGAGAATGAGAGGGCAAAGATCCTGTGGGACTTCCAGATCCAGACTGATAGGATGGTAATGGCGAACCAACCAGGCATTGTAGTGGTGGATAAAGAACAGAGGAAAGCCGTTGTGGTGGATGTGGCAGTGCCAAGTGATGGAAACATCAGGAAGAAGGAACATGAGAAACTGGAGAAATACCAGGGACTCAGAGAAGAACTGGAGAAAGCCTGGAAAGTGAAGGTGACGGTGGTGCCTGTGGTAATTGGAGCACTCGGGGCAGTAACCCCCAAGCTAGAGGAGTGGCTACAACAGATACCTGGAAAGATCTCAGACATCTCAATCCAGAAAAACGCAGTGCTAGGAACAGCTAAGATACTGCAGAACCCTCAAGCTCCAAGGTCTCTGGTAGAGGACCCGAGCTTGAGTGAGAAACCACCCACGGAAGGGTGAAAGGGGCAAGTTTTTTTTTTTTAATATATATATACATCATTTGTTGCTGGTAAATAAGAGAAACAGTCAGCCTTATAAGCTCAAACTTTAATGAAAAATGCATAGTTGCAGGACTTCTCATAAATAAAAAAAATATTACAAAGAACTTTTAAAAATAATTTGTAAACATTTAGACGTTTTAGACCTCTTGGACATGTAATTTAAATTATTTAGAAAAGCCCAACAATAAGTCAAAAATAATAATAAATAACAATATATAAATAATAAGTCAATAATAATAATAAATAATCAATAAAAATCATAATGACAATAAATCAAAAGCAAGTCAACAATAATAAATAATAACAATATATAAACAATAAGTCAACTATAATAATAATTAATCAATAATAAATCATAATAACAAAAACCATTAATAGGTCAATAATAGTAAATGATAATAATACATCAATAATAAGTCCATAATAATAAATGATAATAATAAATTAATAATAAGTAAACAATAAGTCCGAAAGTCAACAACAGATTTACCCCTTTAACAACAAAGAAAACCAATAGATTTAATGATTAGATTAGATTAGATTAGATTAGATTAGATTAGATTAGATTAGATTAGATTAGATTAGATTTGTTTATTAATCCCACAAATGGGAAATTTCCTTGTTCCAGTAGCATGGAGTTTGGCGTAAGTATGTACAGACAGTACTGACGAGTTAGACAGATATACACTTTGAAAGAATATGTACAAAAATAAGAGTGTGCGTGTGTAAAATAAGAGATTCATGTGAGTGATCAATTTGTAACACAGATAGCATGGTGTCGGGTTTCAGGCAAACAGTCTGGCCTCTTATCAAAATCTGTTTCCACAAATGCTTTGAACATATCCAGACTGTATTGCTAATTGGTTCCACAGTGATCCATCTGGGTAAGCTCCATGATAGCTAAGGCCCAGTTTTTCCTCAAGTCTGAATCCATTGGAAACCTGCAAGAAAAGTTCATTTACTGAGTCAGAAATGTATAAATCTATATTACTATAACAGCCTAGTCCTAGTATGCTGTATATAGGTTTAACCCAATAAAGTTTACATTTATGTCAACAACAAATTATTCGTACATCATCCCTACATGCTGATAATAGCCCTGCAGCATCATGCATGTCAACATGTGTACGATTATTGAAACCCCTGCAGCATTAAAAGAAAAAAATTATAATATTTACCTGTGAAATGTTATGCCTTTCTCCTTCGTGGACTAATTTTTCTGATTTTGGCAGTTGAAACCCACACAATGAACTGGCATTTTACAAAAAATGTGTTCACATGCATTCACTGCAGCAGTAACTTGACCTCACCAAGATGGCGGTGCTCTTCTGCCATGAGCAATCACGTGATGTCTCCTCTAACGCTATAACTCATTGCCCGTGCACCTGCTGGTTTGGTTTTTGTGCTAAAAAAAAATAAAAATAAAAAAAAAATAGGAAACTGAAAGTTACGTCATAAATCAGCGCCAATAAAAGTTCAACGTTTTATTACATTTTTAAACCTGAGTATATAATCTAATCTTTATAAGAACTATAAACACAATTATCAACTGTAATTTCTCGCAACTTGATTAGATTTATTTTATTTAAAAAAATGTAACAAAAAATCTTTAAAGGAGAAACGTCATAAGTCAGCGCCGAATAATATTGACTGCAGTTCCTGGTATTACTATAGTTGTTTACACAGTAATTCAGTAACTATAAAAACTGTTTTCCTTCTTTAGCCTAATGGTATAAATACATAAATAAAATATATCAGGAATATTTGTGGGCGTGGTGACGTAACTCGTAATGCGTGACGTTGCTCTGCCTGCTTCCGGTCAATTCGCCGTGATCTCCAAAGTCGGATCCAGTAAACCCACAAACATGTCCGTGGAACCGCAGCCCGTGGACCGGCCGGACTCCGCGAACCGACCGGAGCGCCTGACACTGGAGGCTCGGAACCGACCAAGACCGACGCGGCACGGCCGGGATCAGAACCGGGTAAAGCTCCGTTCCCGGAACTAACCAACTGCCACCGCCTCTGCTCCCGAACAGTCAGAGCTTTATTTATTTATTTATTTATTTATTTATTTATTTATTTATTTATTTATTTATTTATTTATTTATTTATAAATAATTGATGCAGAACAAAAGACCGAACAGTCAGAGCTCTGAACAGAATTTGACCTTTTTGTTAAGGGATCGATCCAAATATGACAGTTGCAGGCGTGTTTTCGCTCGTGTGGTTCAGCCCGCCTGATCCCGGTTCCGTTCTCTGTGAACCGTAACGGGTCGCAGGGAGATTTTAAAACAAAGTTTTCCAAACCGTAGCCCAGATAGACTGTATGAAGATACAAAGGCGGATGCACCTGTCGGTCACGGGGAGGATTGGGAAAGACCACGTGACTCAGCCAGACCCAGGCTCACCTGAGCCAGGTGTGTTGGAGACCCTGTAGGACCAGAGGAGACACGGACCCAAGTGATCTCAGAGGTCCATGCTGAATGTTAATGTACTAGATGGTAAACATACAGCGTTCCAATGTTAGCCTGACGTATAATGAAGTCAGTAAAATTCATGAAGTTAGTTTAGTAAACTTAAAGCGATTAAACAGAGATTTCCCTGGAATGTATCAGTATTGTTGACAAAAACAACTTAAGAAGTAAAAAAGACCGTCAACTGAGACACATCAAAGAAAAACAGATGAAATAGTGACCAAACGTTCATGTCTGTAATATGTGTTAGAAAGGAAATGAAATGTGTTTTTGTTAAGTTGAAACTATAATAAAATAAAGCCTAAACTGGATTTCCTTTCAACTTCAAACAGAATTTAGAAATAAAAAAACTACTACGATGTCAAAAAAGTAGTATAAATACTTCTATTTCAGAGTAGGGGTAAATCTTATAGCACTACAAATTTGTCTTTCACCCTAATTTGGGCGAGACTTTGTGTTTATTAATAAGGAAAAAGCACGTATTTAGTCAAACTTTGGATCTCGTTGTATTTGAAGCAAGTTTTGAGCACAAAGATCCAAAACGGTTTCTTCTTCAGTATCTGGAGCTACAAACCCCAAGCGCTTTTGCAAACGGTAAATTTCACTGTGGAGTTGAGCGGACGGCGTCCCCGAGCTAAAACGCGCTGCATAGACACACAGAAGTCGCTCCGTTCTTCTGGACTGCCGTTCGGTTTTAGAGTCGAGGTCTGGAAATCAAACCAAGGCCCGATGCTACGCTCAAACCGAACACGATCACTGCAAGATGTGAGCTACCGTCAAAAGTTTTAGCCTTACATTATGGAAGACATGGATCCGGTTTATAGATTGGAAACTAAGAGTTCTACAAAAGCATCGGTAATCACAAGTCTGGGTTTATGACATCATTTAGAGGCTCTCCCGGTTGCGTGAGCTTCACCGTCACTGCAGGAGCTGCGTCTGCGCGCCGGCCACTTTCAGCCGTACTCCGGACCTTCTCATTCAAATGAATGGGAGGTTGTGTCCAAACTTTTGGTCTGTACTGTATTTGAATTCTGGGAACAGCGCTCGACCCCCCCGCTGGCGCCACTGTGCTGTTTCTGGCGCTCTAGGGAAGAGGTAGGACCTCTCAGCGCGTCTGTACATTGACTCAGCAGTAACCCTTGTGCTATCCTTGGCACTTTAGCATTGGGAGTGGGGTCATCTAGACCCACTAGACAGAGCTCTGAACCTTTTTTCTTCAATGATTTGTGATCTTCAATGGTGTCCATGGATTACATGAAATCCTCTCCACCTTTATCCACCTTTGTCATGGTAGGGAGAACACGTCAATGGAAGGGGGGGGTCATAGGATAGCACAAAACTGGAGGCCCGTGGTATGTTGGGTGTGAACACAGCTTTAGGTTTTGGTGAAGAAGTGTCACAGATGTTTCACTCGTGTGTTCTGAAGTGGTTCGACCCTGAAAGACTCAAACACACACCCATGCCGGTAATCCCCGTCAGCCTATGTGTTCTGTCTCAGTAGGTTGATGCCAACCTGACCCAACAGCAGCCTGCCGGCGCTGCAGAGGAGCCTCCGGATGACTGCGAGCGGATGGGGACGCTCTTCGGGATGATCAATAAGTGCCTGCGCGGGATCGGCTTCAGCCACATGTACTTCGGGAATCACACCGTGGAGCCTGTGGTGATCATCTTCTTCTGGCTGCTGCTCTGGTTCCTGGGCATCCAGGCGTTGGGCCTGGTGGGAACTCTGTGCATCATAATCATCTACATCCAGGATTGATCCTGCCAGAAGAGCGCTGCCCGCTCCTTCGTGTGGTATCCGGTTGACCAGAAGGCTTGTGGACGTTTGTTTCAGGGATTTGAGGTTCGTTTGACCAGAGAAAGCCCAGGACCGGGCCTGTTTTTCTGAGGTAGTCATCACAGTCCGGCCTGCTGGCCAACAGGCTTAATGAACCAGAACCCAAAGCAGACCGTCTCCGTTCAGCCCAAATGACTCACCTGCTTTCATGGAAGGGCAACATCAGAGTTTTTAGGAAGACCCTGTGGCCGTCAGGAGATGCTGCGACAGCAGCAGCTCTGCAGGATTACCGCCATGTAAGCCTGACTTTGTTATCCAGCGTGCGCTCACACGGAAGGTCCCCGATCAGTCAATGCGTCAGCGTTACTGTCGTGCTCTGAAAGCTTCATGCGGTAACATGTGGAACATTTGAGGTTCTCACAAAGCTGTTCTTTTCTCCTCTGTAGGGAATAAATGAGAGCAGAAATGTAAGAACTGTCTGTGTCTGTCACATGTTCCAGTCCAGGTTGGACCTGAGCACAGCTGGATGAGGTCACGACCTGAGCCGGACCTTCTGATCATGAACCTACAGAACCACAGGTTCTGATGAGCTGCTGGAATCATTTGGTGCAGTTTGTTTCACCACCAGAAGATCTCGGCTGTAATGAAAGTTTTTCTTTGCCTGCCGACTCTCAGATCTGATCGTAAAACTCCAACATCTGAGGGGGCGTGCGGCCTTGCTGAGGGTCGGAGTCGCTGTCCTTTTGTCGAGTTATCAGGCTTTCATGTTGATAATCAAGCTGGAACAGAGGCTGAGCTGCTTCTAGAACATTCATGAGAGCACGTGCTGAGCTGATGAGCATTATTAATGCATTGACGTCTGCTAAAGTCTTTTCCATCTGCGGGTTCTTGGAGTAATGTGTGGGATTTGGTGAAAGGGACTGTGGGGCCGCAGGCGTCTGTTTTTGTCTCTGTGATGTTACAGATGAATAATGAATGACTTCAGCCAGAATGAACTGCTTCTTACTGATCAATAAAACTACTGAACTGGGTTTGAAGCAAAGATCTGCTCCCGTCTGATCTGCTGCTCACTGACTATGAAAACTAACAGAAGGAATCTGTTTGGAAATCAAAACACGTTTACTAAAAATACCAACAAGACGTTTAAGACATTCACAGTAGCAGATGTCTATAGACCAGTGACCTAAAACACAACCTGTCAAAGTTCAGCTGCAGTCATCCTCTCCATTCTACCTCCACAGCCTCACTTGGAGCTGCTGTTGCTACACAGACAGAAATACACTTGACAGGTGAAGTGAGACAGGAAGTTAGTCTGGAATTTGCTCAACAGTATTCTGACAGCGGCAATTGGACAAACTAAGTTAGGAACTCTGTTGGCTCCACCCACCCATGATTAAGAAAACCCATAGACTGTAAATAGGAACTGGACAGATGGACCCCTACCCCCCCTTACATTCCAGGAAGTACCCACTGGCTCCAAGAAGCCAAAATCCAATAGATGTCTATAGAAAAATAAACAGCTGTTGTTCTATTGATCAGAATATTCATTCGTGCTCTGATACCTTTTTCTAAATATCTTCTTGCAAATGTTTTTAAAATATTTTTTCTTTATTGCAAGTTATTCAAGATATAAACTGACAAATCAGATGCCTCAGGAAAAGCATGTGGTGCCTGCTGGACCCACCTTGAACATTTGGCTGACAGATTCTCCTGAGCCATTTTCGGTGGAATGAGTGTGGACTTCCAACAAGCTTACTCCTGGTTCGCAACAGTAGTTGCCCTAGAAACGTTGACTCAGACCAACTCGGACCTATTCACGGTTGACTGGCTCCACATTGCGGCGCTCCTATCGTGGAAAAATGGCAACAGAATTCGCTTCATTTCGCTGGAGCCAGAGGTAAGGCTTTTTCTATGGGTGACGTCACTCTGTGCATCTCTAGTTCCAGTTTATGAGAAAATCGTGTCCTTGAACCTGTGTGAGCTCCATGGACTGTAGGAAGTGACCAGAGTGACCATCAACGTCTTCTAATGCAGTCAACAGCGTGAAGCTGTGGTAGAGCGGCGAACCATCCAGGATTTTCCCCACCTTTGCTCAACAGTGGCTGTGTTGCCTCCAACACTTCCATGACCGTGAACAGAGAAGATAGAAAGATGGACTTTGTAACGTTGGAGGCAATGAAGAACTGCACCCAGTAGTATTTTGTGCGACTGCAACATCCAGTTTCTGGTGGATTCTGAGGACAGGTGGCGTCTTGGTGTGTCATCAGAGTCCGAAGGCAGTTTTTACAACATTACAGTACTTTTCATCCAGGAAAAAGCATGTATTCAAATGTAAAGTCTGTACATTTGACACGTCTGGCTGAGAAGATTTCATATCTAATCTCACTGACTGTTCTGATACTGTCATTTTGACGGCCCAAGAACCTGTGCAGACTCACACATACTAGAGCACCTGATGGTTGAACTCTGGAACCTCCAACATCGTCTGACTTCATGTTTTGTTCCTGACTAGTCCTAAACCACCAAAGGTTGCAGTTCCTCAGAAGACCACTAGAGGTTGGTTTCAGAAAGGAATCCTTTTTATTGAATGTTAATATATTTAACTTTACAAAAAAAACTCAACTGCATTCACAATCTGTTGTCAGAACATTATAATATTATTCAACTGATGTGTTTTAATCTCCGATGACATCTTCACAAAACGGATGAAAGATCACGCTGGAGCAATGGCGTCATCAGCAGTTACCATAGCAACCCACCATCAGCTCGTCAACTGGTTCGGCGGGCGCGTGCGCGTCAGGAGGCGAAGAGAGGCGGGATGTCGTGTTCCTGAAGGTGGATGCACACACGCAGGTCCGAGTCCGGATCTCGCCACCGCGGCCTTTCGGAGGAGCGCGCGGCCAGAGCGAGCGGCGCGAGGAGGAGTGGGGGAGCCCGGATCGTCTGCGGAAGGAGGTGCTGGTGGTTGCAGCGGGCGCAGCGGCGGCTCCTCTGAGATGAATCTATGATGCAGATGCAGCAGACACCTTTTCATCCGGGAGGTGTGACGGCAGCACAGCCGCTGGAGATCATCCCAGCTCCCGCTTTCTCCGCTCCTCCTCCTCCTCTGCGGAGGAAGATGGAGCAGAAAAGGAACGGACGGGTTTGACAGACCGCTGAATGGGGCCCCCAAATCCTCCTCCATGGATTGGCCTGTTAGCTCGGCCTTGCGGGGCAGCAACTCCACATCTGAGTCGGTGGGGGTTCGTCTCATCAACCACCTGAGCACCGCTTCACCTGCGTTGCCCAGGTAACAGTCCATCCACCTGCAGAAACGTGCGCGTGCATCTCCACTGCTGATGGAGGCTGTGTGAGAATTCCTTCCTTCACCTTCAGGTTCATGCTATAGCTCTTTCAATCTTTTTGGGGCGTTCCCAAATAAAATAAAACAACATTTTTTTTCTTAAAAGGAAAGAAACTTTTTAATGTTTTTAAAGTCATTTGAATGAGAAGAGACAGGATTTGTGGTCCCACCAGAACACAGAGGCCCACAATGCTAGAGATTGTTCTGTGGATTGAAATTGATTCTGTTCCAGCATTTGCCAGTTTTACCATTAAAAATCTCAGTGGTTGTCTGGGGTCCCATAAACGCCTTCATCCCCGGCTGCTCATCATTTCGTTGGCTTTTCCTGCAGAAAGCCTTTGATTTGGTTCTATAGTCTAACTGACAGTGTTGGTCTGGGTCAGGGGTCTAAAACCTTCACCACTTAAAGAGCCATTCGTGTGGATTTCTCACCAACAACCCGGTAGGAGTCGGACTTTACCCATTCGAAAAATAAGACATTGAAATATATTTATTTTATTGTTACTTTTATGATTAGTTTAACCAAAACATAAAGAGAAAATATCCTTATTTCAATATAAGTAATAGTTTATTTCTTTTGACAGGTTCACATGACGTCCTTTCAAATAAACCCCAGATAGGATCATCTCAGTGCAGGAAGTAACAGGAAGTGTGATGTCCGCTGTAATCCAAAATAACAGTTTATTTGACAATTTGTGGTGCATCTCATTCAGAAATTCATGAATCTAAAGAACTAAAATGAAATTTAGAGCTAATTAAGTGACCCGTACCATATTTTTCAAACTTTAAAATCTTTGAATTTGTTGAAAAATCCATTTTATAATCCAGTGCGCCTTATTTATGAATTCCCGTTTCCTATTGGACCTCAAATTGATTTTCTGTTGTACACTAAGTGTTTTAGTACGACTTTAGTAAATGACTGATGGATTGTTGAAGCACGAACCTCGATGAGTGATTTGTACATGTCCTTCAGTTGTTTGTAGCTGACATGAATAACGTTTAAGTTAGTTTATACTTTACAGTTCCGTTTGAAAACTAAAAACTTCATATTTTACTTTACCCAAAGAGTCACAGTGCTGAGGTAAAAGGGCCATTTTGGCTTGCAGATCCCTGTTCAAGATTTTCCATGTTTGACCAAACTTTTCTTTGTATGATAGGGTTGATTCATAGTTTTAACAAACACATTCATGTTGATGCTCTCTGAAATCCTGACCTATGAGATCACGATTCATTAGTGGAGTGGATTCATGTGGCAGATGGCTTCATGACACTGTCGTCAGTCACCAGAACCATCCATACACTTTGGCTAAGGTTCTCATTCAACCAGGTGACATTGTCTTAAAGCTGAGTCACAGCAACTGGACTTGAAATCTTCCTCCTTGATACGTTTCGCTGCTTATCCTGGTGGCTTCATTAGTCTATAGGAGGGAGATTTTAAGCCCAGTTGCTATGGGCTCAACTTCAAGACATCTATGCACTTTTCGCAGAAAAATCCATCTGGAATGTCCATGGCGCGGCCTGCGGGTCAAATCTGGCCAAGGTCAATTTTAACCTTTTTTTTTTCATTCATCTTCTTAACCGTTTTGTCCCTTTCGGGGTCACTGGGCTGCTGGAGCCTATCCTGTCCACTTGTAAGCGAAGGCTGGGGACATCCTGGACAGGTCGCCAGTCTGTCGCAGGGCCACAATCCCAAACCCATGCACTCTCACATTCACACCTATGGACAATTTAGAGTAACCAATGAACCTATGAAGTATGTTTTTGGATGGTGGGAGGAAGCAGGAGTCCCCTGGGAGAAACCCCCACATGCGTGGGGAGAACGTGCAAACTTCAGGTCCCCTCTACCATCAAGGCCCCCGGTTCAGGTTCCCCTTGAACAAGTGCCGTGCAGCCCCTTCAATTTGAAACTCCCTTTCAAAAACAAGTGTTAAATAGGGCCACTGTTAGAATACATTGACTGTATAAGAGAGCTGGACTGAGTGACTACTCCCCTTGGTGTTCCAAACAGGAAGTGCCCGCTGGTTCCAAGAAGTCAAAATCACGTAGGGGTGTCCAAATTCGAGGGCTGCGTCCTTCAATGGCCGCGGCCTTCCCGGATGACGTTGGCTGGGTCCTTCGTGGAGCGGGTAGGCCTGATGTTAACGGCTGTGAATTTGGACCAGTCTAGCATTCAGATCTTTCCACCCGTTACATCGGCAAATGTTCTGTCGCCTAGCAACCGTGAGTCCCGAACAGAGAGGAGTAGTGAACCAGCAATGGAGCTCACAATCTTCCTTGATCCAACTTTTAATCTTGGAGGTGTAATTATTAAAAGGTGTAATAATCTCCAACTCCGGGTCCCATTTCACAGTCCGCCATTGTTGTCCGAAAATCTCCAGGTTTAACCGCAATGTATCTTGGGATATGGACAGCATATAAGGATACACTAGACCAATCCTTGAAATTGGCAAAAAGAAGGCTGTATTCGTTGGCTGCATTTGAAGGAGTCATGAATTTGGACAGCACAGCGCTGTGACGTAAGCAAACTTCAAATGCGGCCCAGGACAAACGCAGCCCTCCAATTTGGAGACAGCAATAGACATCTATAGAGAAACAAAAAGCTATTACTCAGTCATTCTATCGATCAGAAAACTAAATTTAGTGACCGTCACACTCTGTTTCTAAAACACATTTTCTTAACACTTCACCGTCTGACTGGAAAGTCGGCCCTTAAATATTTTATCTTGTTAACCCTTGTGCTATTCTAGGCACTTTAACATTGGGAGTTGGGTCATCTAGACCCACTAGACAGAGCTCTGAACCTTTTTTCTTCAATGATTTGTGATCTTCACTGGTGTCCATGGATTGCATGAAATCTCTCCACCTTTATCCACCTTTGTCATGGTAGGGAGAACACGTCAATGTAAGGGTGGGGTCATAGGATAGCACAAGGATTAAATCTGGACCTCCTTGCAATAAATTGTTACCCCACTGACCTTGGCCTTTGGATTTCTTGTAACCCAAAAGTTCAACCTGCTCAGGTTACACAGTGAAGGAGTCTCTTTCTGTTTGAGGAGTTTATAGTGACTCATAGTACTATTGCATAATGTTCCATGCTTAATGTCCTCCTTACTGTCCCACCTGAGAGGCGGACCTTTCTTCTCTGCATTTGAATGAGCCAGAAGTCTCTCAGCAAAGAAACCGCTGCTGCTTTGATGAAGTCATGCTTTGATTTAAAGACAGAATTGTTAATCTTCTTTAAAAAATAAATTCCAAGCCTGATTAGAAAGCCCATCAGATGTTTGGTTTTACTGTGGTTGTTCCTGTCAGTCGGCCTCTTCACGGCTCCATGGATCGACAAGACCACTGAATTTATAGCCAAGCTCTATATTCAGAAAGCATAAAGTGTTCTGTAAAGTTAAATCCAGTATAAAAAATGAATACATTTTGAAGTTTCCGGAGATTTATCAACTGCCCATCACCCTAAAAATCCCTGCCAAGTCCTTTAAAAAGACCTGTTGGGTTTTTTCTGTTTTCTGAGCTTAATATCTTACTGTTATTTTAAAAGTGAACATTAAAAATGATTATAGTACAAATCCACTGTGTGTTGTGGACATTTAGGATGTTCTATCCCCCTGATTTGATCTGGTTAGATTCACTGATGTCATACATACTGGGATGCAAAGAGTCAATCAGGTGAGAAACTTTCCTTGTCTGTTTTTGTTGGAGGCAGTTCACAGACAACTGTTTTCTGACCAAAGTCAGAATGAGGCCGGATTTGCACTGTTGTTGCTGAAACCAGGAAGTGTTCCAACACTGAGTGTTCAGGAGTCTGATGGGTGGGAACATACAGTGGAATGCTCCCTTTAGAGGATAAACATAGTTATTTTTAAATTCTCTACTCAGTTGGCCCTGATGAAGAGGTCATCTTTTCCTTAAAAAAAGATTGGAAACTCGTTACGTTTCCTGTTCTGTGGAACAGGAATCAAAGGAAACAACCAAAGAAAACTTTTTATCGTCTAACCAAACGGGTTGACCCAAACTTGGTTTTGGCATTGACGATTGTTGTGAGAGGGTGGTGTATGAAAGAGAAGCAGATGAGGTAAATAGTTCAGACAGGAGGTGGGGGGAGTGACGTTCAGAGGTTTTGTTGGACATTTTGTTTTTCGCCAAAAGGGAGAGTGATGTGTGGGAGGTCTTTTGTTTAACAAATGGTTTCTCTGAAACTTTGGCGAATGTTGAAGGTGGAGGGAAGCTTCCATGGTTTTTGAAAACAATGAAAGAGGGGGAGCTTTAGAGAGCAAGTTTTTGTGTTGTACCAGTAACTGTATATGAGAACTGGACTGAGTGACTCCTCCACCCTGGCATCCTAAACAGGAAGTACCTGCTGGTTCCAAGAAGCCAAAATCCCCTTGACTACTATGGAGAAATAAGCTGTTACTAAGTCGATCTATTGGTCAGAATAACAATTCTTACTTCTATATCTTTTTAAACATGTTCTTGATAATCCTCTTTTTTTCATTATATTTTTTCTGTAGTTCAAGTTATTCAAGTTATAAACTGACCAATCAGATGCCTCAACAAAAGTCTAACGTTTCAAACTCTCGACTGACAGATTCTCCTGAGCTCACTTTCAAGTGGTAGAGGTGGACTTCCAACAAACTCAGTCCTGATTGGTCAGAGGGGTTGTCATAGAAACGATTACTCAGACCAATCACTGTTTGCTGACGATTTTTGGCTCCAACATAGTAACGTCCAAAAATGGTGACTGAATCCACCTTATTTCATGGGAGCTGGCTTTTTCTATGGGTGATGTCACACTCACTCAGTCCAGTTCTTGGATACAGTCAACGATTGTACAGACAGGTTGTCATGACACTTTTGAAAAGTTGAAGATCTCCTGCATCATGGTTGTTTAGCCAAAGCACAACCACAGACGTTTCATGCAATATCCAATATTCTTAGGATGTTGTTGTCCATCTTGTGGGCCAGCAACTTCGCAGGTTTGGTCCCTGCCCTGCCCACACATATGTCAAAATGTCTTTGAGCAAGACACCGAACCCCACATTGCTCCTGGTGGTCATAGATTGACACCAATGTAATGCAGACGCCCCACCATCAGTGCGTGAATGTGTGTGTGTGCATGGGTGAAAGTGACTGGGACTTTAAAGCCTTTTTGGGTCTTTAAGCAAGTTAGAAAAACGCCATATTAATATACACATTCTCCCAGAAACGCCATCCCAAGACTTCTTTGTGGGTTGCCAGGTCATTGTTGAGATGAAAACTAGTTCCTAATCTTCCCATCTGGGTAAAATAATCACAAAAATGTAGAAAAATTAATAATTTTCAATGTTGTAAAAGTTTTTAACAGTTTCCATGTCCAGTTTTTGGGAGATCCTGACAGGTTGATTTTTGCTTTAAAGAACAAAGCAACAACACTAGTTCAAAACTTCAACAAACCTTGTTTTTCTTATTTTAGGCAAATTTTTTGCTGGTTGAACCAGAAGAAAAAAGTTTGTGGAAACAAATGACAACTATGTTTCAGTATTTGAGTCACAGTGAGCTGACAGCCAGAAAGAAGGTCTTCACAAGAGCAGCAAGTTATGTGGTGCACCTTCCATACAAGAAGAACGTAGAACAGTGTCCATCGTCCATTTAAAGAAGTAACTGTAGAAACAACTTCTCTACTGTGTCTTTAGGGTCGTTTCCATAGTGACCAGCCTGATGACTGCCACCACCAAGACTTCAACGCCTTCAGGAAACCTGACAGCACTCAAAGAGCAGAGAGACAGTGACTCCGGGACCCATCAGACGTCCACTGTGCCGGTTCTGACGTTTGCAGAGACCAGCTCAGCTCTGCAGGGAGTCATCGTGGCAGCTCAGGCTCTGGTGCTGCTCTCCATCTTTATCCTGTCCAGCCTGGGTAACGCAGCGGTGATCATCGTCATCATCAAACACAGACAGCTGTGGACCGTGACCAATGCCTTCATCATGTCGCTGTCCCTGTCGGACTTCCTCATTGCCAGTTCTTTGCCTGCCCTTCTCCTTCGTCATGCTCTTCAGTAAGGATGGTATGTGGATGTTTGGAGATGCATTCTGTGTTGCCAATGGATTCTTCAACACGTGTTTTGGCATCGTCTCCACTCTCACAATGACTCTGATCTCCTTTGACAGGTACTATGCCATCGTCAAGCAGCCACAGGCTAAAATTGGGCGTCAGAGAGCTACTCAGTTGCTGGTGGCTGTTTGGTTAATGGCAGTTTTTTTCTCTCTGCCCTGGTATCTGTTAGTTCATAGACCGACGCAGGTGCACAAAAAAGGTTTTTACCACTGCATGTATGTGTTCCACTCAGGTAGCTCTAGCATGGGGGCACTTTACAGCATCTGCCTCATCCTGGTGTGCTACCTTCTGCCCTTTTCCCTCATGTGTTTTTGTCACTACAACATCTGTAAAACTGTTCGCCTCTCTGAGATCAGGGTGAGGCCTGTGACCACCTACGCATACCTGCTGCGATTTTACAGTGAAATGAGGACAGCCACCACTGTGTTGATCATGATTGTCTTTATCATTGTTTGCTGGGGGCCATATTGTCTGATGGGGTTGGTCACAGCAATCGGAGGCTACTCTGTCAACTCTGTCATGGACACAGTGGCTATTTGGTTAGCCTGGGCTAATGGAGCCATCAACCCGCTGATCTATGCTGTAAGAAACCCCAACATATCCATGTTGCTGGGGCGCAGTAGGGAGGAGGGCTATCGGACTGCACACCTCTCGAACCAGAGTCAGAACCGGGAGGTTCGGCTGAACCAAGCAGTGAGAATCAAGGACAGATACATGAGCAGACCAGGGATAAACAACTGCAGCCGGCTGTCCAGTTCAAGTCCTGGAAAAACCGGAGGGGCGGGAGATGTGGCAATGTGGGCCCACAGGAACCCTACAGTCTTCTTCTGCCGGGACGCCCAGCAAGACACGGCAGTGCAGGCCCACACTGCCGGGGCTCCAAAGACTAAGACGGCTGACACCAGCCTGTAAAAAGCTGAGTCCAGCCCAGTACACTGAGCTGAGGCTGTGAGGAAAAAAATGCTGCGTCCTCAACCGGACTGTTCTCATGGGACTGCTTTGTTTGTTCTATTCAAGACCTCTGTCTGATTTTAACATCTTTGTCTCTTTGGATCAAGCGCTGCTTATTCATCAGTCGTGGAGTCAGAAGGAGCCAAACGCCCAGACTCAGCAGAACTGTACACAACGGAAAATCTGAAGCTAAGACGTTTGAACTGTTTGGTGTCAGCATAGGACCTGTGCCATTCCTGCTTTAGTCTACTGTGTTCAGTCTACCCATGAATCAAAGAAGATGAAAAGGTTTACGGAGGAAGAGCCAGATCTACACCAGGCAGTGTCAAGGGGCTACGCAAAGGAAGCTAAAAAAACAAAACAATAAATAATTGTTGTAACCCTTTACCATCGGATCTTTATCTCCAGCATTGACGTTCTTTGAATTACTTTAACTTTTCCGCTGTTGACGGTATTGAAGTCCCGCTCCATTCATCTTTTGATCTATTGTAAAGACTTTCCCAGTGATCTTTTCATTCTGATCATGCTATTTTCAGCCAAAATCAAGAAACCTGAGTCATTTTCTAGGACGTAGTTTTTGCTGAGCAGCAGGGGTTTATCAGAATTGTGTTGTGGGCGGGACCCAGCTACCTTTTAGTTAACACACTTTCGTGGTGTTTACATTACTGGTGCAACAAAAATGGCGACCAATATTGGGGCTATCCAGGCTTACAGTTTTGATCCAGAGTCCAGCTCGGACGAAACAAACGAAGATCTATTGTCTGCAAGTGGATGCATCAAAATGGAGCAGAGCAGGGAGCTTGTGTCCCGCCCAGTGTATTTGTGACATCACAAAAGAGGCCTTTTTCAAACTGAATTTTCTTCTTCTGCTCCTGATTCACAATTACTTTACCTGTAGTTGAAAGATGTTTGGTACGAAATGTTAAAGTGGTACAAATCTGGTGAATCTGCTCCAGGCTTTTTCTTTCACAGCTCTATTCCGATACATGAAAGATTTGGTGTTTTTGTAGTTCTGACTGGGCACAAACCCCAATTATCAGCTTCTGCTCCATGATCAATTTACAAACAGTCAGCTGTTTCGAAAAGAACACTACCTGTGCATCACTACCAGAGTCGAGTCCCCGATTGGCCAAAGTTCAACTGGTTCAACTTTCAACGTGCGTTCTGTGGCCGCATGTTCTGTATGTAGAGCCTGAAAACTGACTTAAAAACTTGCGTAGTGAGGCATGAATGGGAGGTTTTAAATTCAGAAGCTCAAAATGCACATATGCTCACATTTTCTTTGATTTTTCTTTGGAAGTGACCCTTTAAAGCGCATTTCTGAGGCCGGTGTGAACTTATCATTACGGAAGTAAATTGAAGCACATCAGCGCAAAGCTGCCTTTCTCAGCCTCAGAATCCACTGAACTTATGTTAAACGGCTGGAGAGTTACCCTGTTTTACACACCAATTGTTATTTGCGGTCTTCGAGGACAGTTTCAATATTTCAGGGTTAATCTAATAAGTCAGCAATAGATTAAGATTGCTATTGACCAGAAGAAACCTAATCATTTCCATGAGGCCTAACCACAGTGACCGTAGTTTAAGGAAGTTCTAAACAAGCGACCAGAAGATTTCATGGAGGAGATTTTGTGGTAATCTCTATACTGAGAAGGAGAATGGAGAAAAGCTCTGGCAAACCTGTAGAAAGGTGCAGCAGTGACAGGATGGGGTCAGAGGGGTTAAACGAACCCGAAGAGACAAAAACCTGCAAGAAAAAAGCATGTAATCCTATCAAACTAATCGCCAGTGTTAAATGTGAAATGGACACGAGTGGCAGCAGAGTTCTGTTCAAAGGTCAAAGAAAATATCTGGGGCATGGGGGTTCAATTCCGGACAGACCCTCCATCGTGTGTCATTGGTTTGGTCTTTGATGTCTGTAGAAAAAACGATTTTTCTGTATTTTTGCATGTTTATATTTACACTCAGAATCCTGCGTCATGGAGTGACATGGCGTTTATGGGTGAAGGGGGCGGAGTCCAGCAGTTCTTGAAAGCATTTTCCAGCAGTTGCGGTTCTGCATGTTTTCATTTCTTGCTACTGTCTGGATTCCAGTTTTAAAGGGAGATGAACCGACTCTAAAATGACAGTTAAAATGATCTCAGGTTGATTCTCAGGTACTCAAGAAATTATGGGATACATTTTTACAACAAAAAAAAATCAGAAAGAGAATGTTCTGCTTGTGTTACCACTGTGAAAGACGTCAGTTGAATCTTGTCCTGTTGTTATTTTTAGGTGTATGTGTTCATGGTTGACTCCGCATCTGCACATCCAAAAGTGGCTTTTCTGTATTTGTTTAAGAGAAAAAATGTCCAATCATGACAAAAAAAAATGTTTATTAAAACAGAGATTTGTGTTAGGATTTGCTTTGAAAAGTTTGTATTTTCATTTGTACTTTGTTATTGGAAAAATTAAAATAAGCAGAAAAGGCAAACACAAAACTCTAATTTTTTGTGGGGCATTCCTTTCATTTTCTCACAAACATTTATAAGGAGGAGCCTCTCTGGAAAGAGACCCCAGGGAAGACCTAGACCCCCCTGGAGAGAATCCAGCAGCCCTGAAAAAACCTCAGGGTCCCCCTAGAGCAGCTAGAGGAAGAGGCTGGGGGGCATCTTCACTTAGACTGTTGCCCCCGCGACCCGGTCCCAGAGGAGCAGAAGAAGATTGATGAATGGAATTTATGAGTAAACAATAATCAATAAGAAACAAGTCATCCAGGTCATGTCATCAAAGGATACTGGTCGTTATGGCAACTGGACTTTACCAGGTAATCGAGGAGACGTTTTGCTGCACATCTCAGCTTCTTTAGTGCAAAGTACAAGAGGACCATGACACTGTCCAACCCACAGAGAAGGGTTTGTCTTAGACACATCACAGCAAATAAAAAGAACTTGGTCAGCCATCCCTAAAGCTTAGGGGAGAACACCATCAACAAAAAGCTCTTTATTAATTTAACTTGGATCCAGGAGATGTTATTCTATTATATTCCTAAATATAAACAAGGAATAAGCCCCCTCCCTCTGAATGATAGCTTTTCAATCGACAACTCTCATGTGTTAAATGTTGGTGTAACCAGGTGGAAATGTGCGACCTCCAATTTAAATTTTTTACACATTTTCAGTCTGCTGGAGAACTGAGCGGGACACCACAGTGAGGATTTGCTCGGCAGAGACATTGGATGCAATTATCACACACGTTTGAGCGGTGAAGTGTGTAATTTGTCACCCATTGGAGAGTTATTGTTGATGTGATTGATTGAGAGAGAGTCCAGCCATTCTCTTTCAGTAAGAAAACCTTTGGGTCCTTTCTTCCAGCAACGCCTCAACTTCACACCCTGTTCTGTCCCCTTATTGGCTGTCTCTGTGTGTTTGCCTCCTTTATCACCAGCATGGACCTTCTATGATCAGTGAGGGTGGGGTTCGAGCGTGGAACTTCAGTGGTGTTTACTAGCTCCGTTACTTTCCACCTGGATCCTGCAGCTGCTCTGTGCCGCACATCTCACCTTATAATAATAAAATTGCTTAATCAATTATTGCAGATGGTTAAAATGATTGATCTCTAATTATATCACTTCACTTTTTTCCTGTTTATGTCCATGTTTTATTTTTTTTTATTTTTAATTTTTAAACAAGCTTTATTGAATGCAATACACAACAGTGCAAGACAGCAACAGGACAGGAACAAACCGGGGTTATTATTACATTTTACTCAAAGACACTGAAACTGACGCACAGCTCGAATGTTTTAATGGCTATCTTATTGTCAGAGTTTCTTATTGAGTTCATGGATTGTTTGAACTCATTGATAAAGATAGAAAAATGAGGGTATAATGTGTAACTTTGGATTCATGAATGTTATATCACTTACTCCAAAAATTGATTCATGATTTTTTCTAATAAAAAAAAACTTTTTTTGCACATATTTTTAACTTTTGAGACTTGATCTGCACATGCTATGAAGATTTCTGAAACAGTGTTATGTCTATTTTTTCTGATATAGTGTTATTTTTAATCATATAGTCATGTTTTTCTAATGAAAATAATCTGCATATATTTAAGATGAACTGATCTGCATGTTGATTTCTAAAATAGAGTTATGTCTATTTTTACATGATAATTAAGTAATTCATCTTTGTCATGTGATTTATTGGTACTAAAGGATTCTTAATTCTGTCTAATATAAGTTATGAACGGATATTGATAAATCATGCAATAAAAATGGTTACAGTGGAACAGGGGTGGGATTATATACATTTCCTTTCGTCCAATATCTTTCAAGCAATGATCTATTGTCTAATTATCCCAAGTTTGCATGAATATGTATAACTGCTGATTGTTCAGTTGTGTGCACTATTCTTGCTTTGATTGCTTGAAATAAACCATTTCAAATCAAATCAAATCAAAAGATGAAGCACCTGGTCACCCAGCAAGTCAGGCTCCAAACAACCAAAACGCATGTGAACACAGAACCAGGAGATCTGGACAGAATATTTGATTGATCAGGATGTATTTCCCTTCACTTTGGATCAGTCGTCTTCATGCAGTTTTTCCGTTTGTGGACTGAAATGTGAAATGGCCGCATCCCCTGCGATGATCACTGCTCCTCCTCTCAGTTTTAGGATCACATTAAGGGTTTTTGTTCTCATCTTTAAAGCTCACAGTGGTTCGGCTCCCCTTTGGTAGTCAAAGCCGCTGCATGTTTGTGTTGTGCGTTTGCCTTTTTGTTGTTGCAAGTCTCTTGTTCAAACCTGAGATTCATAAAGTTTTTTTCATGCTCAGAACAAAAACACAAAGATGCTTTTTTTCTCCAGGCACTGCTTTATTTCATCACAGTGGGCTGAGTTACAGTTACACGTACAGACAGAGTAATCAGAGTAATGTGTTCATATGGCTTGGCTGAACGGAGCAGATTCTCAGTGAAGCAACAGCTTTGCTCTCAGTTCATTTGAGGTTTTTAGGCAGAAAAATGCAGATTTTCTTTTTCTAAAGTCAGAGACTCACACAGAGAATGAAGCAGCTGCTGGCCTCCACATCCTCCATTCCCTTTGGTAAAGAAGCAGAAGCTGCAAACACACACTGTTGTTTCTGAGGCCAAAACAGGAGCTCCTGCGGACAAAAAGGTCCGAGTCCAAACGGAGAAAAACCCCTACACTCCTCCCAGAAACCCCTAAACATCCTCCTGCAGGTTTAGGCCTCAAACGTGGACAGAAAGGAAAAAAAGAAAGCTCAATGTGTTATTTATACCAGCAGCAAAAGTGTTTAGTTCAAACTTTAGCACATTGTTTTTGATTGAATGATGAAAGACCAAAATACTGACGTGATATGAATCTGTGATCCCAACTGGAGGTTATTGTTTTGAAATGAACTGAGCTTCAAAACTCTTGATTTAACAATAAATGGCAAAATGTAAGATAAGAGGTCGATTTTAATGAGAACAACAACAAAACTGTATGTCAACGAATTTTCCTCTAATTTAACCATTTTTTAAATTATTTATCGATAAAATTAATTGTGCAATCGGTAACAATAAATAAATCCAAAGTATTGAATTAAACATAAATTAATGATGATTGATTTATGAAACCATCTCAGAATGGAACGTTTTTCATGTCTGATAAACAAATAATATTAAAAAAAATTTTAAATAAATAATAATAAGTAACTTTCATGTGTCCTATTCACTTTTTTTTAAAAATCCAAAATGGTCATTCTAGTTCAAATTTGTCCATGAATATGACTATAAAGATGATTTGTATCACTTATTTTGTCTTGGCTTTATTTGTTCCCCCAGTCAAATATAACTATTTCACTTTAATATTTTTTTATCAAAAAAAGTTTTAAAAGAAATTCCCATGTTTTGTTTTTAAAGTTTTGATTATTTATTCAATATTTGCTCTTTAAATACATTTAAATATAGACTCCAACAGTCCAACACAATCAAATTTAATAGAAAAAACCTGTGAGTCAGAATGAATTCATCATCGCCCACAGGAATCATGGGAATTTTCAATGAGCGATGCCATTACTGTATATTTCAACATTAAAACGATACATTTCTCAAATAATTATGGGTTTGATTGATATTTGAAACATTTAGGACAAATTAAATTTACTCAATTATTTATGCTGAAAAATTTGTAATTGTATTCACTTATTCGTGACATAAATGAGAGACATTTGCATAAATTAATGGTGTCTAACCTCTTTGACAGTTCTGGCTGTCTGTATTCCACGGACTGATCCTTTGTGAGGAAAAAATTCATTCAAATACATAAAAACATAGACGGAAAGGAAAACAGTTCAGGTTTTCCAGATGTTATGAATTTCGAGGGGATTGATTTTCCAGTGTTGTACGGTGCCGATGTGAAAATGGCTGAAACTCCTCGGTGTTTCATGGCAGCAGGCGGTCCGCTTCAGACGTTGAGTCCAAAGCAGACGCAGCAGCAGAGGCTGCTGAAACGCTGCACACAAATTCTCATTATTATCGCGTCGTTCCACAGCGGCAGACTGGTTTCATTTCACAGTTTGAGCGGATTCTCTGGTTGTGTCCGAATTCCTTCACTACTCACATTTGCCATTTCCTAGTCCTGTCCGACTCCACAATTCCAAAATCAAGTGCCCTAGAAATCTCTCAGAAGTCTCTGCAAAAAACCAGTGTGCATCAATGCTCACTGGATCGGCGAATATAGACCACAATGCATTGGAACAATTTTTACCAAAAAAATGTATTTAAATGTATTATTTAAATAAACCATCAACGTTTTCATCTTCAGAAGACAGTGGATTCATAACTAATCATCGCAAAACGCTCATATTAATTAGATCTTAACTTCCTGAAATCGATGACGTCGTGTTGAAAAAAGGTAGTGAGCCTGGTGTCTGAATTGCTTTTAGAATTCAGAGCACTACATAGTCCCGCACTATATAGTATTTTAGTAGTTAGGGCGGGATATTCTCTCTCTCTCTGTTCAGCTGACCTTCAAAATTAACGATTTTAAACTGTTTTCCGCCGTCCGTCACTGACAGCGAATGCTTTGTTAAAGCTGTTAATGTCATGAGCTTAAAAGTATTAAAGAGGAGATGAGGATTCAGCTTTAAGTAGAAAACCTTCTTGAGGTTTCCGTCAAACACCAGCAGAGACGTTTTCGGTCTGGACTGAAGCGTCTTCAGGCTTCGTCCTCCAGCTAAAGTCAGAGCGAACAGAGACGACGGGTTGGGGTTGGGCAGCTTTGACTAACTCCTGATGGACATTAGGGTCAAAGTCTTTCTGACAATCAAAGACTTTTCCAGTTTTTGACCAATAAAAACGCAAAGTCACGTTTTGACCAACATACAACAAAGGTTACCAAAAGCTGCCTGTTCTCAAGATCCAAGAACGTCAAGTCATTTTTTTAAACATTACTTTTAAGATGATACTCAACAATGACATATGATGCACACTAACTATTTTTAGCTTTAATCTTCATCGATAAGCCTTAGTCCCAACTGCCCTTGCGGGTGGCAACGGGCGGCTGTCTGCGGGGGGAAAATGGTCAAACCTGGACGAGGCACGCAGGACCGTGTGGAGATGATCAGGTTTTGATGACACTTGTATACTTTTGGTTTACTTGGTTCTTTATATACATGAACATGGTGTGTGTTGTGATACCAGCTGTGCTGCAGACTGAACAGCGGAACCTGCATGCATCACCGGATGAGGAGTGCTGAGCGCGGCACAAGGCCGTCTGCGTTTCCTCGTCTGTGCTGGGTTGTTTATGGAACAGACATCTGCGGATCGCGGACCAGAGAGGCGGACGCGGCCGTCCTTGACTGGCGGGAAAACATCAGTTTGCTTGAACGTACAGACACAGAAGCTGTTTCATGACCCAATTTACTCTGATAATAGAAATAAAAAAACCAGCAGAGCAGAGCGGGATCAGATCTGAAGCAGAGCACTTCCTGTCTGCAGATCCATCTGACTCTCCCCTTGGAGAGGTTTGAAACTTAATGCAGACTCTTGAGTGATTTTTTTTCTTTTCCCCCAATGCACATGAGGTTTTTGGTGTCCTGAACCATCTAAACCTGGGAAGGCCTACACAGGAGAAAATATTCATGCGCTTTGTTTACGTTGACACATGAACATAGGTAATTAGAGAATATGAGATTTTTAAAAATCCTGTCGAGTTAGCCTGTCACCTGAAAAGCATACGCTCCAAGTGAGCCTGATGTCGAAAATGTTACAATCAGTGTTTATGTTGAAAACCCAGGCGTCCTTGGCACTTAGACGAATATCAACAATCCTGTACTGAGCATATTGTGCGTCATAATGAACCTACAAGAACCCACCATGATACAGTGTGCGTACCTTTGCGTCAACAGATTTTCAAATGCAGTAACTCATTGTCCTACAAATAAATATACAACATAACTATACTTAGATCCCATGCACTTTTCAACATTGTAACACCCTACCTAACTATCCTATAGATGTCATTTGAGCACCCTACAAGTCCAATTGTTACACCACGACATGATGGCAATTCCATTGAAATCTCATGTGTTTGGGTGGGATATGGAGAATAGTGAAGTCTTAGGGAGACAAAATGGAGACTACAGAAGATGTGAATTGGTGGGCTGGCTCTCCGGAGGCAAAGGGCCAACTCCAGTCGACCAGAGTCAACTTCACATAGAGCAGTGGTCCCCAACCTTTTTGTCACCGCGGACCGGTACAACGCAAGGCACATTTACCGCGGACCGGTCGGGGGGGGTGGGGGGGGGGTGGGGGGGGTTGAGGTGCAGCGCTGCAGCGCAAGACACATTTACCGCGGACCGGGGGTGGTATCTTCTCTTTAGTAATAATAATAATAATAATTTTACCCTTGTCACGGCAACTTTCTAAAGAAGTTTGTTTTTTGCTCATTTTGGTTGTTTGGGTTTCATTTTAGTGGGGTGTATCACCTCATGATGTTTGGTGTCGCGACTTTGACGTGCGTTAAGTGTGACAGATGTAACAGAGAGAATCCGGTCACTTTTCAAAATAAAACGTTTTTGTCGGAAAAAAAACAATAAAATGGAAATTATTTTTTCTTTCTTTGCGTCCCGGTGCCAAAATTTCCCGCGGCCCGGGACGGCTCCGCGGCCCGGTGGTTGGGGACCACTGACATAGAGGACGGGGAGGTCCATTGTTAGCCAGAGAGAAAGGGTAGTTTGGACTTTAAATGAGGGAAGGTTTGTTGTCAACAAAGACGAACCTTTAATTAACAAAAAAGTGTGAAGTCAGATTTAACCTTCTATCTATTTCTAACAGTCCCATGAAGCCCAAACAGAACAGTTCTACTCAGGTCTTCAGCACCTGAAGAGGCTCATCAGACAGTTGAGGACAACATCTATCCCTCATTCCCTCACTCCAGCCAAAGACAAAAGAACCGCTAACATCCCTTAGGATGACTTTTAATGGTCTCCAGGTCTGTGATGCCCTCAGAACGTCCCTTAGATAAGAGGGGAAACGTCCTCAACCTAAAAAACTAAGTCCAGATGACCTTTTTTTTAAATAAATGTTCTGCTGAAGAACCATCCAGTCTTCACAGAAGCTTTGGGACTCCAGAGAGAGCCTTTAAGAAGACAGTAGAACCTTTTCTGGAACCAAAATGTCTTCAAGAACAGAGGAAGGACTCATCCAAACAGGCAGAAGAAAATGGAGAGGAGTGCAGCTCGCTCCAGAGTGAAGGTCAGAGTTTAAGATAAGATACAAGAAAGACACAGGTGAGCAAAATAAACTCACCTGGATCATCCCCTAAGGTTTCAGACAGATATTCTGGAGAGACACAAGAGGAATTTTCTGGAGAAAACATCTAAAGTCAAATCTTGTAGAGTCAGACGTGGAGGTGGAAGTACGGTGATGTGGGGCGCTATTAGTTCATGAGAACTTTGGTGTGGAACAAGGATCCAAAAGCAGCAGGTCTGCTTCTGAACTGATTAACAGGAAGGTTCTGGTAAAAGTCCAGACCTTACCCCCCGCAAAAAGCTCTGCCCCCCAATCTTAGCAATCAGTAATAGCACCATAGCAAAAAGAACTGCTGTTTTAATATTGATAATAATAATAAAACTGCTTGAAATACCTTTCTTTAACCTTTCTTTTGTAATGTCCGCCCACTCTGCTGTTCCCATTTGCCGCCCTACCAAAGACATCCCCCCCCCCACACACACACACAAATGTTCTGGCTCCGGGAAATGCTCCAGCACAGCCACCCAACACTAGTCACAGCTGCTTTTCAAATTCACTCGCCTTGTTTGGTGCATCAGTCCCACAAAAACGTCCCACAAATGAGCCAAAAAGACACTGATGGGTTGAAGATGATCTCACAGCACTGAGTACACAGACACGCCTTTCGTTCTAATATTGAAACTACGCTACAAACAGCTACTTTGCTGCACAGAGAGACTCGAAGAAAATGCTGTAAAATGATTTTTTTTTCCCTATCAGGCAGATAAAGCAGCAGAGTGGCTCCTCCACATGCAGCAGGGCTGGTAAAACTGGTTCAAGTCATCCAGGAGCAATGCCTTCCCAGTGATGTGGTCAACAAGGAACAAATTATGAACAGGTGGACACTTTTCACGTGTTTGACTTTCTGTGACACATCAGAGTATAAAATCTGGCCTCTGCAAAAAACAACCACGGTTGTTGCTGACGGCTGTTTGGCTCCGCCTCTCAGAGGAGCTCACTGCAGAGGATCGGCTAGAAAAATAGAATTTGGTTTGCTCCATGGAGGCATTGCAGTTTCCATAAAAATGACCCACTGGGAAATGAAGGAGCATGCAGTGAAAGAGGAAACAACCGGCTATAATTTCATGACAATTCTCTTTTTTTTTCTTCACTAAATGAGCAGCTGCAAAAGAAGAAGCAAGCGGTTTGGCTTCTCTCTTTAAAAATTCAATGGCAATGTTTCCTCTGTGGTTCCTGGAGTTTTATATGTGCAAATGATTTCCCTTCAAGAAAGTCATCACCTGCAGCGTCAGGTAAGAAGCTGCCTCACGCTGCAGACGCTCAGGAGCATCTTTGTTCCTGTCAGAAGATTGCACATGTAAAGCTCCAGCTGCCGTTCTCCGCCTGCACTTCACAGATACAGATACCCGATCCAGTACACCAGATTGAAAAGGCCAAAAGCAGTGGGGAAGAAAATTCTCGAGTACGAGTCGATCTTGGAAACGCGGACATGCATCCTGTTCTCACGCCAGGCACCCGTGCGGCAGTCGTCGAAGCAGCAGAAGAAGCTGGCACAGTCCTTTCCGTCCAGACACTCGTAGGCGAAGCTGTCCTCCTCGTGGTACGGCACGATGTTGTTCATCTGCAGCAGGGAGGTGCCCGGCCGCAGGCTCGCCATGCTGGAGCCTTTGTTCTGTGGAGCCAGCACAGTCACTTCAGCGTTTCACCACCAACACCTCCGATTCAATCTGAGACAGAAGAAAGTCGCACCTGAGCAGAAATATTTGCTTTGGTCTTCTTTGTCTGTCGGTTGCTGGTGAAGTAGTGCAGGGTGCCGTACTCCATCAGAGCAGCGAAGGTGAAGATGAAGCAGACGGACACAAAAAGGTCCATGGCAGTAATGTAGGAGACCTTTGGCAACGACTTTCTGGAAATCGTGCTGAGCGTTGTCATGGTCAGAACTGTAGTGATGCCTGCAAGACCAGCAGAAAACCTTCTTAGTGGAGGTGGATACACAAATGTCCTGCAGGAAATGTGTGACGTGGAGAAATCCTGCAGCTTCTATAGACGCGAAGCTTCAGTGCTTCTGTGGGAAGGACCTGGAGGTCATCGTCAGGCAGACATGATGGAGGAAGGAGCATGTGCTTAAGCCTGGCTGCCCGTCCAGGTGCAGACATGTCTCCCACACAACTCCCACCATGACCAGAAAAGACAGACCAGTCACATGACAGTACACCCCCCGCCGCACCTGCTGACCACACAGGAGGGAGAGACGATGGCGCCCACACTGCGGCGTACCAAGGGCACGCTCAGTTGGATTAAAAACCATCAACCCCATCTTCATCGCCCCCCTGCCTCATCAGTGCACATACTCCACCTGGTGGCGTCCGTCCTTCTTGGAGTCGTTGACTGTATCAGAGAACTGGACTGAGCGAGTGTGACGTCAGCCATGGAAAATGACCAACGGAAGTCAATTCAGTCGCCATTTTTTCACGATTCGGATGCCGCCATGTTGGAGCTAGATGACGTCCGTAAGCAGTGACTGATCCAAACCAATAAGTCAACATTTCTTTAGCAACTACTCAAGCCAATCTGGAGCGAGCTGGTTAGAAGGGGTACAATAAATCTGTCGACAAACGTTTTAAACTTTCCACGTGAGACCCCCTACTTTTACTGAAGCATCTGATTGGTCAGTTTACTTAAACTAAAGAACAGATTTCATGAATACAACAAAAAAAAAAGATTAACAAAAACATAGGTGGTTAGCGCTCTTGCCTCACAGCAAGAAGGCCCCTGGTTCAAGTCCCGGCTGGGGGACATGAAAAACACATCAATGGGGGGCCTTTCTGTGTGGAGTTTGCATGTTCTCCCCGTGTATGCGTGGGTTCTCTCCGGGGCCTCCGCCTTCCTCCCACCGTCCAAAAACATGCTTCATAGGTTAATTGGCAACTCTAAATTGTCCCTAGGTGTGAGTGTGAGAGTGAATGGGTGTGTGATTGAGGACATTCTACTCTGCGACAGACTGGCGACCTGTCCAGGTTGTCCCCTGCCTTCGCTCACAAGTGGCCGGGATAGGCTCCAGCAGCCCCATAACCCAGAAAGGGAACGATGGAATAGAAAAAAATCAATGAATGGGTAAAAAAACAAGGTATCAGATCAGGAATGGTTATTCTGACCAATAGAATGACTGAAAAACAGCTGTTTATTTCTCTATAGGATTTTGGCTTCTTGGACGCAGCGCGTACTTCCTGTTTTGAACGCCGCGAGGGATCACCGTCAATGGTGATCACAGTCCTGTCAGTGAACCAAAGAAGCAGCCAATCAGTGTGCAGCAGCTGATCATAGCTTTGTTTGCTGCATGCAGTGTCTGAAAAACACCTGCAGGATGCAGACCTTCAGTGTAGAATAAGACAAGGCTACATTAAAGACACAGTTAGGATCTATTTATCATAATGGGACCTTCTGCAGGCTTTGAAAGATAAGATGCAGTTACATGCATTTACACTATGAGGCCCTCTGCAGGCTGTACAGCATAGAGATGCCATTTGTAGCGGGTTTGTGTGGAAGGTTGTGGCTCATTAAGACGTTTTTGCTTATTGTAAACTACGAATGTTAAGTGCTGGGCTGAGTTTTGAGCAGAGTTGGATTGAAAAAAATGCAGGAAAATGTTCCCCGAGCACCAGGGCTGGGACACTGCCATACCTAATCAGGCTCTCTAAGTATGGTTAAGAAAATAAAGTGCTGTTTATTTCCAACACTGCTCAAATCTACTTGATGAATTTAGCAACTGGCTGCTGGATTAAACGACAACAATAAAACAAAATAATGAACAATCTCCTACACTTTTTGATGGGCACCATCTGGATTTTATTTGGTGCTGGTGCTAAAATGGTACTTTTAAAAATGGTTCAGGTGTCTGAACGGTGAACGAATCTGTGCTTCAAAAATGAAAAAACAATTTTTTAATCAAAAAGCATTTAAGTGCCAGAAACGACGCACTGACGTTTCTCTGCGTTCTTTGAACGTTCATACATAAAACTTCACGCGATGTCTTAGCTCCTGCATGCTAAACCAGGAAGCATCCCGTCATTGTTTTGACTCCCTGCTGTACAGACTGGACCTTCCAGTCTGTAAAAATTCACTGAACACTTCATACCTAGAGATGTGCGGGCAGGGACGGCGTCCTTGTTAATCCAGAAGGAGACCCAGGACAGGACCACAATCATGCTGCAGGGGATGTAGGTCTGGATGGTGAAGTATCCCATCCTGCGGCTCAGGTCGAAGAAGATGGTCATGATCACATACTCCCCTGCAGGTCGATAACGCCACATTACAAAGAGAAATACTAACAGAGTTCAGCAGAGCTTTGGGAGTCGGAAGTAACCTGACTGAGTGTGAGCCACATCCGAGGTGTTCCTCATGCCCACAAAGGCAAACTGGTAGAGTCTCCAGTAACGCTGGTCGGCCACCTCCACCGCCCGTCTCTGCCACCGGTACATGATTTCATTCCTGGGATAACCATCTGTAGAACAGCATCAGACACGTGACGGGAGGGTGAGGAGCCCGCTGACGCTGCAGTTCTCAGCGCGTCTCTGAAGCCAGCCCACATCCAGACCGCGTTCAGAGGGTGGATGCAGCCTCCAGCGCTCAGGCCGAGCGTGACCTTCTGAGAGGCGAGGAGAGGAGATGACAGGACAGGCTGGACACCAAGCCTATCTGTGTGTTTTGAAATGGTTACCTGACTTTGGTGAACAAAGACTGTTCAAGCTACAGTGTTCCCTCGCTATATTGCGGTTCAGCCTGATTGACCCTGTCAATAAACTTTCTGTGCTGTGTCTCCTGTATAGATGTAGATATGATATAGAATGTGGTCAGTTTGCCACATTTGAATACATCTTTTATCGGATTAAGATCTTTGTTTTTATTTTATAATAATGAACTTATCTTTCTATCAAGGTTTGAACTTTGAGGGTTTAAAAGCCGTGTCAAACAGCCACTACAAACATTTTGTGCATTTCGCACAGATGAAAATTTGGTCATATGTGAATATACGTGGAAAAAAGTGAGAAAAGTTGTGGTCCTAACGTGAAACTTTTACAAGTGAATCACGACTGAACCACATTAAAACCTCGGGAGAAGTACAAAAATAAACACGCAAAGAACACGTAGATCAATGTAGAACATGAGTCGGGGCTGACGCCACCTTCTGGGTTCTGTCTTCTTTGGCATCTTTTTCTTTAGTCATTTCTCTCTTACTCGTGTTTTTTTGTGTGTATTTTATTATGAGAGGCTTATTATTTTGATGATTGGTGTTTTAGCGTTCTTGTTTTTTTTATATTTTGTATGTATTATTTCTTTACATGAAAGGTGCTATAGAAATAAAATCAATTTGAATTTGAATCATTGTGCTGTTTATGTGCAATTCATTAGAGATTCGAGGGTGAATTACATAATTTAAACACTATATGTGCACCGTATCCGCTATATAAACGTGACATTGGTGGTTCATGCGTGAAAAGTCTGTCAGACATACACGCTCAGACAATGGCTGGGGAAAGCTACAAATTTGCGTATGCATTTCACAAAAATCACGCACAACTGTGCTCATACAACTGTACTCATATTCCAGATTTACATCATTATTGCATATAAACTATGTAAAATACGCAAAAACTGCATAATTCTCAACCAACTAAAGATTTTTAACAACTGAAAACCAAATTCACGTAAAGACGCGTAAAGACCAACAACGGACATCTTCGCACGACAACGAATGATGAACGCAAGAAACACTTATGTGTTTCACGCATGTATCACGGAACAACAAAAGTTCATACATGGGAATGTGCAAAATGTACAGAGTGGCTTTGTCACACAGCCTTGAACACAAGGGCAATGTGTGAAAATGTTCCTGTCTGTGTGAGAAAAGTGTGAAGTGAGGAGTTTTCCAGCCTTAAATCATCTGGAATGTTTTAAGGCTGTACTTTGTGAACTTCACCTATTGTGGGCTATTTTTAGAACGTAACTCCCATGACAAACGAGGAAACACTGTAGATCACAAATGACCTTTGATCTGTTCAGATGATGTCTCTGGATCCACTCAGCAGGCGCCGGCAGAAGGCTTCGGTCAGACTGCAGCATGAACGTGTGCAGGCTTGGTGGAGGAAACTGACCTGCAGCTCACCAAAGCTGATTTGGTGTCATTGATGCCCTTTTCAATATTTCCTCAAACTCTAGAATATATTTTCCCGTTTCCCTTCTGTCCTCGCTCATGTTTTAGTCACATCGTCAGAATTTTTGCTGGTTCTCCCGGACAGTTTACGGCTGGGTTTTGGTCTCTCTTACTCATGTGTGGACATGTGATGTCTGTGGGAATCTGTATTTTCACTTCATTTGATGCAGCCGGAGTTCATTTTGTCACAAAGTGACGAGCTTCCATGACGGTTTGGACTGATGGTTGGAGGTTAACCCCTCAAAGCAATGATGGAACCGTCTTTGATTTGTTTGTTTTTCGTCCGATCACACAGATTTCTCTTTTCATGGTGAAGAAGGTAAAGCAGACGACTTGAACTGCAGACATGCATGCTGGGAGATGTCTCGGTGGCTTCTTCCACTTCTTTACACAGTCGACGAGGCAAAGGGGCATTCAGGACGTCTCATCAAACTTCAAATGAGCAAAAATGTCATCATGGTGGCAGATGTAGGACTTAAACATACGCTCTTCATTGTGCCACACCGGGATGGTTCCTGGACATTAACACCAAATAAAAAATGGTTTCTGGAGCTGCAGGACAGTTCATGTCCATAAAAGGTGAGCACTACAAAACAGTTCAACACAGCCACGATCAGACAGAGTAACCATGGTAACCCCCATGTTTCAGCTGGTGAACCCATGGATGCCGTTGGCGTGCACCACAGTGCACGTGAGCGCGATGCCATGCTGTCACCATGGCTACCTGACCTGCACACAGAAATGCAGGTCAAGGTGCTCCGAGCAGATCGAGCTGAGCTGAACTGCTGAGAAGACACGCGACTGTGGAAGTCATGTGATATGCTGACCCCACCCATTGTAACCCTTGTGCTATCCTAGGCACTTTAACATTGGGAGTGGGGTCATCTAGACCCACTAGACAGTGCGCTGAACTTTTTTCTTCAATGATTTGTGATCTTCACTGGTGTCCATGGATTACATGGAATCCTCTCCACCTTTATCCACCTTTGTCATGGAAGGGAGAACACGTCATTGGAAGGGGGGGTCATAGGATAGCACAAGGGTTAATTGAAGCCCAGGTCACACCTAACACTAAATTGGAGCAAACAGAATGGGAGGACCTACTGGAATAATCTCTGAGGTCACTGGGGGGGAAGTGAGCTGACACTGGCCTTCAGCTGGACGATCACAAGTTTTGGAACTAGGACTGAAAGCACTGAGCTAAGTTCACACCGGCTGTTGCAAATGGCGTTTGAGCGACCACTTCCAATGAAAAGTCTATGTAATCGCCCGTGTTTGGGGCTTCTGCGTTCAAATCTCCCGCGTTTCCACGTCGCTTTAAGTCAGTTCACTGGATACAAGCTGAAAAGTATAAAAACAAAAGAAGTTGTTGTCATGTACGGGTGGCATTTTTCTTATGAAAGAGACCAAATGTAATAAAAATCATTTCATTTTGGCATTTCTGAGTATTTCTCCTTTTAAATAGCTGTCAATCAAACTGTCGCCAAGACGCTGGGTTTGAATTACAGTTGTTCTCCATTGGTTTGGCTCATTTCTTAAAACAGAAACTACATTCTCAAAACTACATGGACAAGCCTCCAAACCACTTGGCAATTGTTCACAACAGAATGGCATTTCTCATTAGTTTCATCAAATTGCAAATGTCTTAGTACATGTCTCAATGTCTCAGTACATCTTTCAAATAATTAAGTACAGGTAGCCTACATTTAGCACAATTGCTAAGTGAATTTAAGTTGATTTAAACTGATTGTTGATTCTCAGTTTAATGGTTGTTCGCTCCAAAATGAGTCAGCATCATTTCATTGTGTAAGTCATCACATGCACAATAGTCTGTTCAATTGTCAAAATTAGTCAAGAACATAACACCATGAATACGATATATGAATCCCTTGGAACAATTGATCAATTTATTACAGCTATTGACAGTCAGATGAAACTAGAGCTTGACTATTGACGCTATTATAGAGAATAATGGCATTGGAAGGAAATGAGATCCCTCACATCCTCGTGTTTGTGGATGAAGCTGGCTTCAACCTGGCCAAGGGCCGAAGATGTGGCCGTAATATTATTGGCCACCGGGCCACGGTGGATGTCCCAGGCCAGCAAGGGAGCAATGTAACTATGTGTGCTGCCATATGTGAGAATGGTGTGGTCACTCACATCCCCAGTCTTGGCCCATACAATACACAGAAGCTCCTCATCTTCTTGGACCGCCTTCATTTTGATTTGATCCCTGAAAATGAGAGAGGTCTCGTAGGGCCTCACCTACCACTATATGTTATTGTATGGGACAATGTGAATTTTCACCATGGCCCGCTCATCAGGGCTGAACCTGGTTCACTACTCATCCAAGGATGGTCATGTTGTTCCTACCACCCTACTCTCCTTTTCTCAATCATGTTGAGGAGAAATAGTATATTATGGTATATACATTTTGTTTTTACTCTGATGTATGAAAGTAACTTTATGTGTGTGAATGATAAAGGTTACAATTTCCTTGGCAGCATGAGTGCAATGTGTGCTGTTAAACCTAAAAGGCTACTCTTACCCTAAAATCCTTTTTCTTTTTTTCAGTTTTATACAAAATTGTATTCTGTTAGTTATACAGAAACACTACAGTAACTATTGTCAATAAAGGACTGAGCTAATTGGTGGACATGAGGGATATTTCAGTGGTCCTCTGCTATAGTGACAAAACATCTAACCATTTGGACTTGCAGTGCCAACACAAGCCAAAGGGACGAAGTATTTTGGGGGCACTGACTGTTTAAATGAGAAGGAAATTTCGTTTTGACACATGAGTGAATTGTTTTGGGAGAGATATGAGCTTTTGCAGGTGAACCATGGTGTTATGCTGAACCATCCACATTATTTTGGCAAAAGCACCAAGAATGTTGAGAACGTCCGGTCTGCTTCAAGAAATGAGCCAAAGCAATTGAGAAGGAGCTTTGCCATCTCTTTACATGGGAAAGGAATTAAGTTTTGAAGCATGAGTGAACAGTTTTGAGAGACATATTAGATTTTGCAAGTGAGCTATAGTGTTGTGCTGAACTTTAAGACTGTTTTGCCAAATGAGCTTAGAATTTTCAGAATGTAATTTCTGTTTCAAGAAATGAGCCAAACCAATGTAGAAAAACTGTAATGAGCTGATGTGATGTCACAACGGTGTATGTAAGCTGCACAAGCTCCCTGATCTGCCCGTCCAGCGTGCACATCAACTCAGGTGTGAGAGAAGAGAAGATGGCACATTCCTGCATCGCCCGCACGCATTTTAAGTGCGTCCTAGGCTGGATTTTGTTACTGGCCGCACATATTTAAAAAAAACTTAAAGTTAAATGCCTATCAGCTGTCCTGCACCTGTGTTCTCTGCATTTGTGTTCTCTCTCTGCTTGCTGTCCCGCATTAACCAGAGAGGGTAAAAATAAAAACAAGAATAAAATCAGAGGACCTTTTTTACTATTGAATAGATGAAAATAAGAAAAAGGAGCAGGCTGGCTCCCTATCCTTTGTCTGGCTGCCAGGCATAGTGACCGGGATGGCTCCAGCTCCATCGGCCCTGCGACTGACTGTCCAGGGTTTACCCGCCTTCGCCCTGCAGTACCCGTCCCGGCTACTGCAGGGCGATTTGTTCAGACGGGTGCCAAATTGTATTTTTAAGACATTTCGGTTGTGGGGTTTTAGCTAAAACCATCAAAATCATAATTAAAACACCATATGACACATTTTTTTATTAAAAAAATGTGTCATATGGGGCCTTGAACGCTCATTGCCGGGGGCGGTGGGAACGAAGCTTCGGATGTGACTCTAATCCGATTAAAATGTTAATTGTTTCATGGAATCCGTTTAAAAATGTTAGCAGCGTTTTACTTTTCAGACCTAAGTATTGCTGCTTTGTCCAGAACGTTGGTCATTCAGGCAGATCCCGTGCTGAAGCGCTCTAGAACTGAAGCGGATCGCCCGGAGCGTCGCAGGCTGCAGACGCTGGGAACATTCTGACGGATTGGAACAACAGTCAGCGTTGGGTGGGACCAGGGCTTGGAAACCTTTTGGAAGTGGAAAAGCTTTGAGTTTTAGGCGGCAGAGCTTCAAAGTGAAGGTTTCATCCGCTCGTCTGAAGAAGTTTGATGAGACTGTGCCTGTCGGTGAATGGGATGGTTTTCACGGGGGTTGGATTCAGATCACGATGAGAGGGAGGGCAAAAGCAGGAAGCACGCATCAGATGAAGAATGACACAGAAAGCACGGGTCGGACAAGAATGAGGCGACCTTCTCTTTCTGCTCGACCACCAGCGTGGTGCGGTTTCAAGCGGTGGGGGGGCCATGGAGAAAGAATCCTGGCCTTTATGAAGAGGACTTTTCTGGACGGGTCGGTCGGGATGGAGTTTGAAAATGAGAGGGAATGCGTCTGACCACCTACAGCTCGAAAACTCCAGCGGACACGAGTGCTCATCCATGGGAAAGTTATGCAGCTTAAGGTAGCACTCCGCGTTAATAGTCAACCTGACAAAAACAGAATGGCAACAGTTAAGGCTCAGCAGGCTCCACTTCCTGTTCTCTCTGTCATTACAAATGCCAGCTCTGACAATCTGAGGCCCAAAACACGGAAAGACAATCATCTGCAGACATTCAGAGGAGGACGGACTGCAGCAGCGGCTGCCTGGGGCCCCACCTCAGCGTGTACATGACCCTGCCGTTGCTCCACAGCCTCAGCAGCCGGTTTGGAGTGGTGATCCAGTGAGCGTCAGATTTCCTGGAATTTCTGAAGAAGGTGTCGGGAATCCAGATTTTGCCCACCATGTTGCTGTTGAGCATGAGCAGCTTCATGGAGCTGTTGAACTTCAGCCGGCTGTCATACCACGTCTGAGCGAAGAAGATGTCGATGGTGTACTCCTGTGGGGGCAGAGAACAAAACCCAGCAGAAGGGCTGGAGGGCGCTCTTCTCCACATTTTGTTGGGCAGAAATTCAAAGTGTCAACATTTTCCTGGGCCACAAGTTCATTTTAACCAATAAACAAGAGCAACAACCCAAAAAATAGAGTAAAAACTCAATGTGAATCTTTCTACTAAAGAAAATGGTAAAAAGAATGGAAATCCTGAGGAAGTAGTGCTTGGAGAATGACTGCATTTTAACCAATAAGTCTGCAAAGCAAAATACAAAATATCAAATGAACTTCTGCTGCTCTGCAGAATCTAAAACTGGTGTCCATGCGATGCTGTTTAAAAAACTGCACAGTCAAACATTAACAGCAATATTTTTGGTTATTATTTAGAGAAAAAAAACAGGTTTCATTTTTCAAATCCATATTTTAACCGTCCATGTAGCAGTCCATGTATTTATTAATGTTACTTTAACCAAATAAATATTTAGTTAGCAAGCTAAATATTTAATTGAATTTATTTTTTTTTATAACTAAATATTTCATTTAGATTGCCCCACCTGTTTACGACCCTCCGGGGCCGGACAACCCAAACACCTGCATCTCCTCCACAGGTTAACCCCGTATGGGTGCATGCGACTAAGGCATTACACTGACAGTGGGCTGATGTAGAAACATCAGAATCTCAGGTTCACAGACGGATCAAGAGCCACACAGGACAGAAGGCTGTGGGTCGTCTGTTCGGTTGGACAGATGAAAGGCTCAAACATCAAGTTCCAAGCCCCCATCACTCCGGTCCAGAGAGGGGAGGACATTTGGATGCTTTCCTCCTGCGTTGAGCCTCTGCAGCTTCCAGAAGCAGTTTTTTCCCAAATAGCACCAGATCCAGGATTTCCTGACTCTATCAGCAGAAGACCTGGATTCAGCTTTGAGCAGCTGAAGCCTCCTGGTTCATGTGAGCCTCCGGCAGACGACCTTCCGTCTCCTCTGTGACAGAAATTCTGGGGGGAGAGAAGCTTCTTGTGGCTTCAACTTCCACCACAGACAGTTCAGATGCAACCCACCCTGCGAGGACGGAGCTCCTCCTCCAGCCGACAAGTCAGAGAGCCGTTCTGCAGTGCTGTTGTGTTGCTCAGCAGCGATGCAGAAGTGCAGGAGAACAATGGATCTGCAGCGCTGGCCCTCTGGGGGCCCACTCTGAATGTCAGCACGGGTGTTGGAGCTGCCGCTCGCCGCTCCAACAGACGCACCGGAGCAAACGCCGTCTGCACCACATGCTCTGCAGAAAACAGGAGCCTTCACGGCCGGGCGGGTCCCCGTTGACCCTCTGAGACTGCAAAGCTGACTATTCGATCCTCACAAAGATTTAAAACACTCAAGACATTTCAAAAACTTCTTTTTGCTCCACACCTTCCAGGTTTTTCCTGAACATCAGTGCAGATTTTTGTCTCATTAATAACTAGGATCTAGAAATAAGAAAATATCCGTCAAAATCCTTTTGCTCTCAGCAAACTCTTGACAAAAGAAAAACTTTATTCAAGATTTAAAAAAAAACTAAAGTTAAACTGTCATTTTTGTTTTAATTTTAAGGATGTTTTTTAAAAGTTTAGACTGCCATTGACTGTCATTATTTTGGAAGCTAGAAAGCAGATTTATATTCTACCAGCTAAAATGAGGTTTGTAAAAATCCTAAAACAATAAATACTGAATGTTCAATTTGAAGTCATTCTATCTTTTTAGCTTATTTTCCTTTTTTTGAGTGCTTGTGTGGAACTCCTTGTTTCTAGATTTTGGTATTTTTTTAGATGTCTTTCTCAATAAGTTGACCTGCTGCATGGACAGATCACTTTACTACTCTCTAGTGATTTTCCTTTTAGGATTCGTGTCCGTTTCCTGTTTTGAGCCGACCTCCTTTTGCAGCGCGGGATCATCCGATCATGCCGTGTTTCTTTAGTGTATTCTGGAGACTTTTCACTGGACCCTCGCCGAGCCAGAGGACGTTTCAGTTTGGCTTCATCTTCTTTGATCTTGGTTTGGTTTCTAAGGAACTATTGTTAGACTGAAACTGAATCACTGTAACCCGGATCCGCCAGCACCCAAAACTACACATGACTTAGTGAGCTTTTCAGCATCTTAAACCCCACAATCTCTGCAGGAGATATTTCATGTCAGCAATAAGCAGAGCTGGGGGTAATGGATTACAAATTAAGGAATCACTGTAATTTAATTACTTTTTGTCAGTAATAGAGGAATGTAACAATTACAGTTCAAATGTCAGTAGTAAATTACAATAACTGGACTAAAGAAACTCTCGTTACTTTGTTTCTTAGGATTTCTAGGCTCTGACATTTTTTTTGTAAACGGCGTAACTAGTGCATACGCGCAGATTTGGGGATCGGTCATTGTTTCACTCACTTTGCTTTCCAAACTGGCTCAAAGATGAGACCAGAAGAGATGCTGCAAGGAGTCTTCTCATCCCCGAGGAGCAGCAGGTGAGCAGCAGAGCAGAGACGCGCCCCAAGTACTGATGTGTCGGTTGGGAATGAAACAACTCTAAAGTCGGCTTGATGGTAAAAGACAGGAGCCTTTGTTTCTATATCAATTCACCCTGTCTTACTTTATTTATTTATTCACACAAACAGCAGGCTGAGATTGGAGGAGAAATTCACTTTTAACTGTACCTGTTTTACATAAGCTCTCATTTTTATTTATTTTATGTTTTTAATGTTGGCATTTTTATTGTAAATGTAATTTATTGTTTCCCCCTAGCCAGGACTCCCTTGAAAAAGAGATTCTTAATCTCAATGGTTCAATTCCTGGGTAAATAAAGGTTAAATAAAAAAAAAAAAATTTTTTTTAATAAATAAAAACGGTGCAACTCATTGTGATGGAAAACCTAAAGTCAGCAAAAACGAACATGGAGGCATTTAGTAGTTCTTTGTGTTTTCAAAAGAGTGGCTTCATTTCAGATTTGATAGATATGAATATAGATGGAACAGTTTTTCCACACCTCACTTTGAGCAGAGGTATTGACCACACGTGTTGTTACTTACTTTTGTGTCACTTTTTTACACTGTTGTCTTAACTCTAACATAACCAGGTTATGTCTTGAAACAGGTTCATTCTTTTCACGAGGTCAAAACTAAGTTAAAGGAAAGACAAGAGAATCTTCTTTGTGCTAATATTTCCTTGAGAATTTGTATGAGAAAAAAAAAAGCAAAGAAACAAGTAGTGAATTACTTTTTCAATTTGGAAATGAGAAAAGTTATTTAATTACAATTTCAAACCTGTAACTAATAAGTAATCAGTTACTTTTTAGAAGTAATTTAACACGACAGGAACTCTGCGTTACAGTGTCACTAAACCACAAAGGCCAACATTCTCATCAAAGTTAGTTCCTACGAAGAAAACCGGAGGCTCACCATGTTTATGGGGTCCACGGGTCCGATGCTGTTGACATACACAGCGGTTTCAATCACGGTGGGCCTCACTGAAACACACAATCCCATCATGCAAAGCATTAAATGACGCTCGCTCCAGCCTGACAGTCCCAAACCCGTGACACACGACACCATCTTTATTTACATATAAAAAATCGTTTCAGGCTTCAAATCAGACCTTCTGGCTGCTTTTCTTTAGTTGCTGGAGTTTTGCTGCAAACTTATTCTGCATCCATTCCTGTGAACTGCTGGACCACCATAATGAATTACTGACTCAGTTCTGGTCTGGGTCTGATTCAGATCTGGTCCTTGTCTGTTTTGGGTCTGGACCTGGTCTCATTAAAGTCTAGTCCTGGTCTGATTCAGGTCTGTATGATTCAGGTCTGGTCCAGGTCCAGATCCAGAGCTGGTTTCCTCTGATGAACCTAATGTTTCTGCAGGTGTGAACGTTCACCAACACTCTGGTCTGGATCAGACCATAGAACTCTGGTCCTCTTGAGGGTCTTAGTTCACCTCCGACCATCAAGGGTCCAAAAGCATTTTCTGTGGGTGACGTCACACCTCCGTTCGTCGATTGTTTTCCAGTCTATGGGATCGACAGTCTAGACATACATCACCAGTCAGAGCAAAACTGATTGATTATTGTTGATGGTCTAGTCACCGCATGTTCTTACCTCAGAGACATCATAGAACCATCATCACCCACCAATTCCACCAGAACCCCCCAACTTTCTGCTCATGGATGATGATGCTCCACCACTTGGTGCCAGAACCGTCCCAACTGGACTTCAGGAAGTGGGAGATCCTCATTTGGTATGCCCAGTAATGACCTCTGACCTGAACCCCATGATTGTACCACACCATCAAGTGACCTGGCAGAACTGCATGTAGCACTTGTGGAAGAGTGGAACGCCTCAGAACACCGTCATGACGTTGCTGTCAAGCTGTCATTGAAGCAAATGGTGGAGACGTCTGCTATTGACATGGCCTCATTTTATTATTTTCTTTGTTTTTGGAGATATAAATATCAAACCAATGAAAATGATGTTTCTTCTAATTCATTATTAGTAATATCAAAGGGAACTTTTATGTGTTTCATTAAAATTCAGGCGACATAGGAAGAGTACTGATGTGAATAACAAGATCCCTATTCCTTATTGTGAGTTGTGTTTATGATCGAGACTCCAATGATGAGCAATCCCTCTTTTAGACTGAATCCTCTCTAGATGACGGATGGAATGAAACTGTTGGATGAATTCAAAGCTACAAACTTCTTTGGCAGAGACTGTTTCCGGGTAGACTTGCCTCCGATGTCAGGTCGCAGCTTGTTGTCGTAGCCCTGCAGCAGTTTGTTCAGGATCAGAGTCACGTCGCTCTCGTAGACCTTTGGTGAGAGGACCCAGGTCTTGTTTATGGGCACGTCTTCATAGTCATCGTCCTCCTGTTTGCTGGGGCTGATGGCTGAACTGTGGAAAGACAACAGCACAGAATCACATTCACTGCAAGGGTGGGGGTTTGAGTCCCAGACACAACACTGAGCGGATGAAAACACAGACATCCTTCAAGGATCCGTATAGTCAAATCCTTGGTTTGTCTGTTTAAAGACAGGTGAGCTTCTGCTGGCGAAGCATCCAGGAGGCGCCGTGTTTGACTCCATCACACTGAGGCAGCGGTTTTGAGGCTCAGCAGAAAAAAAAACAATCTGTGCTGGTTTAATGCTGACTTCATGACCTGCTGGTTTGTGGAGCAGCCTCACAGATTTCAGAATAATGGATTTTGGGGGGGCGTTTGGCTGATATCTGCAAAATCTATCATCTTTAAAGCCGCTTTTATACAGATTTCTCCATTTTCAAAAAACAAATAGTATCAAACTTGTCTGCAAACACGGGAGTTGAATGTCCAGGAGACTCAGCTGCAGCGCTTCATCACCGCTGAAGTCACATGGAGTCACCCTGGACTTCATCAACCAACTTCTACAGGATGAGGGGCCAACACAGCTTCTGGTGGACAAACCGCATCTCAAACGCTGCAGACTGAAGCCACCAGCAGATTCAGGGGGTTTCATCCAAATTGAAATGAGTGATCAGTTCTCACAGTGCGCGTGCGTGTGCTAGAGCCGACAGATGCGGGTGTTCGGTTCGGTTCTAGTATCAGCGGTGTTCAGGCCGCGTCCTGCGAACCCCGCACATCCGCACGGACGGACAGCGGTCGTGATCCCGCACAGGGGGAGACGCGCTCCGCAGCGCGTCCGCGTCACTGCCGAGGCACTGCGGCTCTGTGGGGCAGCGGACTCACCAGAACCCGAGCAGCGCGACCAGCAGCCAGGGCTTCATGGCTCCGAAAACCCCCAGCTCCATCCCAGACCCGAAGGCAGGCGTGATGTGCTGTCGACCCGCGAGGATGCTTAGAGAGGGCGCGCAGGAAAGGAACCCATGCTGAAGGAGCGTGTGAATCAGTGCGCGTGCGCAGTGCGGTGGATCCTGGTCCAGTCCCGGCTGCAGCTGCTCGGGTCTGGGGTTCCGCCTGCTTCGTGGAGGCGGGGGGTACTGCGCTCAGCTAAGGGTGGGGCTGCCGAGCATATGAGGCGACTTGCTCAAGGGCACCTTGACAGAGTGCCACTTAAAAGTCTCCCCAGATGTGGAGATCTGCTGGATGCGCAGAAAACGACGGGTGGATGGAAAGAAGAAAGAGAGACAGGGGCAAACAAATAGAAAATACTGCGAAATGCATGAGCTCGTGCTCAGGGAGATTTAACCCTTAACTTCAACCACAAACGTTCAGGCTAAATGTAGAGAAAGAGAGCCACGTGCACACCTATAGACAAACACCCACAAAAACTCATTAAAGCAGCCGAAAATTATTCCACTAAGCAAAAAGAAAAAAAGAAATCATCAGGAATGTACGCCCATCCATCCATCCATCCATCCATCATGAACATCCATCCATCCATGAATCCATCCATCCATCCATCCATCAATGCATCCATGCATGCAACCATCCATCCATGCATGCACCATCCATCCATCCATCCATCCCATGCATCCATGCATGCAACCATCCATCCATCCATCCATGGATCCATCCATCCATCAATCCATCCATTCATCCATGTATCCATCCATCCATGCATCCATCCATCCATGCATCCATCCATCCATCCATCCATATCCATCCATGCATCCATCCATCCATCCATGCATCCAATCCATCCATCCATGCATCCATCCATCTGTCCATCCATACATCCATCCATCCATGCATACATCCATTCATTCATCCATCCATTCAACCCATGCATCATCCATCCATCCATGCGTCCATCCAGCCATGCATCCATCATCCATGCATTCATCCATCCATGCATCCATGCATGCAACCATCCATGTATCCATCCATCCATCTATGCATCCATCCATGCATCCATCCATCCATCCATGCATCCATTCCATCCATCTGTCCATCCATGCATCCATCCATCCATCCATGTATCCATCCATCCATCCATCCATCCATGCATCCATCCATCCATCCATGCATCCATCCATCCAGCATCCATCCGTCCATGCATCCATCCATCCATGCAATCCATCCATCCATCCATCCAAACCATCCATTCATTCATCCATCCATGCATCCATCCATCCATCCATCCATCCATGCATCCATCCATCCATGGCATCCATCCATCCATCCATCCATCCAACCATCCATTCATTCATTCATCCATCCATGATCCATCCATCCATCCATCCATTGAACCATACCATTCATTCATTCATCCATCCATGCATCCATGCATCCATCCATCCATCCATCCATTGAACCATCCATTCATTCATTCATCCATCCATGCATCCATGCATCCATCCCATCCATCCATTCATGCATCCATTCATCCATCTATGTATCCATCTATGCATTCCATCCATCCATGCATCCATCCATCCATTCATGCATCCATCCATCAATGCATCCATCCATCCATCCATCTGTCCATCCATGCATCCATCCATCCATGCATCCATCCATTCATTCATCCATCCATGCATCCATCCGTCCATGCATCCATCCATCCATCCATCCATCCATGCATCCATGCATCCATCCATCCATCCATCCAAGCATCCATCCATGCATCCATTCATCCATCCATGCATCCATCCATCCATCCATCCATCCATCCATATGTCCATCCATCCATCCATCCATCCATCCATATGTCCATCCATGCATCCATCCATCCATCCATCCATCCATATGTCCATCCATGCATCCATCCATCCATGCATCCATCCGTCCATCCATTCATCCATCCATCCATGCATCCATCCGTCCATGCATCCATCCATGCATCCATCCATACATTCATTCATCCATCCATGCATCCATCCATCCATGCATCCATCCATCCATGCACCATTCCATGCATCCATGATCCATCCATCCATGCATCCATCCATCCATCCATCCATCCATCATCCATCCATCCATGCATCCATCCATGCATCCATCCATCCATCCATGCATCCATGCATGCAAACCATCCATCCATGCATGCAACCATCCATCCATGCATGCAACCATCCATCCATCCATCATGCATCCATGCATGCAACCATCCATCATGGATCCATCCATCACAATCCATCCATTCATCCATGTATCCATCCATCCATGCATCCATCCATCCATGCATCCATCCAATCCATCCATCCATCCATCCATCCATCCATGCATCCACCATTGTCCATCCATGCATCCATCCATCCATCCATTCATTCATTCATCCATCCATCCATCCATCCATCCATGCATCCATCATCTGTCCATCATCCATCCATCCATCCTACATCCATCTGTCCATCCATGCATCCATCCATCCATCCATGCGTCCATCCATCCATGCATCCATCCATCCATTCATTCATCCATCCATGCATCCATCCATCCATCCATCCATGCATCCATGCATCCATCCATCCATCCATGTATCCATCCATCATCCATCCATGCATCCATCCATCCATCCATCCATCCATGCATCCATCCATCCATCCATGCATCCACCCGTCCATGCATCATCCATCCATGCATCCATCCATCCATCCATCCAACCATCCATTCATTATCCATCCATGCATCCATCCATGCATCAATCATCCATCCATCTCCATGCATCCATCACATGCATCCATCCATCCATCCATCACCAACCATCCATTAATCATCCCCATCCAGCATCCATCCATCCTACCATCCATCCATGCATCCAACCATCCATTCATTCATTCATCATCATGCATCCATGCATCCATCCATCCATCCATCCATGCATCCATTCATCCATCTATGTATCCATCTATGCATCCATACATCCATGCATCATCCATCCATCCATGCATCCATCCATCCATCCATCCATCCCATCCATCCATCCATCATTCATCCATCAATCAACCATCCATTCATCATTCACATCATGCATGCATCCAATCCATCCATCCACATGCCATTCATCCATCTATGTATCCATCTATGCATCATCCATCCATGCATCCATCCATCCATCCATCCATCCTCATGCATCCATCCATCCATGCATCCATCCATCCCATCTGTCCATCCATGCATCCATCCATCCATGCATCCATCCATTCATTCATCCATCCATGCATCCATCCGTCCATGCATCCATCCGTCCATGCATCCATCCATACATTCATCATCCATCCATGATCCATCCATACATTCATCATCCATCCATGCATCCATCCATCCATGTATCCATCCATCATGCATCCACCCATGCATCCATGCATCCATCATACATCATCCATCCATCCATCCATCCATGCATCCCCATACCATCCATCCATCCATCCATCTCATTCATTCATCCATGCATCCATAATCCATGCATCATCCATCCATCCATCCATCCATGCATCCATGCATCCATCCATCATGCATCATCCATCCATCCATCCATCCATCCATCCATCCATTCATTCATCCATGCATCCATCCATCCATCTGTCATCCATCCATCCCTCAATGCATCTCTCATCCATTCTTCATCTTGGTTAGCGGGGGCAGCAGTTCTAAGCAACATGCCCAGATTTTCCTTGCCCCGGCCACTTCCTCCCCCCACTGGAGGGTATTCGAGCATTCCCAGGCCAGCTTAGAGACTAGTGTCTTCAACGTGTCCTGGGTCTTCCGGGGGTCTCTGCCCATGGGACATGCCCGGGAGGCATCCGTACGGATGGCCAATCTCCTCTTGATATGGAGGTGCAGATGCTCTACTCAGTGAAACTACTCCTTGTGACCAAGATTCCACCACTCAAGATCAAGATCCCAAGATATTTAAACTCCTTCACTCAGGGCAGGAGAGACAACTCCACCCACCCAGAGAGGGCAAACTAACCTTCTCTGGTTCAGAACCTCCTTATAAAAAAGAACAAACGATTCTGTCACGTTGCCTGGATTGGCGTCACCGGGGCCCCTATGTGGACCAAGGCTGGGGATGGGTCTCGCAGGTGAGCGCCTGTTAACTGGGGCTCCTCCCACAGGTCCCAATTGGGCCCAGCTGTAACGAACGTCATGGGATCACTCTCCCAAAGGCCACAGCTGTAGGCAAGTTCAGAAAAGGCCAGTGAGATGTAGTTTGGATGCCTCAGGCGGCCCGAACCCTTGTCACTTAACTTGGTTTTGGGACAAATAATATTTTAATTGTTCTTGCCTCACAGTGAGAAGGCCCTGGCTTAAATCCCGATGGGAACCTGTCTGTGTGGAGTTTTCATGCTCTCCATGAATGCATGGGTTTTCTCAGGGCACTCCTCCAGTTCAAATCATGCTTCATAGGTTGATGGTGTCTCTAAAGTGTCCCTGGGTGTGTATGTGTGTGTGTGTGTGTGTGGTGGTGCTTGTGTGGGCAGTCCTTGTGTGCCTGTTCATGATGTACCCTGCCTTTG